>SJYV01021474.1:143468-223183 GCA_006410875.1 Neotragus pygmaeus | reverse complement strand
CAAATAGGGAAAGGAGTACGTCAAGGCTGTATACTGTCACCCTGTTTATTTAACTTCTATGCAGAGTACATCATGTGAAATGCCAGGCTGGATGAAGCCCAAGCTGGAATCAAGATTGCTGGGAGAAATATCAATAAACTCATATATGCAGATTACACCACCCTTATGGCAGAAAGTGAAGGAGAACAAAAGAGCCTTTTGATAAAAGTGAAAGAGGAGAGTGAAAAAGTTGGCTTAAAACGCAACATTCAGAAAACTAAGATCATGGCATCCGGTTCCATCACTTCATGGGAAATAGGTGGGGAAACAGTGGAAACAGTGTCAGACTTTATTTTGGGGGACTCCCAAATCACTATAGATGGTGACCTCAGCCATGAAATTAAAAGACGCGTGCTCCTTGGAAGAAAAGCTATGAACAACCTAGACAGCATATTAAAAAGCCGGGACATTATTTTGCTGACAAAAGTCCGTCTAGGCAAAGCTATGGTTTTTCCAGTAGTCATGGATAGATGTGAGAGTTGGACTATAAAGAAAGCCGAGATCTGAAGAATTGATGCTTTTGAACTGTGGTGTTGAAGAAGACTTTTGAGAGTCCCTTGGACTGCAAGGAGATCCAACCAGTCCATCCTAAAGAAAATCATTCCTGAACATTCATTGGAGGGACTGATGCTGAAGCTGAAACTCCAATACTTTGGCCACCTGATGAAAAGAACTGACTCATTTGAAAAGACCCTGATGCTGGGAAAGATTGAAGTTGGGAGGAGGAGACAACAAAGGATGAGATGGTTGGATGGCATCACTGACTCAATGGACATGAGTTTGAGTAAGCTCTGGGAGTCAGTGATAGACAGGGAAGCCTGGCCTGCTGGAGTCCATGGGGTCGCAAAGAGTCAGACATGACTGAGCAACTGAACCGAACTGATATAAAGAATATGAAACAATGAAGTGTTAGAGAAAAATGAGGTTTTCAAAAATATATTTTTATCTCACTCATCACACTTTACAACAGGTTTCCAAAAAATCCTTGAAAATATCATTTGTTATAGTTTTGAATTACAAATGCTAATCTTTTAATTGTCAAAGCAGTTGCTATAGACTGCTAACCATTTTTACAAATGGAAGCGCAAGGATTAAAAAAAAAAAAGATCTCCCAAAGTTTCCTATTGCTGCTGTAAGAAGTTAACCACAAATTTAGTTGCTTAAAATGACATAAATCTATAATCATACCATTCTGGAGGTCAGACTGAAAAGTAGGTTTTACTGAGCTAACTTCAAGGTGTCGGCAAGGCTATATTCTTACAGAGGCTTTGGGGAGAATCTGATGTTTGCCTTGTCCATCTTCCAGAGGCAGCCAACATTCCTTGGCTCAAGGCACCTTCCCCATCATCAAAGTCAGTCGTCACATCATTTCAAACTCTGCTTTTGTCTTCCCATCTCCTTCTCTAACTCTGATTCCTTTGCTTCCCTCTTATGAGGTCTTCGTGATTATACTGGTCTCACCCAGATAATCCAGGATAATCACCCCATCTCAAGATTTTAACCTAATCACACATTAAAAGTGTCTTTTGCCATGTAATGTGATATAGTCACAGGTTTTGAGTCTTAGAATATAAGCATCTTTGGGGGTCAGTAGCTGAGATGGTTTGGATGGCATCACCAGCTCAAGTGACATGAACTTGGGCAAACTCCGGGAGGTAGGGAGGTACAGGGAGGCTCGGCATGCTGCAGTCCCTGGGGTTGCAGAGTCAGACACAATTTGGTGACCAAAGAACAACAACAAATCTTTGAGGGGTCATTTTTCTGCCCACAACAGTTAAGAAAAATCATAAAATCAGAAACGCCAAAACTTATGGGATGTTGAGCCCTAACTTGTGTTAAAAACAAGTTATGTCAAGTTTTAGAAAGCATGTAACATTGATTAATTCAAGGTCCAGTGTAAGTGAATTCTCTAGAAAGCCTTTCTAACATTTTAACATTAATCGAGTTTTCAAGAAAATGATTGATTTAAAAAACCCTCCTTCAGCTGAGCTCTCATCACTCTTAATGATTCTATTATAAAAGTGATAATCAAGAGCCAAAAACCCAAAAATAGTTCATTGAAAAATGTTTTCCTACATTATATTGTCTTGTGTCAAAAGAGATAGTATGTGTACCAGCTAGAGATACTAGCTGAGAGGTACACATAGAGATATTATGTGTACCAGCTAGAGATACTAGCTGAGAGGTACACATAGAGATATGCGTACCAGCTAAGTGTGACACCTACTTAGCAATAGAAATGTGCAGCATAGTAACCACGGGAGCGATCTGAAAACTGATATTGCTGTGTTTTTTTCTTTTTTCCTTTGTAGCATCAGATCAAAGTTTAAGGGTTAGAAATTTTAATAACTAAAATAACATTTCCCTTAATAAAATTATAAAATAATTAAAATCTAAAAGTAAAATTTCAGGCTTTTTCTTGTATTCTCAAAGTTCTTCTATAATTATGATATTTGACTGATGTTGAATATTTAACACTTGGCCTTGCAGTTTCAACTAAAATGTAGATTTTGTGTACTCTTGCCCATGTGCTCAGGCATGTCCAATCTTTGCGGCCCCCATGGACTGTAGCCTGTCAGACTCCTCTGCCCATAGAGTTCTCCAGGCAAGAATACTGGAGTGGGGCACCGCTTCCTTCTCCAGGGGATCTTCCCTGACCCAGGGACTGAGCCGAGTCTCTTGTGTCTCCTGCATTGGCAGGTGGATTCTTTACCACTAGTGACATCTGGGAAGACCTCTTGTTAACCCGTCCCCCAAACAAAATAGAGTATGAATAGAGAGATATAATGTTTTTTAATAAAACGTTATACCTCTCTCTTATATCTATCCACTCTAGATATAATACACTTTAACTTATTAGAAAATGTCTTTCCTTACCTAGTTTTTGGTCATTTGTGACTGGGTATCTTGACTCTCTCACGCTCAGCCAGGACAGAGGTATTAACATACTTGTAGTCACAACATCTATTTGTGTGGTTTAAAAAGTTTTCTTTCGTTTTTCACTCAATTGAATTTCATCATTTTCTTTTTCTGTCTTTGTGAGGTTCCAGGCTAATAACCTCCTGGGAGGCATCTGAAAGGATTTCAAACTTGGATAGCAACTTTCCAGGGATCAGCACAGAGCGAGCATCACTAGTTTTTGTGCATCCGGCTGCTTGACCCTGGCCCTGAAGGGCCTGCTCACCGTCCAGGCTTAGGGCTGCTGGTCCATCCCCGCCTCCCAAGATGCTCGGTGAAGGTCTCTCGTGGAGGCAGCCTAGAGCCTCCACAGGGAGACTTTCCACCCTCATTTCCTCTAGAAAATGCTGTTACTTCCACTTGTCTTTTTTTTTCCCCCCAAGTATTTCTTTATTTGACTGCCCAGGTCTTAGTTGGGGATTGTGGGATCTTCATTGCAACATGTGGGATCTAGTTCCTGACCAGGGATCGAACCCAGGTTCCCTGCACTGGAAGCACAGAAGCCCAGCCACTGAGAAGTCAAGGAAGTCCCATCCTTCACTTACCTTTAACCAGCTAAACAGGGTGCTATACTTGGAGACAGGCATTAAGTGGCACCATCTTTCTGACTTGGCTGGCCGGTGTTCTGGTGCCTTCACGGACTGGTGACNGTTTTCACAACCTGCCCAAGATGACACAGAGGAGGGCCTAGAGCTGTCACGAGTCAGGTCTCCTGACTCCTGGTCCACAGCTGCTCTTTCCCTGGGCCCCGCGGCCTCCACAGGAGATTGCGGGCACAGAGGGCTTCTCCCCTGGACAGAGGAGCACTCACGTGGCCAGGGAGCCTCTCTCCTGCCCCGCCTGCTCTCAGAGGGCCGGGTCCTCTGCTCCCCAGCAGAGGACACAGTGCCTGGTGTTAATATTCACACATTAATGGGGGGATGGGGCTAGAAGGGACCTGGAGAGAGCCTTCGTGTTTGAGTTCTTAAAGCACCAGACCCCTTTTCCAAGTGGAAATACACATGGAAACCCAACACGAAAGCAGATAAAAGCAGCTCCATCGAAGCAGGTACAGGGTCCTGACTTTCAGCGTCCCCTTCACACATTCCTGCAGAAGAGCCTCCTGGGAACCTTCTGAAAACCCTGGATTCCAAGAAAATTTAGAGTGAAAACCACCAATCTAGGGATTTCCCTGGTGGTTCAGTGGCTAAAACTCTGCATTCCCAATGGAGGGGGCCTGGGATCGATCCCTGGTCAGGGAATCAGATCCCACATGCCCGCAATAAAGACTGAAGATCTAAAGCTAAGACCTGGCACAGTCAAATTAAAAAAAAAATTTTTATTCAAGAAAACTGCCAATCTAGTCCAACTGCACCCCGTTTCCCACCTCTGATCACTTGGAAGGCTGAGATTTACTGACGGGAGGTGGTTACACATGGACCCAAGAGCCAGGATATGAAGACAGGTCCCCTGACCCCATTCCACTTCCCAGCACTCCAGTTTCCTAGCTACACAGCCAGTGTTCAGTGTGTTCACACAGAGGGGATGCAGGCGTGGAGGATGGAGTTTCTTTGTTTTGGTTTTTCAATGATGAGAAAAACCGTGGGCTCCTTGATTTGGAAAGGCCACTTGCCCTGGAATCAGATGGAACTGGGTCGGAATGCCATTTCTACCCTTTAGCAGATAAAGCTATTGTACCTCAGCATCTTTATCTACCAGATGGAGCCAATGCAACTCATGCTGCAGAACTGTTGAGTGGTAAGGAGGCAGTGGACGTGATCTGGCCGAGCAATGACTGGCACAAGGGTTCTGAAGAAACACTTACTGCTTCCATCTAGGAACTAAAGAGTTGGTATTCAAAAAGCACAGACTCCATCTGTGAGAACTGAAGAACTGTCAGTAAAGAAACAGTCAAAATTATAGAAATAATTAAGAAAACCCAATATGCTAAAATCCAGATCTGCAAACCAAATAAACGTAAATGATTCTTCTTGCAGAAGGATGCTCCTATTTCTAAAACAAAACTCCAAAACTTGCACAGGAATTCCCTTTAAATTATGAAGTCATAATTTTACTTATCCAGTCTTCAGGAATGTATTTATCACATAAAAGCAAATTCATGACAACTTGGACAGCTCCCGCTCACAACTGCCCAGGGTCTGAATTCCCATAAAGGGAGGAGGAATTTGCTTCTTAAATAAGAGTTAACCATAAGCCTTTGAGATTAAAAAAAAAAATACCCCTTGGATATTCTCAGCATAAATGTTTTGATCTCACGGTCACAAAGAAAATGCCATAAAGGGAAGTGTTTCAATAAGACCACAGGAGTGTAATTCACAGGAGAAATCTTCTCACTGGAGGTTCATCGCACATTTCTCTTTATCAAAACCGTTGCTTAGCTCAGTGGCCTCGAGCCAGCTAGGTGACCTCTCTGAGCCTCAGTCTCTGAGTCTATGATCAGGGCTTGGAGAGGGGGGCTAGTCTACATGTTAGACAACAGGCCTGCGTTAGGCCTTGCCCTGAAAGGCCAGCTTCCTTCCCTGAGGCGGTCACAGCAGGAGATCTGGCTACCACTACTGTTGCCATTTCTGTGCTCTAAGTAAAACACTTGTTACTGATTTTGACATGAAACAGTCTTCCGAGCTGATGCCCGGAGCTGGAGTTTGACCCACAGTGGACTGGGGAAAGGCTTTGCTTTGAAGGACACCAGGCTTAGCTGGATGCAGATGGGAATGAGGCCAGCAGAGGCACCATGGACAACATGGACTGCATGGACAACAGAGGCTGCGTGGACAACAGCTTTCAGCCCACCTGGAGCAGATGGCTGTGTACTGGTGAGTGGGTGACTCCTGCAGGGCAGAGTTCTCATCCTTGGCTGCAGGTCAGACTCAACAAGGAAGCCTTTAAAAAAATACTGATGCTCAGAACCCACCTCGGACAAACTGAATCTGAGTCCTTGGGGTGCTGTCACGTAGCCCTGCTGATTCCAGGCCATCGTCATGGAACCAAACTCCCCTTTTGTGACCCTCCTTGGCTCAGGGGAGTCCAAACCACTGCCAGGTTTAGGCAGTAGCAGTGGAGCCTTCCGCTACATTCCTTGGACATGCTGGGACTTTTTCATTGTATTTCAGCCTCATAAACACTTGTGCCCGGTAAGATAGCAGATGAGCAGCCAGTATTTTGCGAAAAAATTTTAACAAGGACATTCAGGCTCAGGGAAATAAGGAAGCTCGCCTAAGCTCACACGGTTGCAAAACGAAGAAAACAGGATCTGGGGTCAGTTCGCTTGCCTCTGAAGCTAGTAACACCTAGGTTGGCAAATTGTAGCCTGTGGGCCAAATTCAGCTTGCTGTTTACTTTTATACAGTCAGGGAGCCCAAAAATGGCCTTTATGTTCTAAAAAGACAAAAATAAAAACAAAGGTGATGCAACAACAGATGCTACGTGTGGCCTGCCAAGCCTAAATATCCACCATCTGGCCCCACGGTAGGAGTTTGCCAGCCCCTGGTTAAGACAGTGACAGATGCCAGCTTCTGAGCTCACGCTGGGATGGCTGAGGAGATGACCCTCGATGAGGTGTCCCTTCAAAGCTTCACTGTCACAAACAGCCTTCACAGTGGTTCTGATCCTTATTTGACTAAGGTCTTCAAAGGTTCTTGCAATCCTTGTTCTCCTAGCTTGGCATGAAGGTGATGCCCGCTCGTTTGGATGCACCACAGTTTGCCAGAGCATCCCAGAGAGTTAAGGGCTTTGCAGTGTAGCCTGCTTTTCATCAAAGGCCTCGCTTCACAGGCCGGGGCTGAGCCCAGTGGCTGGTCCGCCATAAATCAAAAGCCAGAAAAATTTATTCACTCTTATTTGATCCTTGCAAAAATTCTGTGAGATGGAAGAGAGGGTGCTGTTACCCTAACTTGAAAAATCTTAGATGATGCAACTATGGCTCAGAGAGTATAGAGATGAATATGCACACAAAGTGGTGGGCCACAGTTTGAACCTGGTGGTCTTCTAATGTGAATTATCATGCTCTTCTAGGTTATAACAGCCTTGGGGTGGGGGAGGGGGCAGTGGTCATCAGCTCAAGTAGCCCAAACTTGGGAGTTAGGAAAAAGAAAAACTTCATGGAGACACATTATAGGCTTATCGAGTTTTCTAGGGATATATTCCTTTGTTTTGACCTTCTATTTACCAGTTGACTGAAGCACTGGATTACTTCAAACGGATGTGAAATCGTAGGAGACTGACATTATTGATAGCTAATTCTTGTCTTACAGAGGCTCCATGATTTTGTCCGGAAAAATAGATTACAACCCAATGGTTATAGTTTCACTGCCTTATAAAATGATTAATTTAACAATGATAGCCCACATACTCTATTCCAGCAATGATTAATAATTTTCTTTTTGAGTGAAGCTTGCCATTCTGCTGGTTCCTTCATGAATGAGTTCAATAAATCCTTGATGTATATTGACTCTATATTTGTATAAGATTCATGCTTTTTAGCTTTTATTTTAAAATTATATTTTGACACCCTCATCCATGGATACAAATAGAGACCTCCAATATCAGATCTACCAAGACGCAGTGGTCATGCTGGGTGTTCGAAGAGTCTTCTCTCTGGGTGTATTTATTCACCTACCGAGAGGGCAGAAAACCTTTGGAAAGGTTTGTTTTGAAGACAAAGTGGTTCCAAGAAGTCAAGGAATGTTCCCAAGATCATTCAGCTAGAGCCAGAACCCAAATCCCGTGACTCCCAGGCCACATTCTGTCCCCTACACAAAGCCCAGGAGCCAGACACTGAATCTGTGTTATAAACGGCTCAGCCTCCTGCCTGTCTTATTCTCCCTATAACTTTCCTTCCCAAGGAAGCGTCTTCCTCCTGCTGCTACTCTTGCTTCTATATTTCAACTTGACTTCCACTGGGGGACCAGAGGAAAAAGCCAGAACCTGAGCAAACACCACCAGGTAGCTGATGGCACCACGCAGACCCAGGTGCAGGAATAAAGGCCGAAGTTTCTCGCTCCTTCCCTCTAATTTCCACTCCGCTGGGGTCCCCAGCTCTACATACATACATTTGCCTCCAGACAAAATAGTTCAGGATTCCCTTGCCAAATGATGAATAGAAAAACAAACCCACGCCATACCACATAACCCTGCATACCAGACATTCCTCGGATGGTTTGCTTTGTAGGTGATTGGCCACAGACGGCACCACCTTACCAGGGGCAGATGTCTGAGAGAGCAGGCATGGAGACTGGGGGTGGAGGAAGTGGAGGACCTGTGCTCCTGGTGCTCGTCCCAGAGTCGAGAAATGGGACTGAGACCTCTGCTCTTCACATGCACATCCATTATTACTTCCCATTCCCACTGAGCCAGCCATAAGCTGGAGTCCAGGCATGGCCAACATCACCGTTTAGAGGTGAGTCCCAGGTTAAGAGTCATTCAAATATTTACTGAAGACCTGCCATGAGTCTAGCGCCATATTAGGCTCACAGGAGAGTACCTGATTTAATGCTTGAAAGTGGAAGAGATGGGATTTTCTTGGGACACATTCTCAAGATTGCATTTATGTAGGCAAGAGGCAAAAAGAAAACTTATGACTAGATGCTTGCTGGCCTTTCCCCACGTGACTGCAGCCTGGGATCAATTACACTGTGTTGGCAACTCAGACTGGCTTAAACATGGCAGGAATGTATGTGGTTAGGGACTGGGATGTATGAAAGAATTAGTTAGACATGTTGATCAACAACGTCACTAAATACCCAGATTCTTTGATCATTTTTGCCATCCTTGGTGAAGGCTCCATCCCAAGGCTGGTTTTACTTGTGGTCAGAAGAGGTTTCTTGATCCAACACTGATGCGGGGTGGGGAGGCTGATGCCCCAGCAGACACTTCTTCCCAGTTCCTTGGCCAAATCAGGTTTTCGTTCATCTGAGAACCAGTCACCATTGGGAGGAATGGTGCTGTCGTGTTGCAAGAAGGGAGAGCCCTTCCGGGGTCTGAGAGTGGGCTCTTGTCTAACACTCAAAAATGAACTGTCCAAAGAGACATGTGCTGACAAAGTAAGAGGCTTTGTTGCGAAGGGGTGCCCCGGTGGAGAGCAGCAGGGTAAGAGAACCAAGGAGGACGTCTCTGCCACATGGCCCTTGAGTTTTATGGTAATGGGGTTAGTTTCCAGCTTGTCTCTGGCCAGTTACTATGACTCAGGGTTCTTCCTAGGCACGCGCATCACTCAGCCAAGATGGATTCCAATGAGAAGGCTTCTGGGAGGTTGACAGGACAAATTAATTGGAGTCTTCTCTCTCCTTTTGACCTTTCCTGTATTCTTCCAGTTGGTGGTAGCTTGATAGTTATGCATTCCTCACCAGGACTTCCCGATGTGAGATAACTCATGCATATGAGATACCTCATTGCGCCTGGCCAGGGTGGGCAGTTTCAGCCAGTGTTTTCCCCAACACTTGGACTAATCAGGCCAGCTGTAGACTTGCCGGTCAACTCTCCCAAATTATTGCTGCGGCTCCGCAGGATAGGCAGATGTTGGGAGGTGAAGTACAGTGTCCAGTCCACAGGCTTGGAAGGAAGTGACTTGCTGAAAGTCACGTCTCTCTTAAGTCCAAGCCCCCCATGTGTGCTCTTTTTGCCTCGCCGTGCTGCCTTATGAGGCGAGAGAAAGGAAGGAAGAGGGGCTGGAGAGTCAAATTTCAGGTGCCCTTCAGCTGCAAGGGGAAACTTTGGGTTTATTAAAGAAACTTCCAGCTCAGCCTTTCCCTTTTTTCCAGATGGCCTCCACATTCCACTGGGATTTGGGCCATGAGCACCATTTTACAGCCATCAGCTCACAGCATCTGAGGTGTTTTCAATATTTTATTAACAACCCCCTACTGGTTAGAGCCCATCTTCTGGATTTTTCTGAACAGTGGTGTTACCAGGAGGTTTCAGGATATATAGGATCAAGTTGTGCTTCCTTGCAGCTGTCTTAGGAAGGGAATCCCAGGAAAGCAATTTTCTGAGAAATTATTTTAGCAAAAGTGTTGCCCTGTGGCATGGTGGGGCCCCATGAGGGTGTGGGAAGGGAAGGAACAGCTGTGGTGTATGGTGACTGGATTTTTTTTTTTTCCCTATTCAAGTTCAAATCCAAGCTGGAGTCCAAGACAGCTGATGCCCAGGTCATAAACTCTGGTTGCAAACTGCATGGTCTAACGTTCACCCGGGCAATCAATCTTCATTGACTTTCTCATGTATCCACAGCTCAGTTTTAGATGCTGGAAAAGCTACATGTGACAAGATATGATCCCTGCCTGTGACCTAGATGAGGCTGCTGCACAGACGAAATATTACCTAGTAACACTAGACAGAGCACCAGCCACGTGTGCTAAGGGGGCAGGGGGACAAAACAGTAATTCCACTGGGATTTTAGGACAGGGTTTCCCAAGGCATTATCCTTAGAACATCTGTCCCTCAAAATATACTAGAATAAAAAGAAAGTGCTTCAAGGCAAAAAAACAAAAAACAAAAACCAAAAAACAACCTGGGGCAAAACCATGTGTCAAATGCTCCTTTTGCAGGGAGCCAATGTATTGGTTGGTCAAAAAGTTTGTTGAGGTTTTCTGAATGAACTTTTTGGCCAGCCCAGTATATGCATTTCTTACAGGCCCCAAGAGAGAATGTCTTATAGAGAATTCATTTGTCTGTCTATATTTAATACAATGATTCTTACATTTATTTGCCTACAATATGTCCTCATTTTCCTTAAGGAAAACAGGAATGCTCTATTAGTGTCTTATGGAACCACACTGCCCCCAGTGGTCACAACCTGCCATGACAGCTAACAAAGAATACACAATTTGGGTGCTGAGGGCTTTCCTCCCTGGAAGCCAGAACAGCCCCAGTGGCAGGAGGGCTTTGGCAGGAGCCATCTAATCTGCAGACAGGGGGCCCTCTAGGATGCAAACCGAGAATGGGCTCCATGGCACACAAACATCCCACGCATCAGGTGAGCACATGGTGAGCTGGCAGATAAAGGGCAGGCGTGAAGATTGTGGCCTTGAGGCAGAGTGCAGCCAGCCTGAAGGCTTTGCTGCGTCTCTCCTCTGCTTCTCTGTCTTCTCCCTCCTTTCGGTTGAAGCTCTGATTCCACAGAGCACATCTCTGCCCCGACTCATCTCCCCAGCTCCTGGTCTCTCTGCGGTACTCTCTACCTGCCTCTTCCTGCCTGCACGCCTAGGCTCCCAATGTCCTCCCTGCTCCTGGCAGCTAGCCCCAGCCCACCTGTTTTCCATCAACTGTGGGCCTCCTCTGCTGGCCTCCTCCCTAGCCCACATTGTTGCTCGTGCCCTGATGCCCCGCACCCTCCCAGTCCTCAGCCCAACAGAAGGCAACTTGCAGTATTCTCACTTCACTGCATTCTTCAGGAAGGTTTAAGATCTTTGAAAGGTACAACTGCGCCTTTTAGTCTCTTTCCATTTTCATCTTCCCACATGCCCATGGAGTCTGGTCTGACTCTTCCTTCCTGCTTCTCTTTGAATGCCCCGACAGTATCGGGGTGCTAGGACCACAGGACTAGGGGTCGGGCTCAGGTGCCTTCTCACCCTGGGCTGCCACAATTACAACATGGCCCACCTCTCAGAGAACCCAGAAAGAACTTCTTCAACATTCAGTTCTGGCCTTTACTGACCAGGATTCTCTTTCTAAAAAGTAAGTTCTAGAGTCTCTGGAGAGAGAGGCCCAAGCGGCCAGGAAGCGCCTAATGATGGCCTATACCCAGGCCTGTTGTTGAGGCCTGTACCCATCCTCCAGCCCATACGCCCAACACACACACAAGTTGCCAGACCCACTGGGCACTTCTGCCTCCAGGCACTGATGGCTTCTTGCTTTGGGATATTCAAGGAGCAAACCTGCTGGAATCCTGCCCTGCTCAGGGTGGAGAGTGTTCGAACAAAAACATGGTTGAACTGCTCTGAACCACAGGGTTACTCTTGAGCACTGGTGGTTTAGACTCAGGAGAGAGTTGTGATCTGAGAGAAAAAGACCCCCAAACAGGATTTTCGAGACACCAGTTAAGAGCAGAGCCGAGCCAGGCTTGTGGTAACCTGTACATTAAAAAAGAAAATCTTAGCCGGGTGCCCATTCAGTGACTCTCATACAGACGCAGACTCACCACCGACTCCTGTGGTCCCTACTGTCCCCGCGACCCCCCACCCTACCTGCCCAGCAGCCCCTCTTGGATGTCCTAGGCTTTGCCACACGACATGTGCCTGCCTCTGCTCCAAGGTCTTTCTCTTTCTCTCTGCCTAATTTCCATCCTATCTGCCAGGCTCAGATACCTTCTCCATCAACTCTTAGCTAAAAATGAGCTTTGGAAACAAACTGGAGTTTCAGCTTCTGCTTGGCCACTGAATAGCTGTGTGATCTTAACACCGTGGTTGGGAGATCCCAGTTCTGTTGGCTGTGTGGCCTTAGGCAAGTTACCTAACCTCTCTGGGCCTCAGTCTTATCTATGTCTGTGTGTGTGCTCAGTCACGTGTGACTCTTTGGGACCCCATGGACTGTAGCCCGCCAGGCTTCCCTGTCCACAGGCTTTTTCAGGCAAGAACACCCTTATCTGTACAATAAGGATGAAACAGTGCCTATGCTTTGGGCTTCCCAGGTGCCCCAGTGCGACAGAACCCATCTGGCAATGTAGTAGACAGGTTCAATCCCTGGGTTGGGATCCCCTGGGAAAGGAAATGGCAACCCACTCTAGTATTCTTGCCTGGGAAGTAAACAACAACACTGGTCATGCTTTACATGTTGTGGTGGGAACTCAAGGGGTAATAAAGGCCCACGCCTGGGCACAAGCGCCTCCTGGTACAGTAGTTCAGTGCCGGCCATCTGGAGACAAAACCCCCTCTCCCCTCTAAGCAAAGCCTGTCCCGACTCCTGGCATTGGTCCCTCCTGCTACGGGAGCTCCCTGAGAGGCTTGGCGGCTCAGCTCCCGTCTCCTTTCCCTGCTCTGAACATCTCTGGCCCAGCAGCTTGGGACCCACTTACTCCTGAGTTGCTGACCATGGTCAGGTCATCCCCACACTTGGATTGTGAAGACAGCATCTCTCTTCTGATGCGCCCGCAGAGCAATTCATCAGCTAACCGTCCCAAGTGCCCTGGCCTGAGCAAGGCCCTCCTTGGGCTCCTGGCCGCCTCTCTCTGTGCCGCTCGCCCCTAGCCCTGACCGCACCGAACCCTTACTTGTCCCCCTAAGCAACCAACTCCTCATGAATCCAGGTCATTGCACGTGCTCTTCCCAATTGCCTGGAATGCTGCCTTCATCTTCTCCCCCGGCCTCTCTGCCCGGGAACTCCGATTCATCAGGAGTCAGGCCAAACGCCCTCTGCGCGAAGGCTGTTCCTATTCATGGTTTTGCCCTCTGTCCCCTGGCCTGGGCTCAGGTTTGTCCTCCCTGGACTGCGACCTTCTCCAGGAATAAGACAGGGGCCCCAGTGTGCTGCACATAGTAGGTGACGGGGCAGTGAGTAATTTTCGATCATCTTCGATTGTAATCAGCCTGATTTAGCTGCAGAGGGTCTGAATTCCCACAGATAGCATCCAGTCTCATGCCTGCCACTGCCCAGCTTTGCTGAGTTGTTTGTCCCTCTGAAAAATGGCCACAGCCCCTTCCCTACTGTTGGTCAGGGCTGAGGCGGGTGCATGTCCAGTGTGGTCCATCCAGGACACCCCACAAACACCAGCCCCCCCACTCTTGGGCCGCACATCTCAGACTTCCACCTTCCTGTCTCTGGTAGTCAGTCCCACCCCCATTTTTAAGTCAAAGATAGAAAAACATGACTAATGGGCTTAGTGATTTTAAATCACCGTTTTAAGAGGAAAAAGCCTCTTAGTTGTCATACATAGTGGTGACACTCTCTCCGTCGCTATGGTGATTCTTGACATTACCCTCTCACAGACTAGAAATGCCACAGTTTCACCAAGTCTGGTTCCCCCAAACAAGGACTCTGGCCAAACAACTTGCGTGCCCACTCTCTACAGGAAGGAGGGGTCACAGTCTCTGGAGGCTGCCTTTCTGCCTCGGCTGCTGAAGGTAAAATGATCTTTCTGGGGTCAGGCTCCGAGTCAGGTTCACAGAAGAACATCTGCACAGTACACTCAGCTGTGCAACCTTCGCGTCAGGCATGTGTGTGGTCCCACGGCCTGAACACCTCGTCTGGGACCCTGCTTCTTTAAGAGGAAGATAATAGCATCTTCTACTTAGGGTCTATTTCTTGTTTGAATTTCCTCCAGAGTCAACAATGCTGTGTGGAATTAAGTGGTTCCCTGTGGCTTTGCCTTGGTCTCTCTCTCTCTCTCTCACACACACACACACGGTCTCTCTCTCTCTCTCTCTCTCTCTCTCTCTCTCTCTCACACACACACACACACACACACACACACACACACACACACACACACACACACACACACACACACACACACACACACACACACAGTCTCTCTCTTCCCTCCTCTAACACAGGTTGGTGATGACAGAGCTAGTGCTCAAAAGGGAGTTTCTCTCACATGATAAAGACATAGTCTCCTCTTCCTCTCTTCCATGTTCCTCCCATTCCCATGAGACTTTCACACGTGTTCAATCTTTTACAAGTTTATTTCTGGTGAATAATAAAAAAAAAATAATTTATGTGACCAGATCAATGAAGACATTACGACCCGGGGCAGAACTTGGCTATCCCACTTCCTTGCAGATTTTTCAGCTTGGAAAGAAGGTAGCCAAGGGAGACTCAGCTGCATGCTTTGTGGAATCAGGAGCTGCTCACGTGACTCAGGGACGCCTATGGGGGTGGGAGCGGGGGCTCTGAGGAAGGCAAAGCCAAACCTCTTTTTAGAGAACTCTCTCTTTGTAGCGTTTGTTTCTTCAGTGCACAGACGCTCTGTCACATGCCTGTTCCTAATGCCCATGATCATAACACACCAAGCAGATGCTCAGAAGGAGGGAGCAGTCATCTCAGGGACATTTAAACATGGTGCCTGGGGACTCTGTGGGGGAAGATGCCTTCTCCGCCAGGGGCCATCCTGAGGCCAGCACTTGGACGAGGCTGTGCTGAGGTGGGACTCAAGTTGCTGACAAGCTCTCAGGACCTCTGGGTTTCTGAATTCTACTGCCTCTGAGCCTGAAGTGAATATCCCCCAGTTCCTCGGGCTCCCCTCAAGGCTCTGAGAGATGGCCATCACCTCGGTCAGCAGAGGGCTGCTTCCTCCAGGGGTCTGAGTGCTGAAACATATGGATAGCCTGTGCTGGGAGCAAATAGCCAGACCCCTGGGGGCCCAGCCAGTGTCCAGAGCCTCAGCGCTGGGGGAGATTTGGGGGTTTACACACATGGAGGAAGCAGGCTCGCTCACACATCACCCTGCTGCCTGGCTCCCGCGTAAGGCTGTGGCTTTGGGAACACGGGTGTGGTGGGGTTCACTCTCCTGGGTGAATTTTGGTTGTAACATTTTGAGAACTATGGAATACACTTTGGTTGTCTGTAAACTCACTAACAACACACCTAGAACGCAAGCAGGGAGAACCTATGAGAAGCCCTAAGGGGCTTTCTGGGATGAAGCACACAGGGCTTAACCATGTAAGTGCTCTGCCGGCGGCCTGGGGGGCTCACAACACCTGACTGAAAGGTGCCCATGACCCAAGGTTCCCGCTGGCACTGATCACCTGGCCTGCACCTGACCCAATGCCAGCAACTTAAACAAGAGCTGCTTGCTCAGCTGAATTGGCTTGAGTCTTCTTACTCAAAGACTTTTTCTGAAAGGCAGAACCAAGCAAAGCCCAAACTCCCCAATCACCTGGCAGTTCTGAACTCCAGTTCAGGTTCCTTTTTGTGACCTTCAGATCAGTTCAAGGTTTCTGTCAGTTCCTCTCATGGGGCACACACCTACACACCTACTCCCCCTTCACACAGAGAGGCATCTTTATGCTCCAGGCTTGGAACCACTTTTCATCTGAAAACACTCTCGTTAGCTGCTCTGAAATGAAAATTCACACCCGCTCCCCCCAAATTCATATTTCCCTTTGAAGGAAAACCAGAACCCTCCCTCCCTTGCTGCCTTCCAGGCACACCTACAGGAGCACCCATTACATCATGCCCGAAGCACAGCCTTTCCCCATTTCATGAAATGGGGAGAGACCAAGCCAGTCACGAGGCGACTCACATACGTGGCGCAAGGTGGACGGGGGAGGGGCAGATGAAAAACCAGCACCACGCCAGGTGGGGAACCAGCTTCCCCAATGCTCACAGCCGCAGAACGTGCCGGATGGAGGATATTCACCCAGGTCCTACAAAATCAACTTTGCTCCGTACCTGTTTTTTGGAGTTGTAAAAGGGCAGGCCTTCCACCTGGTTTTCTGATATCAAAGGATTTTCTGATATCAAACTCAGGACGGGTTTTAAACGACTCTGAGGCAGGGACACAGAACTAACTGGCTGGCTCCTGGGATGCCAGGCTGTGACCCAGAACAGCTGGAAGGGAAGGAGCAATCACATAGCCTGGAAGACAAAGGGGTGATAGTGGGGCGTGGTGGGGCTCCCCAGAGGCCTGCTATGTGAGGCCATTAGCACATCCAGATCCTGAGCCTCTGGATCTGATTCCTAAGAGTCTCAGAAAGCATGCTATGCCCACCCACAAAGGGATTCTTGGAGACAGCCCCCAGTCCACAGGCTAAGAAATGACAGGGTGCAGCCCGGAACAGCAGTGAAGACTTGTGCTGGCCACACTTAAGCAGGGCGAGCCACGAGTTTGTTAGCTTCTCCCATTAGATGGCAGGGCCCAGCCAGCTCCCTTTTCTTTGGGGTTGATTCCTTCATCCCTAGCTCTCTACAGACTCTCTCACTTGCTTATCATTTATACTGTATTTCTTGTAGCTTCCTACTTGCCTGGGAAAAAATTCTATGTGGAGCACTTAGAAGTCTCTTATAAACAGGAGGAGCCATCCAAAGTTTAATCGCATTTTACAACCATGACATGGGCCAGGGTCTGTTAAAGCAGGATCATTGGGCAAGGTCTACAGGTGATACTTTTTGAGAACCAAGGCATCAGCTTTTCCCCAGGTGGAATATTCAAATATCCTGTGAATGAAATATGAGATGTGAGACCACATGACTGGAGAAGTGGAGGATGACTGTTGTCAACTTTCCCAGCTTTTAAAAAACCACGTACCTCCATCACCACTGTCTTCCCCCAGTGAAATTTTTTTCAAAGACACCTGGCTACCTGGCATTAGTATCTATCCCACAAGTCATTCATCCTTCACGTACTGTCTTGGGACAAGGCTCAAAAAAGTCTTAAAATGCCCTTCCAAGGAGAGGGCTCTGAAAAGAGAAAGGAGGTGGGGGTAGGAAATATAAGATTCTTGAACTGTGGCATCCAGAAGACAAACTCTGAAAATCATAAGTCATCACTTTTAAGATGGGCTAATTAGCAAAACTGTTGTTAAAAATTCGTAATGGTGTTAGAATGCATCTAGGTTTTAGGACTACTAGGACATAGAGAAAACATCCATCTTGGGTTAGAGAGTGGGTGACAGATTTTTAAACAGAATTCTGAAAGCTGACCATTTTGAGAGCAGAAAATCTGATATGGGACCCAGAAGACAGGGTCACCAAGGAATGGCTTTACTGGAGTTGAACCCTCAATTTAAATGCCTAAGGTGGGGGCTGTTGTATTGACTGCCACCTGGAGGACCTGGGTTTATGTGGATGGATTTGTATGAACTCAAACAGCCTCTGCAGAGTAAGGAGCCCACACATTTTATTACAGCCCCTGCTCACCAAGCCCTGACAGTCCCCTGTGCCTCTGCCCTTTGGATTATGGAGGGAAAAAAAAAAAAATCATTCCATTTTCTGGGCCACAGAATACAAGTTGGATCTAGATTGTACAAGGAGCTTACACACTGAGGCAAAAGAGCGTGCAAACAGGAGCAGGTATTGTTCACCCTCTGGGTGAACCAGTGCTAGAGACAGGCAGGAAGGCCTGAGCCGCCCTCCTGGAGTCCGCACTGGTCTACGTTTCTGGCTTTTATGAACGGTGTCCAGCTCCAGTGTCCACCTTCGCCTGAGAGGGAGAAGAAGATCTTTGAGTATCTATGGCATTCGTGATTTCCCCCGAGCGGTCTTCGTTTTTTCTATTAAGATTTCACAGCAGGCCCGGCGGCAGGCCTAGAGAAGGGCCGACAGGGCATGAGAGTCCGAGGGCGACGTAATACTGCCTTCGTTTTGGTAACGGCCGTGAGCCCGCACCCCTCTCTCCTGAGATGCGTGAGGTGGGGGGAGGCGGCGGAGCTGTGGGTGGGACTCACTGTACCGTGCGACATCACGATCATGCAGCCGGTGCCTCACGGCACAGCGGAGGGAGCCGGAGCGCCCGGGGCACCGGGCTCGCCCCAGGGGGAGGTGGGCAGTCCCCGGCCTCCCAGGACCGCCGTCCGTCCAGTTCGCGCGCGGCCGTCCCCTGGGGCGCGCACCCCTGGCTCTGGCCTTATCCTTCGTCTTCCCTCAGCTCGGTGGGTAGGAACTTATACTGCTGTTGGCGGATCTGGGCCAGTTTTTTCCTTGCTTCTTCCAGTTCTCGTTCCTTCTTCAGCATTTCCTCCTGGGCGGCGATGATCTAGAGGGAGAGCAACAAGCTGGAGGGGTGTGAAAGATTCTAGCAAACTGCCCTCCCCTCCATGCTTGCCTCAAGAGCTCCCACAGCCTCTGCTACCGGGACACAGCACTGCCCCAGGAGTGTGTATTCTTAGCTCTGGGCCACGGTTCAGGTTTTAAGACTAGTGATCCAAGACAACAAGCTGATTTCTGGCCACGGATTTAATAACCAACATGGCCTGTATCCCTGCGATGCACCGGCTCTGGTGTAAGCACTCTACATGGAGTGTACCATCACCTCCACGGTGACACTGTAAAGTGCAGCCTATTGACTGTCTCACTGTTCCAAAGAGAAATGTGAAGCTCAAGAGATGTCGGTCCACTTTCCCGAAGGGCCTCAGCTAGTGGAGTAGGACCCATCTCAGATATTCTTGAAGCTAAAGCTGGAGGCTTTAACTACTAGACGGCTTTCATATATTTATTTCAAGCCTCTAAGGTGTGATCTGAAGAATATTAGTTCATAGGTTTCAAGGGGAAAGGGTAAGCCTGTGCTCTAGAAAGCCACATAGATTTCTGAAAAGCAAAGGCCTTTTCAGAGCCTTGCTAGACTAATGAGCATTGTGGTATCTAAGGAAGGAATACAGAGTTCAGCCATTCCCAGAACTGCTGGATCACAGAACCTTCTTCATGGAATTTCTCATGGAACTACTGTATTGAGAAAGAGATTCCAGTTAAAAATGTATCTGGCTGCTGCTGCTGCTAAGTCATGTCAGCCATGTCTGACTCTGTGTGACCCCATAGATGGCGGCCCATCAGGCTCCTCTTGCCATTTCCTTCTCCAATGCATGCTAAGTCACTTCAGTCATGTCCGACTCTGTGCGACCCTATGGACAGCAGCCCACCAGGCTCCTCCATCCATAGGATTCTCTAGGCAAGAATACTGGAGTGGGTTGCCATTTCCTTCTCCAAAAAACATATCCTATGTATTTCCAAATACAGGAAATGGTTCAGGAAGAGCTAAGGAAGGTGTGGGAATGAGTAAGTTCAGCCGCGGAGCCTCAGTGCTCCTGGTGGAAAGCCCATCTTGCATGAAGGATTTACATGAACGCACCCAAACTGCAAGCCCAGTTTCCTGACCATTCCTCCCCACTCTCATGCACAAGAATGCAGGCCTGCATAAGTCAGATTCCCATCCACTCTTGTAAAACTTCTGGGAGAGGGTCATCATTCATTCTTTTTCTAGTGCCAAAGATCTGGAGTAGCAACTCCAAATGCAACATTTGAAGATAATATTGCTGTCCTCAAACTCTCTTCTTTCTCTTTTCTATAAGAGAATTCCTGATTTTTAGGTAGGCACACTACTATTCAGAGAAGAATACTGCGTTCCCTTGCATCCTTTGCAGCTAGGTTGGCCATGCGACCGAGCGTTGGCCAATGGCATGTGAATTAACTGATGCAGACAACTTCAGAGTCATGCCTGCCCTAACTTTTCATCTTCCAGCTGGCTGGAAACCTGAGGCAGTTATCAAGCCATCTCAGACCAAGTGGCCAAGGGAATATCTCAGGGATGGTGGAGTGATAAGGCAGATGGAACCTGGATCTCAGAAACAAAGAAGCCGCCATACCATCCCTAGACTGCTTACACCCAAGACTGTCTTACCAGGGAGAAATAAACTCCCATCTTGTTTGAGCCACTGTTATTTTGTGTCTCTGTTTAACTCAGTGCTCATCTTGGGAGTAAACACTGTCTGGGTTTAATCACAAACCTGAGCAATGCCCCCTACAAACTTTGTTTTCACTACAACATCGTCATCATCAGCTTTGCCAAATGCTGCCTTCTGGGCTGCACGAACAAGGTTGTCTGAGGCTCTTTTCACAGCATTTCCTGCTGCCTGGAGAGGGGACAAGACACACATGATATCATTAAAAACAGTCATTTGGATTCAGTAAGAATAGACATGGAGGCACAGTTCATGAAACTAGGAATCTATTTATCGTCTAATTATATATAACACAGAGTTTCTCTCTAGGTAGTATTCATTTGTCTGTCCGTCCACCCATCCATCCCACTATTTATCCATCCATCCATTGATTCTACCAGCACTGGCACCTACCTAACCTTAGCTCATTCATCAGGTTAAGACACACTTCCTGGCTCTCAAGGAGCATGCAATTCTAATGGGAATTACAGTTATGTGAACACATGCTTATAGCACTATGATACATAGGTTAACAGAAGCTTGCTCAGGAGCTGTCTCCTGGTTGAGAAATTCACCTCCTCCTGCCCCATCCAGCTGAGGCATACTTGAGGAATTGGCTCAGAGATCACTTTTTCTGTCCACCTTGGCCTTACCCACACCCTCCCAAGCACCCCTGGAATGCTCTGTGCTGGCTTCTTTGCAGCTCTTACCACACTTGTGGTTGTCTCTCTCCCCACTGGATAGTGAGTAACTTGAAGGCAGGGGCTGTGACTTGAATCTTTGCATCCCCAGCACTGGGAGCAGTGGGTACCCAGGGCTTGTGCTCACCTAAGGCTTTCTGAGGGAATGAAGGGAGCACAACCTACCCCTCCCCCTATGGGAGGAACGGAGCCCTGCAGTAACTAGGGCCTTTACAGAAGTGATTTTAGAGTCACAGCTGGCCTTGGGCTGCAGGCTCAAGGAAGGGGCAGGTGGTAGAGACAGTTACAGAAGGGATGGTCCTCATGCAGCCTAGATCTGCAGCAAGGATGGACCAGGGGACTTGACCTCTGCCACCTGAGGTTTGGAATTTCCTTTTCATTGTGGTTAAGGTTTTGTTAAATCTCCCATAGCCCTTGCCCAGCCCCCTTAGAGTCAAGAACTTGCACTTGAGGGTAAGCCATCAGAGTGTTGAAATTTTCTCAAAGTTAACTGGGGACTTCCCTGGTGGTCCAATGGTTAAGACTCCACACTCCCGAAACGTGGGGCCAAGGTGTGATCTCTGGTCAGGCAACTAGATTCCCACATGCTGCAACTAAGACCCAGTATGATCAAATAAATAAATAAATATGAAAATAAAAAGTTAACTGGGTCATCTGGTTGGTGGTCTAAAGTGGCCAAGGGGACCATGAGGGCTTGCACAAGAAGGAAAGCACGGGTCCATTAGCACTAGACAAGCAGTCACCATATGCCTATTCTCAAAACAGCTTTATAAGGTCAGAAAGTATTAGTGCACTTTTCTCTGTAGAAGGTGAAGTTGAGTAATCTAAGATTCTGCAGCTGATAAATTATAGAGCTGGGATTTGAACAGAGGTCTGTGTAACCCCAGAGAACCTCTGGGTCATTGTAAGGGACATTGCAGCATACAGTTAAGTCAGAAACGATGACATAAGAGTGATGCTCGGCTGCACCTGTGTAAATCCTTAGGACTTACAAAAGCACTTTCACATTTCTTGATTCTTGTAAGAGCCAGTATCAGCATCTCTATCCTCATTTTTACAAAAGAGGCAACTAAAGCCTGAAAGGTTTGAAATGATCTGTATAAGATCATGCACTTAATGCATTGTAGAGGCATTAAGGTCTTGAACCTAGGTATCTGTAGAGGTCTTGAACACAGGTATCTCTTAACTCAGGACATTTTCCAAAGTGTCCCCCAAATTCATAAATCACACATTCACAAACATGCAGCTCCCAACTTCCCCCCTGGGTTTATGCCAGGAGAAAAATGAAGGAAGGTGAAGGAGAGAGATTGACATGGGAGAACCAAACGACCGCAACGCACTTTACAACTTAGGGAATAACAACAAAAGTCTGGAGTTTCGCTGGAATTATTCAAATATTTCTGCCAGTTATGATCTTACATAAACATCTTTAGCAACATAAACAATGTGCATTACAACATTTATAATAGCGAACATCTAGAAAACTGGACACAAATATGTCTAATTTTGTAAAGATAAATTCTGGAATAATTAGTTGATAGAATGTCATGCAATCATTAAAAATGAGACTCATGAAGAATGAACCAGTTAGCATTGCACAGGGCCATTATGAAGACTTTTCTTCAAGGAAAAAAAAAGTGTAATAAAATGTAAAGTGAAAAAATGCAGACTATCTCTGCTTAGGATGACAACTAGACAAAAGCATTTTGTATAAGATAAAAATAGGACGAGAAAAAACATAACATCGGACACATGAAGATGCTGAGGCTATCTTTTTCATTCCCACATTTCCTTTACTGTGGTTAAAATACTTTTATAATAAAAACAATCAGGAAAACTTAGATCCACTGGACAGGATTCATGCGTCACCCTCATAAGTGTGTTCTTTGAGCTCTGGGAAATCCTACCAGCATCTCATATAAATTCTTCAGTCCTTTGGCTCTTTTCTTTAGCAAACACTAAATGAGAGCCTCCACTGAAACAGGTACCATCTTAGGGGTGAGAGATGCAAAGATAAAGATCTGGGACCGGCACCCAAGAAGCTCAGTCTCATCAAAGGCAGACATACAGATAAATCTGGTGGTACAGGGTGACAGGAACCATAAGGTTGGTCTGATCAGAGGCTCTGGCAGGGCAGAAAAAGTACTGACTCCTCAAGGCCTAGGAGTCAAGGAGAGTTTCCCAGAAGAGGTGGCTTTGGAGATGAGTCATGAAGGATGAGCAGGAGTTCACCAAGATTGGTCTGGTGGGAGGAGGGCCCCAAGACATAAGACCAGAAGGTACACGTGGAGAACGTCAGTTTGGCGGGGCGGCAGGTATAGGATGCATGCCTCACGTGGCAGGAAATGAGAAACGTGGGACGGAGCTGGCTGATGGAAGGTCCAGTAGGTCATGCCAAGAAAGTTAGACTGCTCACCCTCTGGTGACACTTACCTGCTCCAACAGGAGTATTTTCCCACCAGCATCAGTGACCATTACCTGTAGCCGCCTCATGGCCTCCGAATCCTGATCAGCCTTCACCTTGCAGGCCACAAGCAGCTGAGCCGTGGATGCAGCTACCTGCTTGGCAGATGAGATGAGCTTCTCCTCGCTGGCGTGTCCCTGCACTGAGGCGTTGGCTGCCTCGCAGAGACTGCTGGTCGCGGCTGCCACCATCCGGGCCTGGCGACAGTCAACAGAAAAGTGACCCCCGGCCCAAACCTCCCTCAGGGGATCCAAAAAGCCAATGGGGAAGGAGAGAGTGACTCACGGCAGAAATCAGGCCCTGCGACCACTGTCCATCGTCCGCAGCATTGGCAGGAATGGAACCCACCTAGAGAGGAGCATAGAAGGGGCAAGGAGAGTGGGAGGGTGCAGGGGGACTGCACGCCTCACGCCCTGCTCATGACCTGGAACTGGACAGAAAAGCAGCTCATCAGACACGCAGCATCTCCCGGGGACCCCTGCCAATGGCACCTTTTCCCATGGGGGACCCTAGCAGCTCCAAGACTGCAGGATCTGGCCAGCTTCCACCTGGGCCACAAGAAGGTGACTGGAAAAGCTCTCAATGGCCTCCATTTAGCCATCAGGTACCACATTTCTGGGGAAATGGCTTAGGAATGATGGATGGGGCTATCTTGACATGTCTGTTTCCTCTGCTGACCCTTCCCCATTTCTAACACGGGAGCCATGGAGGCCTCTTCATTCAAGAGGTGAGGGAAGCTGAAATCTCTGATTCCTGACTCTGGAAGTCACACTGTGACTTTCTGGCAGATGACGTTAAAAAAAAGAGTACATCTCTGTACAACTGAACACAGAACCTTGTCTTAAGGAAATACAGACCATTTTGTCAGGGGTGGGGAGAGAAGTAAGAAGCTGGAAGTAGGATGTTCTCTGTTTCTATTTAGAAATTATGGCAACAAATAAAACGTTTTCTGACCAGATGTAGAAGGAGCTATGGGAGCAAATACCTTTACAGGTCAGAGGTGTGTGGAGAGGTAAGAGATGAGTAGCTAAACTTGAATATGAAACTGAGGCTCTCTTAGCAGTTACAGGCATCACATCAGGGCTTGCTGAAGGTCAGACGAGGCCCCAGGGCTCTGCATCTAGTTCCCCCAATCCAGCTGAACCACCGCTGTTGCTGTTGTTCAGGTGCCAAGTCACGTCCAACTCCGAGAACCTCTGTTACCAACTTTTTAAATGCTTGAACATATAAGTTCCTTGGAGGACAAAGCCTTGGCCATACTCGAGTTCAGTTCTCTAGAATCTAGCCCTCTGTCCAGCATGCAGATGAGTCTTCATCAAGATGCAGATGAACGGAACTTTCTAGGTAGGATGTTCTTCTCAGTGATCCATATTTGGTCTTTACATATCAACCAGTTAACAAGTCCTAGGTGAGTAAGGACGGCACTCTGCTCGCTCAATAGGGGATAAGTGAGAAGGGTAAAGGGACAGATTTATGCTGGCTGGGGAGATGTACATATATCAAATTGGAACACATTGGTTTGGAAAGAGGAGCCAATGTACGTAGGCTGGATTAAGACATGGCTAAGCTTCCCTGGTGGCTCAGTGGTAGAGAATATGTCTGCCAATGCAGGTGAAACGGTTCAATCCCTGGGTCGGGAAGATCCCCTGGAGGAGGAAATGGCAACCCACTCCAGTATTCTTGCTGAAATAGTTCCATAGTCAGAGGAGTCTGGTGGGCTACAGTCCAAGGAGTTGTGAAAGAGTAGGACATGACTTAGCGACTAAATGACAAAAACAAATAAGCTTACGAGAGACTTCATGGAGGAAAATGGAAGGCCACTAGCTGAGCCTAGCCATCTCTATTGCAAGTTTTTAGGTCAAGACACAATCACATCTGTCACCTGTACACTGACAGTAAAGGCCTTTTAATATCAAACAGAAGTGACTGACAGGCATGGTGACCAAATTTCCCCAACCTGTCAGGATTTCTGTGCTGCCTCTATGATTGAAAGTCTTTTCTGCAAGATGTAATCTGGATGGAGTGGTTCCAAGCCGTATGGGCATAACAGGACACATGGAATATTTTCAACTGAAAGGCCTTCCCACATGCAGGATTAGTCTAATGTACTATTAATCCTCTGGATCACCGAAAAAGAACTAGGCTTTCACGCTAATGCAGATGGAATGGGTGACTGGAGATAAAGCAGGTCGAAGAAATCTCAGCTTTAAAAACAGACCAGTTTTTTGACCAAAGGACTCAGGAAAATGCTAACTGCAGAGCTGGATGGCATTCAGCTCAACAGTCCTAAGGAAATGAATGGAGTCACTGGAACTGAACAAGGTATTACAAAGCCCCTGACTACGGTGCTTATATAGCCATCCACCGGGAACATACGAGAGTTCACATCTTTAAATAGACTAATGGGCAGCAGGGAAATCAATGAATGTGCAGGCCCTGATGGCTGCCTGGAGTGGGAGCTCTCCTTAACAAGAAGCAGGTGAGAGCCCTGGAAGCCAAATCCCTCATTCTGTCTGTTAAGCTGAAGCAGGGTGTGCAGTGCAATGGGCAGAGCAGGGTGACTCGCGGAGGGAGGGGCGACAGGGCTTCCTTGCTCAGAACACACGCGGTACCGCCTTTCCCTCAGTCCTCAGAGGCTCCAGCAGCCCGACTTTCCTCGCGTGGCCAGCGAGGTTTACAAACCTTTCCTTGGGCCACCAGCTCCCTCTGGGCTGCCGAGGCCGATTTGACCAGGGCACTCGTGGCAGCAGCAATGGACTTGGCAGCCTCCAAGATCTGTTCTTCAAAATCCAGGGTCTCGTCCGCTTGCTACAACCGAAAGAAAGCAGCATCACACACAATTCATGGCCCAAAGGACACTTTCCGCCAAATGACTTCTCGGTCACCTGGCTCTTCAACTGTACATGGCTTCTTATGGACGAACCATACCCAGGGTAGAAAGGCTTAAGCTGGCTGGAGGCCTCTCCATCTGCTGCCTCCCCCCACCCCCCGCTAAAAGATAAAAATTACCAGCGTTGAGATTCTGTACACATTTAAAATCAGGCCATTTTAAGACAGATGGTTTTTCCAGACCAGTCTTTAAAAAGACATAAATTCACCGGGAAATAAAATATATAAAAATTTTTTCATCAACATCAACTCAAATCAAAATAATCAATAATCAAAATTCAAAGACTAAGTGGTAGCACACTCTCTCGCTGTGTAAGGCTTGAAAAATGGGTTGAAAAAAGGAAGATGGCTGTTAGCTGTTGAAAAACCTTATTTCTCTTGGGCGAAAACAAAGATAAAATAGTATTTGCATTTCTGTGGTTGAACAGAGAGTCACATGCCAACCAGAGATCACACGTGGTAGAAAAGAAACCAGACAATGTGCCATCAAGGTAGGGCTGGCCCCTTGGAAGCCTGAGGCATGGCTCCACCTGGGGAAGAATACAGGCTCCACTGCACTGGGGCACTCAGGTCATCAGGGCTCTGCTTGAAACTCGCCATCAGCAGGTCTCCTGCAGCCAAAATGCCCGGGGTTGTTGAAAAGAAGCTTTTGGGAAGTCGGGCAAGTGTAAAGACCCTAGTCCCAGGCTCAGTGGGACGGAGCATCACCATAAAGGGTGGCCAGACTAGGTAACCTGCCAGGTCCCCTCCAGCAGTGTTGCTCTGTGGCCATGAGCCAGTGTGGATATGGACAAGTGCCTCTCTGGTCACAGTACATTAAAGATGTGGCTGGTACCTTTCAGGCATTAAGAGATGATGGTCAAGTATAGCAATAGTTTTCTTTGTGTGTGTTGGTAAAAGAAACGTAACACAAAATTTACTCTTCAAATCAACTTTAAGTATACCATTCAGTGGCACTGAGTACATTACCAATGTACAACAGCAATACGTTTTTAAGAGTGCCTACTATATGCAGGTATTTTGTAAGGCACTTCCGTGCACATTGACTTAATTCTCACCAAAAAAGCAAAAAGTCTTACACTGAAGTTATCTTTATCCTCATATTTACATTGGAATGCTCAGGCTGAGGGAGGTAGAATACTGGCCCGAAGGAGGCCAGTGGAGGTGTAAAGAATTTAGACATGATCTAAATCTAAGCTTCTCTGCCTTCATCATGATGTGTTTTTCCCAGACAAGGCCACCTCTTAGGGCATCAGTGGCAGGGAGACTTCAGGTCAGAGACTCCAAGTTGGTTCACAGATGGTCCCATGTGAACTACCAAACAGGATGGATACACAGACAGAATGCTTTCCCAGTTCCCTATTCTTTATGGTATCTCTCATGATTCAAGATGAGGCCATTCTCATTTCTGTTTTAATAACTCATTATCAGAAAAATATTTCCATGCAAGTCCTATGGATCTGAAGATGGATTGTAGCACTTGAGAAGTTCTGAGACAGAAGCAGTATATTCTCTATTTCTGACAAAGTCTTGCTCCAGGAGCATTCAGGATAGAAATGGGTTCAGTTCCAAAAGATCAAGTTTGGATTCCTGGGGTGGGGAAGCCTGTGGTAATGGTGGAATATAAAATTTGTTTATTGAAACATAAAACAACCCATCATAACACACTCTGGCATAAAAGGTACTGTTATATTGAGTTGGCCAAGAAGTTCATTTGGGTTTTCTGTAACATCTTTATGGCAAAACTCAACTGAACTTTTTGGCCAACCCAATATACAAGCCATGAAGAAATGGTACTGGGCTCTGATCGGTGTATTCAGTGACCTTGAATTAACAACTTTTCTGGAAATTCATTCTGCAAAAGTTAAGAAAAGTTAAGTTATAAAAGATATAAGCACTGGGGAAACCACAGCTTCTGAGTCCAAACGGAGCTCCTACTCATTTTGCAGATGAGGAGATGGAGGCTCGTTGGTGGCTCCTAGCATTTCCCAGGCCCTTTTCGCAGGTGGCCTCAGCTACGCTATGGCTTCTAAGATTGAGTCCACTTCACAGGAGGTTTCTGATTTCCCAAATTTTAACATGCACAAAAATGGAATTTCCTTAAAACTAAGTGCCAACTCTAAGCCTGGATAGATCTAAAAGAACAGCTCATTAGAGTCAATGTAAAAGACCTTTCCCATATCTTTTGCTACCCTTGAGGTATTCTGTTTTCATAAGACACATGGATTAACATATGCCATATGCACACTACTATATATAAGACAGATAACCATCAAGGACCTACTGTATAGCGCAAGGAACTCTATTCAATATTCTGTGATAACCTATGTGAGAAAAGAATCTGAAAAAGAATGAATATACGTGTGTGTGTGTGTGTATAAAACCAAGTCACTTTGCTGCATACCAAAACCAATGTAACATTGTAAATCAACTACACTCCAAAAAAAAATCTAAAGAAACCCCATGTGCTTGAAATATATACTCAACTTGGAAATATTTCTTACACCACATATTTTTCTTGCCATGGCAAGTGTTGTAATGCCCTTTGATGAATATCTTTTCTTTTCTATAAGATCTCTAGATTTTAAAATAGACATGGCAGGAAGCCTTATCTCTGGGAGACATTTGCTCTGATTAACAAGTATGAGAGTTTCCAAACAAAAGGCTTAATAAAGCTGACTGTGATGGAGAGTAAACATTTAAATGCTGCAGTTGGGCACAGTTCCATGATGATATCTGCTTTCTACCTGCTGGATCAGTATCTTTCTGTGGGCTAGATTTACCATCAAGACTAAATGCCCACTGTATCTCTCCTGCTGAAATTATGCATTGACACTTGATTTTCCTCATACCATACAACTTCTAGCCTAAGAGAAAATGGGATTTCTCCAAGTCAAGGAGAATTCATGAAAAGCCATGGTACTGCAGTCTGAGTTCCTGTTGGCTTCAGCTCCTCCCACCAACATACAGGATGGACTTTGGGAGAGGGGTGTGAGGGCAGCAAGAAAAAGGACATACGCTTTACCATCTTGCAAAAAAGGAGAGAAGTGGAACGGGCGTAGTCTTTGAAGGCCTTCCCTAAACAAAGGAATCACAATTCAAATGCTGGACTGTTAATGGAATAAACCGCACTGTAGCTGGGAGATCAAGAACAGTAACTTGGAGATGCTGCTGGGGAACCCTGGGAAATAATTTGCAGACCAAACACCTGAATATGAGGAAATGCTTTCGCTCAATGGGCCGGTAAACAGACAGCCCTTCCTTGCTCAGATCACTGAGGATCTGGTGCAAGATGCAGGTGGTATAGGCTACCCTAGGGTAAATGCAGGCCTGGGCTCAAGACACCAGTGAGCTGAATGCTACTAGCCTGTGATCTCCTCCAGAGCATGGACTGTTGTTTCATCCAACTTATGTCTCTGGAGCTTAGCATGAGGCAGAGATACCCATGCAGAAAAGGTTTGTTGAGAGAATGTATCCATTTAATATGAGTTTCTGAGTACTAGAGTTCAGCCAGAGGACAACTTACATGGTAAGCAAACGGGAGAGGCATGGAGTAAGTGCCTGCATCAGTAACTTTCGATTCCTGATCTCTGGGGATAACTGGACATACACATCAAAGCACTGGCTTCTGCCCTGTGGAACACTGTGGGTTGTTAATTGTATGCCCTGCCTGTATCCTTCAACTGGCACTCACAGTCTGACACTGATTCACGCGTATACAGATGCAAAACACAGCGGCAGATTACTAAGAGGCCCTCTTAACAAAACAGTATAAAAGATGTTAAGCTGACAATCTGCCCTTAATGAAGGTGTCAGCTGCAGCCTCTGAGATCTGAATCCACCTTCTCATTCTCTGTACAATACTCTTTCCCTGGTCTCTACTCCAAAATACTGGCCAGGTCACCTGTAGTACTCAGCAACTGTCTTTTCTGGACTGTTGAGCAGACTCTAGCTTTGACTTTTCAGTAGCTTTGAGAAAAGTCTAAGTACCCTTTTGCTGACATTTTTCCTGTGAGGTGATCTTCTCCAGAACTCCTTTTTTAAAAAGTTAGAGTTCTAGTGAGATCCCTCTGGAGAAAGGCCTCACTTTGGGTTGACTCCCTCACTACCTGCTTCCCATGCATGAGAGAGCATTTGAGACACTTGTTGTACTGATGGAGAAGAGGAAGGAGGGGGGTAAAAGAGGGTGGAAAAGGGAGGCCTTTACTCATTTCTGTCTTTCAACCTTTCAGGAATTCTTGTTCTAGGGACAAATCTGACTCCATATTGGATCTGTTTTTGTTTTTAAACTCTAATGTCTGTATTCTATTGTGTTTGCTATGAGTTAAGAATGTTGCTTAGAACCTAAAATATATAAAGTAGCTCACTCTCAAGGCTCTGGCATCTAAAGGTATAACACTTTTCCATTCATTTAGAGATAAAAAGTTACAGAATAGACAATAACATGTGTCATGTTTGAGTTCATAGGAATGTTGTGACCAAACCTACATGGACAGCTGCAAGAACAAAGGATTCTAGAACCAAGAAGTTTGTACCAACCAACCACATCCTCTCTCCTTTTAGTATTGTGAAGTCATTCAGTCATGTCCGACTCTTTGTGACCCCATAGACTGTAGCCTACCAGGCTCCTCCATCCATGGGATTTTCCAGCTGAGTAGTGGAGTGGGGTGCCATTTCCTTCTCCAGAGGATCTTCCCGACCCAGGGCTTGAACCTGGGTCTCCCAGCATTGTAGGCAGATGCTTTACCGTCTGAGCCCCCAGGGAAGCCTCCGTTTAGTATTAAGGAAGCCTAAATCCTAACTCGGGGAAGATGGTTCTTTGGGACAGTAGTCCACCACCTTCTTTGTCTGCTGGCTTTCTGAATAAAGTTGCTGTTCCTTGCCCCAGTGCCTCATCTCTTAATTTACTGTCACGTTGTGTGGCAAGCAGTATGAGCTTGGACACAGTGACATTCTGAGAACATAATCTTTGTGGCAGTTCACTCATTTTCCTAACCAACCTTCCAGCCTACCTATCCAATAAGGCTGTTATATGTAAATTATTAATATACACAGAGCATATAGTAAAACGCTCAATAACTCACAATTAACTTCATTTTTCTTTCTATTAATACACATACTTTTTGTGTTTTTTAACAACAGTTTTTGAGACTGTGAGTTAAGCTAGTTTGTTTCTCTGCCTGAACCCTATTCTTCACCCATAATTCTAGTAAAGGTTCTAGTTGCTATCTCTGAATACAACCTACAATACAAACAAAAAAGAGAAATCAAAGATAAATGAAGTGTCAAGCGTCGGCACTGCTTCTAGCTCCTCCTTTGACATCCAACCAGGAATTAGACAACTGGGCTTCAGGCCCTGCTCTGCCCTGTCTGGCCAAGTGGCTGGGGAATTTGATGCCCTTCTTCAGACAGCAAACAAACATTTCATTTCCTGTTTGTGAAGTTTGTTTAAAGAATGCATGGACTAAAATTAGCACAGGCTCCATTTTTTCTTCCTTCCTCTCTTTTGGCCTCCTTCCTAAAGGGTCTTTACTAACCTCCACTAAGCCCACTCTCCTAGACAGGTCCCTGGGCATGATCTTTACTAACCTCCACCCAGCCCACCCTCCTAGACAGGTTCCTGGGCATGTACCTGGCAGAGGAAGAACGTGTCCATCTGTGGTCCTCTTTCTTCCCCCCTTTTCTTTGTGAATTACATCCCTGCAACATCACGTCCCTTCCCCTGATGGCCTTGACAGTGAAGGAGCTGAAGACCACCATAGGAGATGGCCTCAGGGTCACTAGCCTCAGGGTCACTAGCCTCATTTCTGCCTCCCTCCCTGAAAACCTCCTCTGAGAGATCACCTTGCTGAGTGTGGATAAGCATCATACTCATCTCTCTCACAGCTGGCCACTAAAACCAGACTGCAACTCACTGCACTATCTTTCCAGTTAGGAATCATGCTGTGTTTTGTGTTACTGAAGGCCTTGTAGATGCTTACAATTAAAAACAAGGTCATAACTCACATCAGAAATTTAAAAAATATATTTGGTATAATTTTTTAAAGTGTGAACATCTGTCTATAATTTAAATGTCCTCCAGGAAAAAAAAAAAAGAAAAAAAAGAAGGCAAACAATAAGAACTTCCATAACATGAATGAAGCATTTCCCTGCCAGGTGGAAACCTGAGTGGAACAGGCAGTCTCAGGTTCCTCCCTTTTGGTAGTGAGTCTGGCCACTAGCAGTTTGCTTCTGATTTTGAGTTGAGAGGTGCTGGAGGGGAGACCTTACCTGTACCCAAAGACCTGAACAGTATGGGAGCCAGGTCAGCTTCTCTTCTGGAGGACCCCAGGGCAGTTGTCTTTAGGACTACCACACTTACTAGTCTTAATGAAAGGGAAACTTCTCAGAACCACAGGAACTGCCAAGAGACCAGAGCAGGTCAGCTGGCCTGGTCTCCCCAGGTTGATCTGGTCCTAGGGGAAACTCCAGGGAAACAGTCAACATTCAAAGCAGGTGCCAGAGAGAAAGTGCTGCCAAATGGTTATGCCAGCCCCCTGGGAAGGGACTGGCCTCTGCATCCAGGTGTGGAATAATTGCATGTTTCTGCAACATCTGATGGACAAAGTCCAAGCTTGTCCGATTAGTATTTTGGGAGCAGTTTTCCCACAGTAGCCACCATTCTTTCTTTAAATACCACTGCAATAATCTTTTAAATGCTATTTCTGTTCTTTTTTTCCTATATGTCATTCCAGATTTATGCTACAGATATCTATCCATCCATCTATCCTTTATCAGTGGAGAAGGCAATGGCAACCCACTCTAGTACTCTTGCCTGGAAAATCCCATGGACGGAGGAGCCTGGTAGGCTGCAGTCCATGGGGTCGCTAAGAGTCGGACATGACTGAGCGACTTCACTTTCACTTTTCACTTTCATGCATTGGAGAAGGAAGTGGCAACCCACTCCAGTATGCTTGCCTGGAGAATCCCAGGGACGGGGGAGCCTGGTGGGCTGCTGTCTATGGGGTCACACAGAGTCGGACACGACTGAAGCAACTTAGCAGCAGCAGCATCCTTTATCAGAATCTACTAATTGCTATTTCTATTTGATAGAAAAATTCTTAAAGATATGTCAAACTCTTAAAAAAATATATAGGCACTCGAGTGTCTATCTAGGAAGCATGGATGAAGAACAGATGACAGAATTTTTCCAAAGATTTCATTAGGTAGAATTGTTACACTGTAAAGTCATGTGACATGAATCCTGTGTGTGTCTGAGGAGGGTCTGAGAGACCCACTGCTCTATTTGGTGGGGAGTCATGTGGGAATACACGCTGACTGGGGCCCCACTCACCTTTACTCTTCCGCCCACCTCACGTCTTCTGGCCTGGAAGCAGCTAGTGGTACATGAGCTCAATGCCCACTGCTTGGTCATAGAGAAAATGCTGTATCCTTCTCCTCCCTGAACATCTGGCTACTTTTCCCCATTTGCTCAACTAATCAATAGAGCCTGCTGGTCAACAAAATGTACCCTAAAAAGATACATCAATTCTAATGTAGGGCTGCAAACTTCAAGTCCTTTTAAACAGAGCTTTTCATTATTCAGAACAGCTTGCTATTGCTTTTCCATGACTATCTGTCATTTTGGCCAAACAACTTCAACTGGGCTTAAAACTCAAAACGACACCATCTGGCTGCGTGAAGGTAGCATTGACTATGGCAGCATCTTGGAAGGAGCTCCTGCTGGCACACAGCCACTGCTCTCTTCTCAGTGAGGAGGGTCCCAGGGACAGGCTCCACTTCCTAACTCTGGAAGCTGGGGCCCCAACACTGGATTGACCTCCCCTGTGCCACCACTCCTCTGCTGCTGTGACCTGTCCCTGGGCAGTCCCTGCCAGCAGCGTTGGGCCGGCTCTTAGACCCACCAGAAGAGGCTTTCCTAACCCACCTGTACACACCTCTGGCTCACTATCTTCATAGAGTAGTGTCTGCATATTCAGGAGCGACCTTTACAAGAGCACATCCTCTTTGCTCCAAAAATCAGAGGCATTAGCACAATACTTCCCCTTTCAGAAAGAAGAGTTTTAAGTCTTTTGTTGAAAGAGATCAGAATGAACTCACATATCCTTCTCCTAGGGGGAGGAGGTCAGAGGCAATCGAGTTAGGCTGTTACGTGCCAGGAAAAAATGTTTCACAATCCCGAACTTCCTGTTGCACCCAATTAGGCTATGGAATCACTTTCTGATTGTCAGCATATTCTAAATATTATCAACCTCTACTGACAAGTTAACCTACAACAGGAAACTCAACAGACAGAGTATATTCCACACTGCATTATCTTTATTAGATATATTTCGTCCCCAAAGTTTATATAAAGCCCAGTGACTCACCATCCATACATTTGGTTTGGCTGATTTGGTTTATACATTTTGTTACTGTGGGTGGAAAGCAACGTTACAGAGAGTTGATTTGTGCTTGAATTTTTTGCTGAAAGCTTGATTGTGAAAATTACTAATTTCTAAATTGAAGATCAGGGTAAAACTGAACTAAAATGAAATGTAAATCTAGATGTGTCTGGAGGTTATAATCCTGACCCTGTATCACAAACATGGGTTTTATTCCCCCACATTGAGCACAGCCTTTAAGGATTCATCATTGCACAAAACTAAGCTATACATAATATCTAAGCTCTTATGAAACATCACTAATTATGATTTGTTTCTATAATAAAATAATCTAGCAGTACAGATACAGGTTTTAAATGCTACAAGAAGAAATGGAATATGACAAAGAGATGTAAAGAGTAATCTACCTCTGATTCTAACATATTCTTTCCTGTTGCCTTATGAGCTATATTAGGAACCCCCGGAGACAGGGCAAGACACTGTAGGAATATGTTTGATATATAGTTGGATTAAATAACAACCTAATATATCAAACATATCACACAGAGGCCTGCAGAAAGGCATCCAGGTCTGACTGAGCTGAGAATGGGGCACAGCATTGCAAGCTGCGGCCACGGGAGGGGGCTAGGTGGGGAGGGAGCCACAGTGGCACCTCCGTTACCAGTCTGTGGAGCACAGGTGTGTCTGCAGGTGTGGAAACGGCGCCATCAGCAGTATCCTAGGCACGTGCACCTGGGCTCACCGACATTCTCATTTTGCCTTTATACCATCTTCCCAAGCAAACGGTGGATCCAAAGATGCCAATTTGTTACTTGTCTCTGGGCAATTCCCGGTAAAAAGAGATGCTTACATTTTTAAGGGCCCAAGCTGGGAATATATCGGGAATCATCTTTACAAACCCTGGACAATTCTATTTTTAAAACAGGCAACCTGGGAATGTGGTGGGCAAAACAACGGAGATGAAAACATTGCCCATCCCCCAAACTCCCTCAAAGCAGTGGAGCTGCTTCCCAGGTACAGAAGCAAAGCACATTCACCCAATCTTGGGTGCCTGGGGTTTTATGTAGAGTTATCAGGGACAGAGGTATAGCAGCAATGGCCTACTTACAGAACCTTGAGGATTTGTGATTGATTAATTGATTGACTTCCATTTTGGAAGGGGATGGGAAGAATTGGTTGGTCTCAAAAGACTGATTATGATGTCAGATTGCGATTTTTTTTTTTTAAACTGGGGAGAAATTCCTTCTTGAAGTCAAGAAAGATATTTTATTTCATGCAGGCATTAACCACAGAGCAGATGGCATTTCCAGACAGGCACAGAATCTGATTTAGGGTGATGGGTTCTTCCAAATGGTTTAATAGATAACACAATCCATGCGGTGGGAGCCTTTGTCACTGGCTGGAGTGAGATTTTAATCATTTTAAAGACTCAGGAAGGGCCAAATACTCCCTCATATGAAGATGGCAGTGACAGAGTAGGTACCCCCAAGGAAGGGACTCAAATCAACACTTATGTCAACTGTGACCCTGGCTTTCCTTATAAACCTACACTGTAAACAGAAAGGCTGGGTGATCCCGGGGCACCGGGGGAATGCACACTGGCCCAGTTCAGCAGTCATCACTAACTTTTTAAGTGCTATTATTTTTAAAACATTGTCTTATGACATTTTAAGACATAGACCCTCCCACCACCCCAGTCCCACCATCATCCTTGCACATTCCCCACCTGTCTCCTTCATTCACAAGTGTTACTTTTAACAGAGTTGTGATCATACTGAGTACAGGACTCCACATCCTGTGTTCTTTTCACTTAATATTATGCCAGGAGCATCTTCTTCATGCTACAGACTGGTCATCCATTATTCCGAACAGCTACATACTCGTCCTTCAAGGAGACACTCAGGGTCACCTCCAAATTCTTGCTGCTTTGAATATGATGAAGAGCAACTCTCTCATGCACACAAGACTTTTATCCTCTCTGGATTTCCTCCTCAGGACAGATTCCCAGAGGTGGGATTAACGGCTCAAAGATTATGGGTAAACCAAAAACATCCCCCATGCAACTGCTCCAGAGTTCCTGATACTAGGTAGGCCAAGAGGACTGGAATGGGCTAAACTGCCACCTGGAGCCCACGCAATGCTGCTTCTAGCTCAGTTGAGGTCACCTGACTCTGGCAAGTAATTTGCCTCTGATTCCGCATCCTTAGAGCAGGGATGCTAATGATGCTGCCTTGTGGACTTGTAAGGACCAGATGAGTTAATCTATGTAAAATACCTAGCAGATTGACTAGCATGTGCTTGGTACTCAATCAATGTGAGTTTATTTTTTTAGCTAAGGCCATAAGCTCATGGATCCATGGAATAACTTTTGTTTCAGACATTTCCTAGGAGGTATTAGATAAAAGTTCCAGAAGCGTATTTTTGGTGACAGTGATATTATTAAGTCTTATGACATGCCAGGCACTATTTCTAAATTATCTGATATGTTATGTCAATAACGCTGTGGGGTAGGAACTCTAATGACCTTGTTTTTCGGATCAAGAATCGTGAGATAAATCAAGAGCTGGACAGAGGGGAAGCAGAACTGAGAGCAGACAAAGCTTGGGAAGATCCTGCCAAAGGACAACAGGAGCTCTTAGAGCTTGGGAAGTGGTGGTGTAAATTAATGCCAGGCTAATTCTCCAGGAGAAAGAGCAACTGACACGGCTGCAGCACTAGCAGACAGAAGCTTTCCCCAGAGGACGGGAAAGTATGTGGCAAATCAGAGAAGGAAAAGGACAATGAATTAAATTTAAGCCTCAAAACACAGTTAATGTCTGCCTGCTTCTTAGCTGAAAGAAGTTTTCCACTCACGCTGAACTTATTTTATAAAGCAGAAATAAAGTCAAGTCTAGAAGATGGAGTTGCCCTTACCCCTACACTTAGCTCTGAAGTTTGCGGAGAAAAGCTTGGTTAAAAACTCATTATCACCTAAGACCCTCAGGTTAAGGCCAGTAAAGAGGGCCTTGACAAACTCAAAAACTAGAAGCCAAAACTCTGAACTTTTGAGTTCAGATGAGAAATTCTAAAAAAGGCCTTTACTAAATTTAGAGCGACAATTAGGAGATTGGCTCTAAGAATTCCAAGATTTTAAGAATGTTTGCAAACTTAATAGATTGCCTATATGCCCATGTCTATTTTACACACATCATGAGCCCAAGAACTGCTTTTGAGCACTTTGGTGTATTTTAGTACTCAAACTCCACCCTTTGATTTTTTTTTTTTTTTTTTTAATTTAAAGGTATACTTTTAGACGTATCTAAACTGGAGATACAACTTTTTTTTTTTGAGAAGAGCCAGATTTTACTTCCTAATGTATGTGGGTCCTTGGAAGGGAGGTGAGGTTATCAGCAGGGACTTGCTTGACTAGAAAGATGGCTCCCTTTGGTTCCACCATCCTCCTGGTGAAGACAGCCATGGTGGAGATGGGATTATGGTTTCTTTACAGGGTTGGGCTTTGTCCCCCAGACAGCACCAGTGCACCATCTTTTTACGTATTAATTGTCCTCTCTACTGCACTACCTTAAAGTATCTCTTTCTTTTAAATGACTTTCTCTTAACACATATTTATGATCTTAAGTTCTCAACATTTATCTAGATGACAACCACAGATGGAGAAAACATGCCAGTTAACCATAGTCTCCAGCATGTACTGAAAAAAGTCTTGTTACTGGGTCCACTTTTGAGGTTCACATTGCTCTCTGTTGATTTTTAAGGAAAGGAGAGACCCAGCACTGCTACTTTTGGTAAAGAGCATTATGGAAACCAGAAAATTACAGGGTGACAGTCTCACATTCAATTACTGGGGCTTCATATAATAGTGAAACAAAAATTATGATTGTGTTTCAAGAAACACCTGGATTCTTTCTCTGGCTACCCAAAGGTATTTCTTGGGGTGCTTAACCGGAAAGACCTACCCTTGGGTTTTTTTCCATACCCTGTAAAAAGGTGCTAGGCAGGCAGAACAGGTTTGCAGGTTACTAGTTCCGGCCCAGGTAGAGCCATGAGCTCCCTGAAGCCTGCCTGGCTCCCCTCACAGCCATCCACTGGAAGACCTACTGACACCAGACAAGCAGCCACACGTGGACACTCACTTTCGGTTTTGCTCTTGGCTTCAGTTGCTCTAGCTTCTTAGCAGCAGCCTCAATGGATGCTGCAGCCCCCAGTAATTCTGTTTCTGCAATGACGGTTGGGTCTTCGGGATCCACCCACTCTGTTCCTAAAATCAGTCCAAAAAGGGTCATTCTTGGTAGCTGCGGACCTCAGAGCAGTGACTTAATTGCAAACAATATTGGGATTTGCATGCAGGCATGCTCCATAAGCCGACCAGCTGCACTCTCCTAAGGGACGTTCACCCCAAGCTCTCGTAGAAATCAACTGGGTGCACTGGCCGCCTGTCTGATCCTTGCTTTCCAAACCAGTTGTACAGACAGCCCTACCACAGAAGCAGCCATCAATGAGAGCTGCAAAAATCAAGATCTTACAGAGCGAGGCTAGCTTGAGTTTTACTCTGGTTTGTAACTTAAAGCTCATGAATGCAAGTCAGCATCCACAGGAGAAATGAGATCATGCTGAGCACAGAGATTTGTCTTTCTCTTCTGGGAACTCATCCTCATGAATTCCCAGAAGAGAACAACCACTCCCCTCAATGCAAACAAAGGGAGATTGGTTAGAAAACCCTTCCCGGGTGAGCTGATTGCTTCCAGGTAACCATGAAGGGGTGTGTAAACAATGTACCCAGATAGCACCACTTCTAAACATGAAGTGTATTATTTAAATAAAAATAAATATTCAAAGAAAACTACAGAAGAAAATGGATGGCAAGACCCTTAAAAGAGAAGTGAACAGTTCTAGATGGATTACGCCATTTATGTTGAAGCACTTAATACATAACTGGAGAAAAGACGTTTCAGGAGGATATCACTTTTTAAGTCTAACTCGACTCCTATTAGCCTTTAAACAGGGCCTCACTCTATTCCTCTGGCTGTCAAGAAAAGGCCTGTGTTGGCTGCACATTCTCTTTGCTCAGTTGGCTGTCCAGGATGCCCCACGGGATGACTTGTGAGAATCCAGCCTACCTTTCATGGCCTCTGCTGCCTGGATGAGCTCGGTCACGGCGCCAGCCACGCGCTTGGAGAAAGCAGCCAGCTGGTGCTTGAGTTCCGGTGTTGGTTTCTGAAGAATCTGTGCGTGAAGAACACGTCAGACATGTAAGGAAGATGGCAGCCATGGGGACAGGAAGCCCACTCTTGTGGGTGGATGCAGAGCCGGACCCCCTGGTTTGAAGTTACAACTCTGCCCCTGAGCGACTTCAGAAACCTAGGGGAAACACCTAAGACTCACTGGCCTTCAGTTTCCTCACGTGAGAAATGAAAAGTTGGGGAGCAGGGGTTTTCCTAAGGTCTTTCTGACATACTTCCCTGAGATTATAAGGGAGATGAAGTTCTGAGTCGTTCTTTTGTTTGTACCTAAGACAAATCTACACACATGAAAACTACCCATGGTGAAAGAATGCTGAGTGAACATGAAAGCCCAGGGCCACAGGTCATCTGGTGCTTGTGACAAAGCAAATATGGGGCCAGAAGACGTGTGTGACTTAGGTGGGNTTTTTTTTTTTTTTTTAATTTAAAGGTATACTTTTAGACGTATCTAAACTGGAGATACAACTTTTTTTTTTTGAGAAGAGCCAGATTTTACTTCCTAATGTATGTGGGTCCTTGGAAGGGAGGTGAGGTTATCAGCAGGGACTTGCTTGACTAGAAAGATGGCTCCCTTTGGTTCCACCATCCTCCTGGTGAAGACAGCCATGGTGGAGATGGGATTATGGTTTCTTTACAGGGTTGGGCTTTGTCCCCCAGACAGCACCAGTGCACCATCTTTTTACGTATTAATTGTCCTCTCTACTGCACTACCTTAAAGTATCTCTTTCTTTTAAATGACTTTCTCTTAACACATATTTATGATCTTAAGTTCTCAACATTTATCTAGATGACAACCACAGATGGAGAAAACATGCCAGTTAACCATAGTCTCCAGCATGTACTGAAAAAAGTCTTGTTACTGGGTCCACTTTTGAGGTTCACATTGCTCTCTGTTGATTTTTAAGGAAAGGAGAGACCCAGCACTGCTACTTTTGGTAAAGAGCATTATGGAAACCAGAAAATTACAGGGTGACAGTCTCACATTCAACTACTGGGGCTTCATATGAAACAAAAATTATGATTGTGTTTCAAGAAACACCTGGATTCTTTCTCTGGCTACCCAAAGGTATTTCTTGGGGTGCTTAACCGGAAAGACCTACCCTTGGGTTTTTTTCCATACCCTGTAAAAAGGTGCTAGGCAGGCAGAACAGGTTTGCAGGTTACTAGTTCCGGCCCAGGTAGGGCCATGAGCTCCCTGAAGCCTGCCTGGCTCCCCTCACAGCCATCCACTGGAAGACCTACTGACACCAGACAAGCAGCCACACGTGGACACTCACTTTCGGTTTTGCTCTTGGCTTCAGTTGCTCTAGCTTCTTAGCAGCAGCCTCAATGGATGCTGCAGCCCCCAGTAATTCTGTTTCTGCAATGACGGTTGGGTCTTCGGGATCCACCCACTCTGTTCCTAAAATCAGTCCAAAAAGGGTCATTCTTGGTAGCTGCGGACCTCAGAGCAGTGACTTAATTGCAAACAATATTGGGATTTGCATGCAGGCATGCTCCATAAGCCGACCAGCTGCACTCTCCTAAGGGACGTTCACCCCAAGCTCTCGTAGAAATCAACTGGGTGCACTGGCTGCCTGTCTGATCCTTGCTTTCCAAACCAGTTGTACAGACAGCCCTACCACAGAAGCAGCCATCAATGAGAGCTGCAAAAATCAAGATCTTACAGAGCGAGGCTAGCTTGAGTTTTACTCTGGTTTGTAACTTAAAGTTCATGAATGCAAGTCAGCATCCACAGGAGAAATGAGATCATGCTGAGCACAGAGATTTGTCTTTCTCTTCTGGGAACTCATCCTCATGAATTCCCAGAAGAGAACAACCACTCCCCTCAATGCAAACAAAGGGAGATTGGTTAGAAAACCCTTCCCGGGTGAGCTGATTGCTTCCAGGTAACCATGAAGGGGTGTGTAAACAATGTACCCAGATAGCACCACTTCTAAACATGAAGTGTATTATTTAAATAAAAATAAATATTCAAAGAAAACTACAGAAGAAAATGGATGGCAAGACCCTTAAAAGAGAAGTGAACAGTTCTAGATGGATTACGCCATTTATGTTGAAGCACTTAATACATAACTGGAGAAAAGACGTTTCAGGAGGATATCACTTTTTAAGTCTAACTCGACTCCTATTAGCCTTTAAACAGGGCCTCACTCTATTCCTCTGGCTGTCAAGAAAAGGCCTGTGTTGGCTGCACATTCTCTTTGCTCAGTTGGCTGTCCAGGATGCCCCACGGGATGACTTGTGAGAATCCAGCCTACCTTTCATGGCCTCTGCTGCCTGGATGAGCTCGGTCACGGCGCCAGCCACGCGCTTGGAGAAAGCAGCCAGCTGGTGCTTGAGTTCCGGTGTTGGTTTCTGAAGAATCTGTGCGTGAAGAACACGTCAGACATGTAAGGAAGATGGCAGCCATGGGGACAGGAAGCCCACTCTTGTGGGTGGATGCAGAGCCGGACCCCCTGGTTTGAAGTTACAACTCTGCCCCTGAGCGACTTCAGAAACCTAGGGGAAACACCTAAGACTCACTGGCCTTCAGTTTCCTCACGTGAGAAATGAAAAGTTGGGGAGCAGGGGTTTTCCTAAGGTCTTTCTGACATACTTCCCTGAGATTATAAGGGAGATGAAGTTCTGAGTCGTTCTTTTGTTTGTACCTAAGACAAATCTACACACATGAAAACTACCCATGGTGAAAGAATGCTGAGTGAACATGAAAGCCCAGGGCCACAGGTCATCTGGTGCTTGTGACAAAGCAAATATGGGGCCAGAAGACGTGTGTGACTTAGGTGGGATCTTGGCAGGAAAAATCTTCAAGAGGAGGGCTGCTCCTAAAAGGACAACTCATTTCCAGGGTTCTGACTGCAAGCTCTCCTGGGAGAAGTACTACGGCCTTTCCTTCTTTTAAACCTGGCTTCAAGGGGCTTTAAACTTGCTTTTTTTTTTATAGTGTTAAAAAAAGATCCTAAGAAGTATAACCCTGATCCAATTTAAAGGACATCCTCCAGCTGATTTCTTCCCAAATTAATTCAAGAACAGAACTATGAAATAGACGAGCACTCCCTACCATCCTCCCCATGGATTTACATCTGACTTACACCTCCCTAATCTTGAAATTTCCTTCTTTCAATATTCTTTTCTGCATCTCTTACCCATGCTTTACAGAGGTCCTGCTGAGATTTAGAAATGCTCAGACATTCAGGAGGAAAGCACCACTGCTGATGACTATGGACAATTTCGGAGCCTCTGAGCAGCAGACAAAGCATGGGCTTTGGCTTTGTCAAACCTGTGGTTCAAACCTGGCTTCACCTGCTCCTGGTTGTGACAATGGGCATATTACTAACCCCCCTCAGAACCTGTTTTCTTATTTGTAAAACTGTAGTAATGTTTGCTCCTTAGGAGTGGCATAAACATCAAACGGAATCACATACAAGAAGTATCTTGCACAATGCCCGGAGCACAGTAGGCATTCATGAAACGTTAAATTCCCTTTTCGGTGTCCTATACCCTTTTCACATGGCCAGGAATTGTACTCTTTCGCATGAGTTTGCAAAAGATGTCTTTTGAATCCAAAGCCTATAAGAGAATTTTAAGAGAAGCTTGGTGAAAAGTATGGGGTTGGGAAAGTTAACAGGTTACACATTGACCAGTCTCAGACATACCAGTGCATAGAAGACGTTATGTTATACCCTTGAACTGATCCAAGATTCTGGAACATCATTTCCCAGGCATCTTTCCCTGCCCTCCTTCCTCTGGCAATCTTCTAAATTTTATATTTGTTACTGTTCTGAGTTCAGCTGTTCTGTTTTTCTCATTCCCTCACCCTAGGACCTACCTACACATGTCACCAGGCAGATATTAACTCAGTACAAACCTGTGAATGAGTGAACAAATGAATGAAGTACAACTGTCTTTGTTTATAAATAACATGAATGTCTACGTAGAAATTTCTAAGGCATTTGTTAAAAAAATAAAGGAAAAAAGGTAGAAAAAATGCGTTTATTAGCAAGATCACAAGATAAAAGGTCAATCTACAAACACCAATTATATTTCTACATATTACCAGTGAGTAAAAAAGATTTTCACTGCCAATATGCTACTACATATTAGCAGTGGGAATTAAATTTTTTAAAAAGCAATACCACTTATAGTAGCATAAAAATCATGACATACCTGTTAAATTCAATAACAAATGTGCAAGATGCAGATGTTAAAAACTATATTGCTGAAAATATTAAAGAAGACCCACATAAATGGATAGATATACTGTATTCATTGATTAGAAGATTATTAAGATCTCAATTGTTCTCAGATACCTCCATGAACCTAGCCAAAATCCCAACAGGATTTTTTTTTTTAAGATACTGCCAAGATGATTCTAAGTTCTATATAAAATGCAAAGGACCTAGGACAGCTAAACCATTTTGAGAAAGAATAAAGTTACAAGTCTTCTAATATCTGATTTCGAGACTCATGATAAAGTTGTAGTAGTGATCAAGAAAACATGATATTGTATACAGACATATAGATCAAAGGAGCAGGAGAGAGTCCAGAACTAGATTCAGTCGGCCATACTGGTTGACTGATTGAGAACAGGATAATTTTGTCAACAAATGATGCTGGAACAATTGGATAGCCATAGGTAAGAAAATGAACCTGACTCTTTCCTCACACTATATGTATACATGAACTAGAAATGGAGTAGAAACCTGACTGTAAGAACGAAAACTGTAGAATACAGGAAAATAACCTTAGTGATCTTAGCTTCTTAAAAAGGGGACAAAACACATTAACTATGCTTTAAAACTTTTAAAAGCAGGAACCTGCAAGTTTGTCTTAGAACCTTAAAAACATTATGCTACATGAAAGAAGCCAGTTACAAAAGACCACATGCTGTATGATTGTGTTTATATGCAATGACCAGAACAGGCAATCCACAGAGGCAGAAACAAGATCAGTGTTGGCTTTGGGCTAGGAGTGGGGCTGAAGGGAATGAGGAGGGCTAAAGAGCCTGAGGTTTCTTTCTGGGGAGAAGAAAATGTTCTAAAATTATTATTATGGCCATAGTTGTACAACTCTTAAATACAGTGAAGATCAAGGGACTGTATGACTTAACTAGAAAAGTTTGTTATATGCCAATTATATATCAATAAGGTCGCTAAGAAGAAGAGAATTAACTAGGCAGGCAAATGAAAGAAGAAAGCAAGGAAGCTGGTAGTAAAGTATGTCACTCCAAAATATGCCTCTTTGGCATATACAATGCTTTCAGTTGGTTATTTTGAGAAAAATCAGACAAAAGAGATGCTCTGAAAACAGGGAAGTTATCCTTTGAAAGGGAAATATACATTTATAAAAGAAACCTCCTTCTCTGTACCAGTAAGAGAAGGCTGACTCAAAATCACAAAAGAATGCTATCAATGAAGAAGGCTCTGACTTGGACTTTCCCAGTGGTGTAATGGATAAGAATCTCCCTGCTAATGCAGGGGACATGGATTCGATCCCTCTTCTGGGAAGATCCCAAATGCCCAGAGCAACTAAAACCATGGGCCACAACTATTGAGCCTGTGCTCTAGAGCTCACCAGCCAAAACTACTGAGCCTGCATTCCCTAGAGAAGCCACTGAAATGAGAAACCCATGCACCACAATAAAGAGTAGCCCCCACTTGCAGCAGCTAGACAAAGACCATGCACAGCAACAAAGACCCAGTGCAGACAAAAAGAAAAAACGCTCTGACTTAAATCTGCTAACAACCTTAACCCTCATTAACCCTGCTTTTCCTGACCACCTGCCCCAACCAGNCATGCACCACAATAAAGAGTAGCCCCCACTTGCAGCAGCTAGACAAAGACCATGCACAGCAACAAAGACCCAGTGCAGACAAAAAGAAAAAACGCTCTGACTTAAATCTGCTAACAACCTTAACCCTCATTAACCCTGCTTTTCCTGACCACCTGCCCCAACCAGCCTCCTCACCATATACACTTTTTTTTTCTGCCTAAAGGCAGTATATAATTGGGTGGCTTAGGCCAGTTTGTGAATTACCCATTTTTCCCCTGGGTTCAGTTCAGTTCAGTTCAGTTCAGTCGCTCAGTCGTGTCTGACTTTTTGCGACCCCATGAATTGCAGCACACCAAGCCTCCCTGTTCATCACCATCTCTCGGAGTTCACTCAGACTCATGTCCATCGAGTCCGTGATGTTATCCNCCTTGGCTTAACAGATGTAAAGAAAAGTGAAGGTTATAAAGCTCAGGTCTCCCCAGCTCTCCAGCAGCACCAGCTCAGGGCAGCCGCCCCTGCTGTCTCCCTAAGGGTCCGAAGAGCTTCCCCAAGACGCCTGGTGCTGTTTGGTTCCTCTAACTCACTCCCTCACCCAATCATGGCAATACCCTTCCTGGCACAAAACGGCTGACCGAGGAAGCAGCTAAGGGCACAGGCTGACGAGGGATGCAGTTTTCCTTTGGAGGGCCTGGGACGAAACCTCGCAGTCCTGCTCCACTCCTGCAAGAGCAGCCTCTACTACAGACCCTAAAAGAAGGTGTCGCCCACCTATTTAGGAAGAACTGAGAGATGAAGTGGGAGGGTAAGTCAGCAGGCCAAGTCCACACCCTCTTAAATGCGAAACTACCTCCAGAGCGCCACCTCCCATGGCTGACGGGCACACCTGCCATCAGCGTGCACTCTGTCACACATGCTAGGGTACTGAGCTGCTCACTCCTACACATGGGCAGTCCCTCTCCTTCTCCAGACTGACTGCAAAAGCTCAGCCACGACAGAGCGCCACCCTACCCACCCCAGTCAATGCCAAGGCCTTTACCTTGCAGGCCGTCAACATGTCTGACACGGCCTTCCGGCTCAGATTGGCAGTGGCTATCACATCCTCCTGTCGACAAGAGTTCCCAGCGGCCACAGCTTTGGCCGTTGCCATGGTGATGCCTTTGGTCATCCTGATGGATTCTTCAGGTGATGACGTCTTTTCAGGTATCTCTTTTGACTGGAATACCTGAAAGTTAGAAATGGAAGAGCTGAAAAAAGTCAAAAAGGGAAGGAAGGAAATAACATATGCTTCCCCTACTGGCTGCAGCACAGTGTCTGAAAACTGAGCCAGCTATGGGAGGAAACTGGTCAAATAGCAGGAAATAAAAAATGTAACTGGAGTACAGTAATATCATTCTTGCTTTCAAAATTCCAGCGTGGATAAGCCTCACACACCTATCTGTAGCATTCCTGAGGGGAGAACGTGGGGCGGAGAAGGATCTACACTGTTAACACACTTGCCTGCGGAAACTGATACTCCATGTGCATTAACTCCACCCTCGGGGTGGTGGGGTGCAGCGTCCCAGATCTTCTGGCCCATTCCTGCTGATACCTCAGTGGTTCCCAGAAGCTCCGCAGCCCTGACGCTGGTTCCAGAGCAAGACTGACCTGGATGAGTCACTCTGGACTCAGCTCTCTCTCTTAAAGACAGTGTGAGGCTGGGGGAAAATGAAGCATTCCAACTGTCTTACAAATGTAACTGCCTAATTGTGTGGAGGTGTTCATGTCGAGCCTGCCACCGTGACACTGTGAATTATTTAACAACACTCATACACCTTTAGAGAAGCTGAAATACATTAGCTATGGTAAGTGAGCATCTCACTTTAAAATTCCACCTGCCAGTCAAGCCAACCATTTCTGCTTCCAGCCCATCCGCCATGGTTCTACCGTGAGAGATGGGTCCCTGCATTCAAGGACTCCTGAACCAGGTGGGGCCGCTCTGTCTTCAGTCCTTGTTGTTGTTCAGTCGCTACTTTGTGTCTTTGCAACCCCCTGGGCTGTAGCACAACCAGCCTTCCCTGTCCTTCTCTATCTCCCAGAGTCTTCAGCCCTAGGCAGCCATGTTTGAGCCACAATTCAGAAGGGAGGACCCAGCTGACATCCCTGTCATGTGCCAGTCAGGGTCGAACATCACTAACCCCCTAAAAATGAACAGCAGCAATCTGACTGCCCAGGACCAGCCCTTAAAGCTGCAGTGTGATGAGCAGGGACAGAGTCCTCCATGCTAACATGGGCCTTGGGGCTCATGCTCCTTTGGGAACCTCCTATGTTCATGGACATGCATCGTCTGGGTCAATTCTTTTCTTTTTTCTTTTTGGATCTAGGTCAATTCTAGTCTGACCATGTGTAATATCCCAGGAATTACAAATCTCTTCCTTTGCCACTGTTTGGCCCACCCACACCTGTCAGAATGTGTCTCTAGACTTTTGATAAGAAACCCCAGCCCAGGGACTTCCCTGGTGATCCAGTGGTTAAGAAACTGAGCTTCCAATGCAGGGGGTGCGGGTTCCATGCCTAGTCAGGGAACTAAGGTCCCACATGCCATGTGGTATGGTATGGCCAAAAAATAAAATTAAAAAAAGAAAAGAAAAGAAACTCCCAGCCCATGTAGGCAGGCAGAAGCCAGGCAGCAGTCTTAAAGATACTGCCTGTAGTTTTTCGTTTCTCCTTTGTGTGAGAACTAAGCACAATGGCAACCAAGGTTGGAGTCATTAAAAACAGGACACAAGAACCCAAGTCCTCACCACTAAAACTCAACAGAATTGCTCATCTCTACTGCTTCCCAGATGGCACTAGTGTTAAAGAACTCGCCTGCCAATGCAGGAGACATAAGAGATGTGGGTTCGATCCCAGGGTCATGAAGATCCCCTGGAGAAGGAAATGGCAACCCACTTCAGTATTCTTGCCTGAAGAATTCCATGGACAGAGAAGCCTTGAGGGCTATAGTCTGTAGGGTTGCATGAGTTGACATGACTGAAGCAACTTAGCATGCACACACTGCTGACCCTCAGGAGCTTGTGGCCTTTGCAGGTGACTCTCTGAGGACTTCTCCTTCCAAAAGAGAAGCTGAATCTGTGAGCAGATCTGCTATTAAAAAGGAACCTCACATGATGGCCCATGTTGCCTCTGCGTTTAAATTTTATTTATCTGTGATTCTTTGAAAAATGTCCAAAAGCTGTCTGTATATAGTCATTTGGCCTACTAAGAATAAAGGTACGTATAAAATAATGAAAATAAATAGCATTTGTAATAATAAATTAAAAAAAGAGGAATCTCAGTTTGAAGCTACTCATTTTCAGCATATTTGTTTCAAGGGATTAGGATGGGGCAATCCACAGGCAAACCACAACCACCATGGAGTCAAAAGAACAGGAGACAATCACAGTAGCCCCAGGATACCCTTGTTCTAAGACAGTGGAACTGGGCAAGAGTGAACACAGGGTCAGAGTCTCTGAGATCAGACACCTCACGTGGAAGGCAGCCTGAAGTTAAAGGGAAGTGTCCCCAGTAAAAGCGTCTAGGTTTTCCTAACAGTGATCTCAGACTCCCACATCTATCTGTGTGCAGCAGGATGAGCTGTTGTTGATGGCCATGGGAATCAGGAGGGGCCATATGTGGCCCCTCAAGGCGACGACTTCCCTGGTGTCNAGCGTCTAGGTTTTCCTAACAGTGATCTCAGACTCCCACATCTATCTGTGTGCAGCAGGATGAGCTGTTGTTGATGGCCATGGGAATCAGGAGGGGCCATATGTGGCCCCTCAAGGCGAGGACTTCCCTGGTGTCTCAGTAAATAAGACCCCACCTGTCAACGGAAGGGACACAGGTTTGATTCCTGGTCCAGGAAGATTCCACTTGCTAAGTGCATGTGCTGCAACTACTGAAGCCTATGTGCTCTAGGGCCTGTGAGTTGCAACTGCTGAATTCTGTGCCCCCTATAGCCCATGCCTTGCAACAAGAGAAACCACTGCAGTGAGAAGCCTGAGCACCGCAACAGAGAAACAGCCTGGTTCCCGCCACTAGAGGAAGCCTGCATGCATCAATGAAGACCCAGTGCAACCAAAAATGAATAATAAAGTAAGCAAAATTTAAAAAAAAAAAGCATAAACTCAAGGCGAGTGCAAAGGGCCACAATGAGTTTTCCCTTTGCCAACACTCTTCTGCAGTGCTTTCATTTTATGTTGCAATTTTAGTGGAATTAAACCTGAATGGTCCCAAGTCATACATTAATTCATCTAATTACATTTGCAAACTGATCCTAGCCCAACTCTGAGGTCAGTATCACTAGGTTCTCCATGGCACAAGGCTACCATCAGGCAGCTGAGTGGGCCCCCCAGCTCAGTCACTCCAAGCAAAAGCTGAGAGGTCGCACTGGGGTCGGCTGCTGGACACAGGGCCCTGGGGAGGTGACTGGCAGCTCCTTACCGTGAGCTCCTGCTTCATGTACTCGATGGTGGCCTCTAGTGCCCGAGTGCCCCGAGTGGCCTCGTCCTCCACTGCCTTCACGGTCTTGAGGAGGGAGGTGACGTTGGTCACCATCACCTGCATGGAAGACAGGCCAAGAGGAAACAGAGTGTGCCAAGGTCCCATCCCTCTCAGTGCAGGTCTAATGGCATGAGCGCCCACACCTCTACATGAGGAAGGAGCTCGGATGCACACTTTCCCCTCCAAACCTCTGCAGTGTCATCTCAGTCTCTCACTGGGGCACCCCTGGCACACTTGCCCCTGGCTGGGGCTCCACTCTACCTTGGCAGCCCCCTTGAGCTGGTACATGGAGGGGTCGTCGGCAGGCTTGCTGGCAGCTCCCTTGGTAGCACCGATGAGATCTGAGAGGGCCTTGGCCACGTCTTTGATGGCATTGATCAGCACTACCTGAAAGAGAGCATGCACCCCGGTGAGCAGCACAAGAGCAGGGCAGGGGGGACCTGGGAGGCAGGGCTCAGCATCCACAGCATCCTCAGCATCCACCCCCGCCCGCAGCACAGGAGGGTCCCCGGAGCCTGCCCTTGGAGACTCCGGCGTAGGAGTCTAGGTGGAAATCCAGAATCCACGCTTGAAGAAGCTCCCTGAGGGAGGCAGATGCTGAGCCAGCAAGCAGAACCCAGGTGCAGTCTATCTGGCAAGTTCAGAAACACGTCCTGGCCGACAGCTCTGCTGAAAAGCTGCCTGTGAAAGGATGAAGGCAGCTAGGCAGACACTCCGAGGGAACACCACCCACCTGTATCCAGAACTGGTCACCAAAACCACTGAGGACAAAATGCACACCCCCCGGCCTGGCCTGCAGCTCCTATAGCAGCCCGCCTGCATCCCCAGGTGGGATCCTGACCCACTCGCCATGCTACAGGCATGCAGGTCTATCTCTTTTGCCATTGCAAATCCTCCCTCACTGACCTCAGGGCCTCTGCTCCATCCCCTTCTCTGCCTGGACCCTAGCTTTTTTCATCCTTCAGGTCTCAGGGCAAAAGTCACGTCCTCAGAGAACCTACCCGACCACTTGCGCCACAAGCCCATCTCCACCGGAATGCCCTCAGCTTGCCCTGCTTTATTTAATGCACTTAGCTGTAGTATAACAGTGATAAAGTAATGTGGAATTACTTCATTATATACCATCTGCCTTCCTCGACTGGGATGGAAGCTCCAGGAGGGCTGGCCTGGACTTCTGTTGTATTTTGCACTCAGAGCAAGGCCTGGCGCAGGGTGGGCACTCAGCAAATCCTCAGGGAATGAGGGGATATACAGGTGTGAACCCACGTAACACTAGATGGAACTCAGCGCCTTCACTCTGCTAACTGAACAGACAACAGACCACCTCTGGGTCTTAGACTTGGAATCTCAAGTACCAGGCATCCTTAGGAATTCCATGAGGCTGGGTATTACATTTAAGTCTTCTGGGTCCAATAGCTACAATAACAACTCCAAATTTTTACAAGAATAGCTTCCCTGAACAGAGGGCAGTGTTCCAGGTGCCAAGTACAAGGCACACGATCTTATTTAACCCCCATCACTACCTTTTCGAGTGGGAACTACAGTAACTGTGTCCACACTTGAAGAGCCTGGGATCAGCTGGGTTGGGATTCAGACTCTGGTCAGCGTGATGCCAAGGACACGGTCTTCACTTCCACACTGTATTGGGCTCCTGGGGCCCTAGCTCCTTATCTGCAAATGGGGTGAGTAGTGCTAGTCGCCCCCCTCCCCACTACCACACTGCCGGCAGGACGAACCAGATAACAAAGGTGAAAACAGCTTAGAAACACTAGCGTCCCAGACACTACAAGCACAGCCATGCTGTGACTCCCAGCCTCCCACTCTCTCCAGCTCGTGGCTTCTCACCCACAAAGTGCACGGACCTCTGTGAACCTCTAAAACCTCAGGGCAGGCTGGGCTGTAATGGGGCTCCTGAGGAGGGGCTGCGGTGGGGACCACAGGGGAGAGGGGGAGCGGGCAGGTGTGCTGCTGACACCTGGCACAGGCGGTCCCCTCCCAGTCACCGGACAGTGACCAGGAACAGGTGGGTGTACCTTTCAGACGGGGCATTTCGCACTGGTGGTCTCAAAAGAAGATGGGCTCTGGGACATCTGGATCCTTTGGGAGTTAAAGACCAAGCAATTCGATACATTTTGGATTTAAATCCAAAGATCTAAATCCTCCCAGCTGATTCATTCCAGGTGGAGCCAGGCTCGGGTTCCACCTGCACTCAAGCATTTTCTAGCTTTTCTTTCCTCCATGCGGGTAAGAACAATGCCCAGGCAGAGACTTCCATGAATGCTTTGAATTCCACAGGGCAGTCAGTCTGGGCTCTGATATTATCAAAGAGAAAGCCAGCACAAGGAGTAAAGCCAACACATGGAATGTTTCCTTCAAGGGGCTCCGCTCCACTGGAAGATGTCAGGAAGGGAGGCCTCACAGCCGTGTGGGAACAGAGCTGGTGGTCTTGTATTCATCAGCACGGTAGCTGTCATCAACTCTGGCACAGGACGGAGGGACGCTTTGTCTCCAGTGATGTCCAAATGGGCCTAACAGGCTTGTTTATTGAGTATAGCGTAAGCAATAGAAACTGAAGTGTTTACCATTTGATGGTGCTGGGGGGTGAAACAACAGAGGGATGCTTAAATCTTGTACTCAGGAATGGGAAGAATCCATCAATGACGGCCATGGTTGGCTGTTAGTTCAGCAAGAGCTCAACTACTTTGTTGGGCATCCACGATGTGTGGAAGCTGGAGTGTTTGTTTCAAAGATCAATAAACCATGATTCCTGTCCTTGAGGAGTTGGTCTTGGCTGGGGGCTGAGGACCCAGCAGGTAACATCAGTGAAGTGGCTGAATCCAAAGCAGAGAGTCACAGAGCCTGGAGACCATCTCTGCCCCCCACTTCCACTCTCTTCCCCTTCAGAGTCAGATTTCTCAAACGGGGCATCTATACATCCTGCCTCCTACCTTCACCCTCATCTGGCCACTCCTCACTAACAGCCCTGACGGGGTCACCACTGCCATCCATGGCCCTCACGTGGCTGGCTCTCAAGTCTTCTCCTTTCTTGCCTCCTCAGCAGCGTCTCTGGAGGGCTGAAGCACTGCTTGTTCTTAACATCAGGCCCCCGGCCTTCTTCCCACCGGCTGCTGCCACTTCTCAATCTCCTTGCACCATCTTGTTTTTCCTGAAGACGGTCCAGATGATGGATTCCTCAGCTTTGCCCTGACTCCATCTCCTCATTCTCTTTTGTGACCTTGGTCACTGTTTATTGGCGAACAATCCTGCATCCACACCCTCCAACTGGAGCCAGCTCAAGCCTACTCACTTGGTCCACCTTAGTGTCTCTCTGGAACTTCTAATTCAACACACTGCGATCTGAATTCCCCTGCATCTCCACCCAGGCCAGTCCTCCCTTCAGGGAGCCTCGGCTGGGTGCTGGGAGCCACCGTCCATTCACTGATGTAGCCTGAAACACACGGTTGTCCTGGCCAGCTCCCTTGCTGTTATCTCCAAACACTCAGTGTGACCAGTCATTTACCAGGCCTGGCAGAGACCTCCTTACAGATTCCTCTCAAATCTGTGGGCTTGTATCCATCGCCATGGCTGCGCTACAGTCCATGCCACTCTCCTGCCTGGATAACTGCTTCCTACCAGTCCCTAAACCAGAGACGCACCCACACACATACTGTCTATTCCCCAATTTCCCATTTTGCCTTCAGTTTCTTCTAAGACCTGTGCATCGAGTCTGGGGGAATGTGAGGCCTGACAACACGCCTACCTGGGTCTCGGGGTCATCAGAGCCCAGGCTGGCGGCCCCCAGCTTGACCACCTCAGCGAGCTGGGTGATGGTGGCTGCAGAGGACTGAGCTGCCTGGGCCAACTTGTCTGGAGTGGACGCAGCCCCCGACACCAGCAGTTTTGTGTCTTCCACCAAGGCCTTGGCTGTCTTCAGAATGTTCTCCCTGAGAAGGGGGGAGGGCAGGGGAAGGGGGCAGAGAAAGGGTAGACCTCGGTCACTGGTAGTCAGGAAGAGAAGAAACTGTGTGTGTGCTCAGTCACGTCTGACTGCAACCCCATGGACTGTAGCCCGCCAGGTTCCTCTGTCCGTGGGATTTTTCAGGCAAGAATACTGGAGTGGGTTGTCATTTCCTACTCCAGGGGATCTTCCCAACCCAGGGACTGAACCCACATCTCTTGTGTCTCCTGCATTGGCAGGTGGATTCTTTACAACTAGCACCACCTGGGAAGCCCAGTTAGGAAGAAAAGCAACCCTCCTCAGGGCTTTTATTAAAGAAGAGAGGTGATCCAGTCCTCCTCTCGTAATAGGAGGCTCTCATCTCCCATGTAAGAGATTTAGGATAGAGGAGAGGAAAGTCAGCTCAGAATTCCCAGTCAATTAATCGTAAAACTTCAATGATAGATTCAGGGCTATCAGTTTGGTCCCCTTCCCCAGCCCTGCAGCTTCCTCCCTGTGGTTCCTAGCCCTGAAAATACTTCATAGCGACAGGGGGCTGTGAGGACACGTGGGCAAGGGGACCTGGACGTCAGAGCCCAGGGGGCTGAGTTATGGAAGGGGTGACAGGGCACTGGGAATCACCTCCCCTGCCCAGTCCTGGGGCTATGGAGAGAGGAAGAAAGGTGCTGGACATGTGGCGAGGACATGGGGGGATATATCCAGCAGCAAACGGAGACCCTAGCCCCAGCCTCTGAAGCAGAGTCTGAAGAGCCAGCCTGGGAGAGACAGCAGGCTTGGAGCTTCACTCTCCATTTAGGTAGGAGCTAAATGCCTGCCCAGGCCACTCCCAGTCCCACTAGGGTTAGTGAAAAAATCAAGGGCATAGATTTTTAGCTTAAAAATGAAAAAAAAAAGATGAAAAAGTTGGAACAGACTGGATGTAGGCTGTGAAAGGCAAACCTGGAACACAATTCTGTTTGCAGGTGAGAAAAGGCACTTATTTGGATTACATGGTCCATTTCCCCCACTTGAACATCCTTTCAAAATAAAAATGCATCACCATATTTCTGGATGTTGGGCAGCATCTCCAAAGTCCATCAAGCCACAGTGAACGTCTCCCTGTCCAGGAGCCCACAGGATGGCTGTCACGCCCATACCTGTGGTCTGCGAACGTCTCGTTGTTTTCTGCATTCAGGGTCCCTGCAGTCGCAAACATGATGGTGGTGTCCAGGTCAGCGATGATCCCGGATACGGCAGTGGCAGCCGTGATACATGCCTGGGTTCCCTTGTTCCCAGCCTGGAGAGCTGACAGCACCAAGGATACCTGAGGGCAGAGAGGCAAATCAGTGGGTGTGGAAGATGGAGAAAATATAACCCCAAAGTTTTCAAACTAAAAAACAAAAGACCACAAAGAACACAAAAAATAGAAGGGGAGGAAACTCTTCCAAACTCACTTTACGAGGCCAACATTACTCTGACACCAAAACTAGGCAAAGATACCACAAAAAAAAGACAATTACAGGCCAACATCCTTGATGAACACAGAGCAAAAATCCTCCACAAAATATCAAGAAACCAAATTCAACAAAACAACAAAAGTATCACACACCATGATCAAGTGGGAATTATTCCAGGGTTGCAAGATTGGTTCAACATCCAGATATCAATGTGATACACCACATTACAAAACAAAGGGTAAAAATTAAATAAGTCACCTCAATAAATGCAGATAAAGCATTTGACAAAATTCAACAGCCATTTATGATAAAAACTCTCAACAAAGTGCATCTAGAGAGAACATATCTCAATATAATAAAGGTCACATACGACAAGGTGATAGTTAACATTATATTCAAAGGTGAAAAGCTAAATGCTTTTCTTCTAAGATTAGGAACAAAACAAGGACGGCCACCCTCACCAGGTTAATTCAATACAATAGAAGAAGTCCTAGCCAGAGCAGTAAGACAAGAAAAAAAATAAAAGGCATTCAAATTGGAAAGCAAGAGTAAAACTGTCCCTATTTGCAGATGATATGATATTCTATATAAAAAACCCTGATGACTCCATTAAAAAATGCCAAATTTTAGAACTAATAAATGAATACAGCAAACTTGCAGGATACAAAATCAATAAACAAAAACATATTGTTTGTCTATATATTAATAATGAACTATCAGAGAGAGAAATTAGGAAATCAATCCCATTTATAACTGCATCAAAAAGAATAGAATACTTAGGAATAAATTTAACCAAGGAAGAGAAAGACTTGTATACTGAAAACTATAAGAAGTCAAAGAAATTGAAAAAGGTACAAATAAATGAAAAGATATTTTGTGATCATGGATTAGAAGAATATTGTTAAAATATCCGTAATACCAAAACCAATATACAATTCAACACAATTCTTCCCAAAATTAAAATGGGATTTTTCACAGAAAATGAACAGTCCTAAAATTTGTATGGAACCATAAAAGATCCAAATAGCTAAAGCAATCTTGAGAAAGAACAAAACTGGGGGCATTATGCTTTTTGATTTCAAACTAAATCACAAAGCAACAGTAATCCAAACAGTATGGTAAAAACAGATGTGTAGATGGAATTAAGAGAGCTCAGAAATGAACCCATTCATATCTGATCAATTAATTTATGACAGTGGAAGAACAGTGTATTCATTAAATGGTGTTGAAAAAACTGAACAGCCATATGCAAAAAAATCAAACTGGATCACTATGATTCACCATACGCAAAAATTAACTCAAACTGGGTTAAATGTAAGACCTGAATATAAGGCCTGAATCCATAAAACTCCTAGAAGAAAATATAGCTGGTCACTTCCTTGACAGAGACTTTGGCAATGGATCAGACACTAAAAGCACAAGCAACAAAGCAAAAATAAGCAAGTGGAACTTATTTACATATTGATATACATATATATGTACATACATATGAACATATATATATATATATATATAACTAAAAAGCTTCTGCACAGTAAAGGAAACCAACAAAATGAAAAGGCAATCTAGTGAAACGGAGAAAATATTTGCAAATCATATATTTGATAAACATAAACAGAAGTCAAACTTATACAACTCGATAGCCAAAAAAACCCCTCAAAAAAACCATCATTTTAAAAACGGGCAGACTAACTAAATGGACATTTTTTCTGAAAAGATACACAGATGGCAACAGGCACATGCAAAGATGCTCCACATAATTATCAGGGAAATGCAAATTCAAACCACAGTGAAATATCTATCACCTCACATCTGTCAGAAAGCTTATTATCAAAATGAAGTAACAGGTGTAGGCGAAGATGTAGAAGAAAGTGAATCCTTACACAACTTTTGCTGGAAGTAAAAATTGATGCAGCCCTATATGAAAAATTTTATGGAGATTCCTCAAAATATAAACATAGAACTATCATATGACCCAGCCATTTCACTTCTGGGTATGTATTTGAAGAAAATGAAAACACAAACTCAAAAAGACATATGCACCTTCATGTTCATTGGAAAACTATTTGTCATAGTCAAGACACAGAAAAAAATCTAAGCATCCATCAAAGGAAATTAGATAAAGGAAATGTGGTACATATATGCAATGGAAAATTATTCAGCCATAACAATGACATCTTGCCATTTTCAACAGCATGAATGGACATCAAAGACATTATACTAAGAGAAATAAATCAAAGAAGGACAAATGCCACATATCCTTTTATGCGGGATCTGAAAACAAAGACAAAAACAAACACCAAGCTCAAAGATACAGAGGACAGATCGGTGATTGCCAGTGGCGGGGGGTGAGGAGGAGGAGAAGTGGGAAAAAGAAAAGAAACTTTTTGTTTTCAGTTTAAATACACTGAATAAAAGTGAAAACAAAACAAAAAAATTCAACCAAATGCACAGAAAAAGAGATCAGATTTGTAGTTATGGTAAGGGGGTGGGGTAGAGTTTGGTGATCGTGAGACTGAAGGAAATCGGTCAAAGGGACAAACTTCCAGTTCTAAGGTAAATCCTAGGGATGCAATGCACTAATGATGACTATAGCTGACACTGCTTTGTGATCTTTATAAAAGATGCTGAAGTCCCAAGAGTTCTCATCACAAAGGAAAAATACACAGACACAGACACTTCTTGCATTTATAATGAAGTTTGAATAACACATAGTGTTATCTGTCAACTATATAAATCTCAATAAGTCTAGGGGGAAAGTAAAAAACAAAACCAAACAGAACAGTGGATTTTCTCTCTGGGGGCCAGTATGGCTTGGGGTTGCCAGCAGTTTGGATCCAGCAGCCTGCCTGACTTAGCGCTGCCACTGCCGGTGGCACCACCCTGGGCAGGTGATTCACCTCCCTAAGTCTCAGTTTTCTCATCTGGAAAAGGGGGCTATTACTTCTTACCAGTCAAGGCCGATGGGAGGAATAAGTGGGGGAAGGTGCATATAAAGTACCTGGCATGTAATAAGGGTTTACTAGATGGTGCTGGAGAAGACTCCTGACAGTCCATTGGACTGTAAGGAGATCAAACCAGTCAATCTTAAGGGAAATCAACCCTGAATACTTGTTGGAGGGACTGATGCTGAAGCTCCGGTATTTTGGTCATTTGATGCGAACAGCCGACTCTTTGGAATGGGAAAGATCGAGGGCAGAAGGAGAAGGGGGCGTCAGAGGATAAGATGGCTGGATGGCATCACCAATGCAATGGATATGAACTTGGGCAAACTTGGGGAGATGGTGAGGGACAGAGAGGCCTAGTGTGCTGTAGTCCACGGGGTCACAAAGGGTCGGACACAACTGGGCAACTGAACAACAATAAGCTCTCTGCTGACACTTGTCACTCCTTCCCTCGGCTGCCTCTTGACTAGAAATTCTCCAGAGTGGACCCCAGAGGAGCTGGAGCCCAAAGAGGATGCCTTCCTTTAATCTCTCCACTCCACCACTCCCCTGCGCCACCACCTGCCACCTGCACACCCTTATGCTTCTAGAGGCACTTCCCCACAAGGCAAGCTGGGGTCTGCCCCAGCCCTGGGGATGGCTCCTCTGCCATGGTAGAGGGCTCAGCTCCCTTCACAGCCACCTCCTATCTCCCAGGCCTCCCCTAAGGTTCCTGCCACACCAGCCCCTCCTTCCTTCTCCACCAACCTGCTGTCTTCCTCTTATGGGTCTGTCCTGGCTGGGGATGATCACAGACAGACCTAGACAGGTAAGGATGATGCTGGGTGGAGATCGGAGGCCAGGGAGATGCAGCAGGAATCTACCTGTAAGGCTAGATGCAATGAACAAGCCAACTCCCTGCCTCTGATCCCTCTCCTGGCATCCTGAGTCAGGGGTACTCTGCTTGGAGAAGCAGGAAGATGGAGGGAGGCCAGCTCAGGAAGATCAGCCTGCGTGGCGATGCTCACTGGCACCTCGCAACTTGGACCCCCTCCTCCCCTCCTTCATGCTCCTATTCCAAAGTCTCCCACAGGGGAACTTGGCAGGAGCAACTTCAACAACAGGAAGGGCTTTCAAAGGAGGGAGAACGCCTTCCTCAAGCTGAGAGATTTATTTCCTCGTCCTGGGGAAGCCTGGATAGTCCTGTGGGCCGCGGGAGACCGATGTCTGACCACGGTGAGAGACCACGGACAGAGGAGCCTCTGTCCCTGCAGCTTCCGGGGGAGGGTCCCCCTGTGCACCCCTCAAGTCCTGCTGCCAAGCTTCACAGCAGTGCGGAGCTCTCTGTCCTGCAACCCAAGCGAAGGAGAGGGCAACACCCGCTAAGCACGGGTGATGCTGCTGGCACCCCACGTGGCCTGTACAGCAGCGGCCCTGAAAAATAACTCTGAGAAACCAGCCAAGCAAAACCATCAGCAAACTGCAGCAGGGTCCAGGAGGGAGGGACATTCAGAATGGGGTGCTGTGGATCAGGGAAAACCTCCCAGAAGAAGGGGTGTTGGAGAACAGTTAGGGAACAGTGGTTGAAATCAAACCTTGAACGGCGTGCCTGGCATGGTGCCAAGCACTTATCACTGTATATAATCTGCACAACCCCTGGGCCAGGTATTCGACTTCTTCATCCTCCCTTGACTGACAAGTAAATCGAGGTGTGGCAGGGGGAAGTAGCTTAGCTGAGCCCTATGCTCTCTGCTATGAGAATCTGTCTCTACAAACAGCTGCCCAGAGAGTCAGGAAATGTCCTGTGCCTCCTGTCCCCCTTCCCCACCATGTGACCTTGGGGGCTTATCCCTGCTCACTGCACTGTCTCCTCTGGAAATAAACAGGTTACACAAGAGGAGATGAGGATCCTTCTTACCTAGTCTCAGCACTTGGGAGTCTCCCTGAAAAGGGAGGGTGGGGGCAACAGTGTCCCCAGGGGCTTCAGGAGAGGTCCTGGTGCTGCCTGTGACTTGGACGTGGTCTGACCAGTCTGTCCACAGGAGAGCCCATCAAGGTGGCCCCCAGGGCCCTGACCTCAGTGGGACAGTCTCTCAGCTTCTCAGGACGACGGATCACCCTCAGCTGCCCTGGGGAGACCCTGGGTGGGAGGGAAGACATCTGGACCTGACCGGGCCGGCTGGTTTTGGGCTTGGTTGCCTGGTCTGTGCCTGGGCACAGCTGGGTGTCATTGTGCCTGCCTGGCCTGAGGGCTGCTCCTTACCTTCTCTGTGACGGCGCGGGCACACTCGATCAGCTCCCTCTTGGTGTAGCTGTCCGTGGGGCACACCTGGAGGGCCCCCGCCTTCTGCACCAGGAAGATGCAGCCGTGGCCCAGGTCCTGTACCCGAGTGCGAATCTGGAAGCCGATCTGTGGAGGCAAGTCCGGGGTGGGGAGGCAAAGTATGATGGCCCTGCCGTCGAGGTCTTCCCTCCGTGGAAAATTTCTCCTATGTCCTAGGGGAGCCTGGCTAGGAAAATTCCACTGCTATTAGGAGCCTGTGTTTGGTGAACTATGGAATTTGGTTGAGTTTGCTTCCCTTTTTAGAGACTGTAAAATGCCCACAGTCCGCAGTAAGCAAGCTTGGTAGTATTTGTTACCTTTTCTGCTGCATTGCTTATCTGTACCCTGAGCCACTAGGTAAGAACGTTAATTAGATGAACTCTGTGGGATTATTCATTCAACCCATGTTTATTGAGCCCTTCCTGTGTGTCAGGGCCTCTTTGAAGTAGGCATGTTATTTAATTTCACTGATTCCTCACAAAAGCCTGGAGAGGGTAATTAGAAGTTAAGAATATACAGCTTTAGTCTAAAGCATATTTCAAAGGGTTCAGATTCTTACAAAATTGCTATGTTTACCAACCAGAACGCCTTTTTTCCTCAGCTGTACCACGGGGCGAGAGCAGCCGTGCTGGCCCAGGCTTCCTTTCCAGCAAGCCAGGTTGAGGTTTCCGTAAAAAGTCACACTTTTAGAGCTGCTGGCCCAGCAGGCATGCATGCTTTCTTTGACCCCTACGTTGTGTGATCAGAAATGGTAATTTGCTTAAAAAAAGCCAAATAAGCTCCACTATGGATAAGGTGCCAGCTGTCTCTTTGTGGTGTAATAAATTCCACCTCCATTTCCCAATTATAGTTTTTCTGGTAGTCATGTACGGATGGGAGAGCTGGGCCCTATAGAAGGCTGAGTGCCAAAGAATTGATGCTTTTGAATTGCGGGGCTGGAGAAGACTCTTGAAGAGTCCCTTGGACAGCAGGGAGATCAAACCAGTCAATCTTAAAAGTCAACCCTGAATATTCACTGGAAGGACTGATGCTGAAGCTGAAGCTCCAATACTTTGGCCACCTGATGCAAAGAGCCAACTCATTGGACAAGACCCTGATACTGGGAAAGACTGAAGGCAAAGGAGAAGGGAGTGACAGAGGATGAGATGGTTAGATAGCATCACTGACTCGGTGGACATGAATCTGAACAAACTTTGGGAGATAGAGGAGGACAGAGGAGCCTGGTGTGCTACATTCCATGGGATCGTAAGAGTTGCACAAAACTTAGTGACTGAAAAACAGCAAACTATCTCCCAAAGTTTGCATTCTTCTGGCTTCATTTCACAACAATTTTCATTTTGGTCTGATCAATACAGTCCAGGTAAGCAAATGAACACAGAACAAAATACCCCTAAGCTAAGTGTTATTTTCAAAAATCCACAATAATTAGAAGCTGGGTGCTTATCCTTCCAGCATCTCTCAAGAAGAGTTACTCAGAGTCCAGGTTTTATGAGTAAAACCTGGGAACTCACACACCTGGGAATTTGAGCTACCTGGATGCAGTCTTCCAACATCATCCCATGTGTCAGAGTTTAGGAAATGGAGATTCTGGGGAGTGAGGAGGCTGCAACTGCTCACTCTGTTATAGATAGACATAATGCTTTCAGGGGAAAATGTTATTCCCTTAACCCTCTGAGGCCCAAAGGATGTTTAAATCCATTTGTAGCGCATTCTCCTGCCCAGGAAGTGAACTTCTGCTCTTTGGGGTGACTTCTAATCACACGTGAGCAGGTGCTACAAAAGCTCTGTAATCAGGCAGGGCTTCTTGCTGACCGTCTCCACATGGAACGAGACACAAGTCTCAGGCCAGGATCATGCAATCAGACAGCTCTGAAAACACATCTGGACTAGTGCAGCATCAAGGTCACCACTGAGAATGAGAGAGGCTTGAATTCAGCCCACACAGTGGCAATGCCATTTAAGTGCATCTCTCTTTGCTGGGCAAGTCTGCTGGTTTAAACATAAGGTCAAGCTGAAGCAGGGGGATGCCCCAGTAAAGACTATTCTCAGTCTGGCTCTAGAGGCTTTTCAGACCCATATGGTGTAACCCCAAGTTCCCAACAGTCAGAGCAAGGGACTTCCCTAGTGGCCCAGTGGTTAAAAATCTGCCTGCCAATGCAGGAGACACAGGATCAATCCTTGGTCCAGGAAGATTCCACCTGCCAAGGAGCAACTAAACCTGTGCACCACAACTACTGAGCCCTAGAGCCCATGCTCTGCAACAAGAGAAGCCGGTGTGCCACCACAAGAGAAAGCCTGTGTGTAGCAAAGACCCAGCACAGCCAACAATAAATAAATAAATATGATTTAAAAAGAAAAGAGTCAGAGCGAACCCAAAGGTAAGAGCTCTGCTGTCAAGGATGACCACAGGTCTTCAAGGACAAGATACTAAAAGGGAAGTCAAGTGGGGGGATGGAGAAAGAAACAATCACAGACTTTCACAATAAAAAAAGACCTTATGAGTTCAGTCTTCCCATTTTACAGAGGAGGAGACTGAGGCCCAGAGAAGTGATGTGATTAGCCCAAGATCACACAGCCAATCCCTCACAAAGCCAAATGACAATCTAAGTCTTTCATCCCAAGCATGGTGCACTGTTCATTAGATCACTGTTTTTCTAATTTGAATTTTTTTTTTTTTTACACTTAGCAGAACGCTTTCCCACTCCCCAACAAAATCTTTCATGGAAACTCAACATCTAAAACTTAAGGAATTTGTTATTACTATACTCTTTCTTTGGAATTAAAGTTTATATTCTTGGCTCAAAAAGTCAGCAGTTGAGGCTAAGTGATCCAAAGGTGGGACTATAAAGGCCAGTTGCAGCCTTGGCCACTGACTCGTTTCTGTATTTTGCCCTGGTTGCATGGTGTGGAGGATACTGGCCTGTGCATAAAGCAAAAGGGGAGCATTTTCTTACAGATCCCTGGCCACCCCAGACAGAGCAGATGCCGTGCCAGCCAGAGGCCAGGGCAAGGTTGGGGTGGGGGGGGGCAATGTATGTTTAAAAAGGGAAACTCAAGTCAAACATGTGCAGAATTCCAGAGCACCAGTTGCGTGGGGGTTCTAGAGAATGTGCTATGAGGCTACTGTGCCAGAAAAGACCTGGTTTCCAGAAGGCACCTCTCCTGCTCCCTGCACAGAGCCAAGCCTGGGCTTTCTGTTTGTAGAATGACAGGGTCCTGGGACAACTACAGGCCACTAAAATCACTCCCCAGTCATGTGGGGGTGGGAGGGAGGAGGCACCCACTCTTGAGCCATTCCAAACCTGAAATCTACAGGCCGACATGATAAATGGTGGGAAGACACTCCCTCAACCTCCGCCACCATGACCCACTCATGTTCTCTTAGCCCCCTCAGAAGGCTGTGCTACAAAAACACCCCCAACGTCCTGACGTTCAGCCTCCTTCCTGGAAATGACATCATGTTTGTAGCAAGCAATCCTCTAAATACAACTATGGAGCTGGCACAGTGGTCACCAGTGGGAAATTTCAGTTAGGAAGCCCAAGGAAGACCAGCACCAGAAAGCAAAGGGATGAGACCAAATGAATTCAACAACAGGAAGGCTTTGGAGTCCTTAGTCAACCCTGGGCTTGGTCCTGGAGTCCGGGTCTGTGCTAGATCACATGACTATCTTCTATAGCCTGGTGCAGGGCAAAGAGCACAAACTATGATCCCCAATAAACCTGGGTTCGAATCCTGACGTTTCTATCTGCACAGCAACTTGTTACCTTATTATACTTGAAACATTCACTTACTTCAAAAAGTTATTTAAAAACAGGGCTTTGGACTTCCCTGGTGGTTCAGTGGTTAAGAATCCACCTGCCAATGTTGAGGACACGGGTTCGATCCCTGCTCCGGGAAGATTCCACATGCTGCTGGGCAACTAAGCCCGTGCACCTAGAGGCCTCGGTCTCAACAAGAGAAGGCAGAGAAATGAGAAGGCTGCTCATTGCACCTACAGAGTGGCCCCTCACTGCAATTAGAGAAAGCCTGCGTGCAGCAATGAAGACCAGTGCAGTCATAAGTCANCTATTAAGCCTCTAACCCCCTTGAAATCATAAAAGGATAATATTGAAATGAACCCTACGAGAAAAAATTAGGCATTGGCCATTACATATCCCCCAAATGCGCCTTAAGCTATGTAACACTTGATCAGCAGGAATTTCCTTTTTTTTAAAATTAAATAAATGAAAATACACTGCATTGAATGATATTATTGAGAAAATCTAAACTTTCTCATTATCGTAGAAGTGCTTAAAATTGCTATTACAGATTTCTGCAGCCAAATCTCAGTTCTCAGAGGACCCCTGCAGTTTATGGAGTACTAGTAGGAAATGTGCTTCCATCGCCCACAGATACATACTTATAGAGTTATGTTGGGTATTTTCAGGATAAAATGAGATGTCTTATTTTTATTATACCTCTAAAGAAGGGTCAATCTGAAATGGTGTGCTGGAGTTACAGGCCACAAATCAAAACTAGGGCATCACCAAAACTATTCATTTTTGAACTTTTTATGATACTAAAAATCTGCCATGTTATCTATTACTTCTTGCTCCTCAGGTAGCTTCATTTTTCAACATTAAATATAATTATTTCACACTTGCTGTTCATCAACTTTAAAACTGACACTTGTCCAATAAAAATATTGTAGCTAGACATCCCTGGCAAAGACATCTATTCCATCAACTTCTAAGAGGAACTCCTCACATGATAAATAATGGAAGTATAAGTTTATCACAAGAAAAGCAGTTTTACAANTCAACTTTAAAACTGACACTTGTCCAATAAAAATATTGTAGCTAGACATCCCTGGCAAAGACATCTATTCCATCAACTTCTAAGAGGAACTCCTCACATGATAAATAATGGAAGTATAAGTTTATCACAAGAAAAGCAGTTTTACAAGAATCTTTTTTGGCATGTTCTGTTTTTTCCAATAGTTATAGCATTTCACTGTCATTTCAATTTTGGATTTCTCAGAGAAATGCAGAAACAAATAAACAGTACTTGATATAGTAAATATTCTAAGNGACCCTCCATCACAAAGAGATGTGTATAAGAGACAGGCAAGACACAAACACACACAGACACACAGAGAAAAGCATGAGAACCACGTGTTAATACCACTGGGAGCCAAAGGCCTCATTCACTTTTAAGCTGGTGGCTCGCGTGTGGGGGCCGATGCTGGAGAGCCCAGTCAAGCAAAGCCCATGCTGCAGCCCGCACGACAGGCCAGCGGGTCCTGGCTGGGTCAAGGCGACATGCTCGGGTGCAGGCTGTGCAGTGTGGAGGCCGGGCCAAGGGGTCCACCCTCTGGCAGCTGAGAGCGGTAGCCTCCACCAGCCCTGCCCTGCAGGGTCACCAGGGGAGCCCCCCGAGAAGCCACAAGGGAGCCCAGCCCTGGGCAGGGCGCACCCCCGGTCGTATGCGGCTCCCAGGCTGGTCTGGTCTCTGCAGACCTAGGAGCAGGTGCCATGCCACTGAGAGAGGGCATGAGGACAGGACCGTCAGGAAATTGCGCCTGCGGTGATGGCAAGTCTAACATTTTGGTGGAAGGAACTCACAGAATACAGCTTTGTAATAACACTGCTCTGAAGAATAATGATGTTTCAATTATAAACTCAATACTGTAGCCTAAATGGTCAAGTTCTGCCTTTTTTACTCTGAAGATATTCTATAGTTTTCTTCCGCTTCTCAGAAAAACTCACCTCTGTACTCTACTGAGCTAACGTGCTTGCTTCTAGGTTTTTTTTTCACCTCTGACAAAAATGCCTCTTAGGTCTCACAAGGGCAGTTGTAAGCTGGCACCGACACAGGGGTCCATGTCCCTGTTGGATCCAAGGCCTCTTCCCTCCGTCCCCCCTGTTCTCTTACTCTGAGGGATAATACTTCCTCGCTCTTTGCGGCATTTAAAGTCTTTGATTTTAAAGGACTTGAAAAAAAAAAAATCTCTTAAATGACTACACAACCACTCAAGCTAGACAGGAACGTGGGCCCATCTAAGACATGTTTACCAGGAAATGTCATAGGCTTTCGGGTGGAGGGGTGGGGTTGCAGGAAATACACACTGCATGCCGAGAGAACAAGGCTGTGCCCAGAGCTGCTCCATGTGACCCTGCCATGAGGGCACAATGACCCTGGGGACTGTCGGTGTGGGGGGCTCTCACCCCCCAGGGCTCTTCACCCCTCAAGGCTCCAGCCAGCCCACCCAGGAGCAGCAGTACTGGGCTCCTTAGGTCAAGACGGGCGGGCTGAGAAACTTTCTTCCAGAAACTCCTGAGGCCACTGAAGATCTTTTCACCCCTTCTGCACTGCGCTCCCTGCTCAAATCCCTGCTGGGCTGCCGGATTTGATCCATGACGCCCCTAAGCGCTCCTGAGCAGGGCCAGCTCAGGGCTGACTCCAGCCTTCTCCCCGTCACCGAGATGGGCTCTGTTCCTTCCTCTGCAGTCCAAGTCCTTTTCAACAACATCGAGCCTGGCACACCGCAGAGTTTCTAAGAATGAACAGCTGCCGCCAGGGGAGCCTCTGTGGTCCAAGCTCAACCTCTAGTGGACACATGACTACATGACAAAACCATCCAGAGAGGCGTCTGGCCTGATGGGGCAGGGACCATGCGGTGGCCCAGTCTGGTCCCTGCAACTCAGGCTTAGGTGGCAGCATCTAAGAGGCCATCTCTTAATTTTATCCTGTGATATCTGAGCCTTCAGAAGTTAAGAACTTTCTCACGAGGTCCTCATATTAATACTTTGAGGACAATACTTTTCTTTCCTTGTACAACTTTTTAACCTATCAAGATAGTATTCACTGGATCTCAATGCCATTTACAGCTAAATATCTATATAATGCAATTCTGAATACATTACATTTTAGAAAAATACAAAACGAAAAAGCCACCTCCAAAAGTTACATGCCTTCTGTGCCAGGTGAAAAAATTTTTCTTATAACCACAGAGTTCCATTTTGCCTGAAAGACTGTCAATATTGTACTAATAATTATAAGCACTGTCCAAACATTAAAATTTGATTCCATCAGACAATCTCAGTTTTGTCTCCAAATGCCTTCTCTTGTACTGTGACTTTAATCGTTAAAAACATCTCAAGTTTTCTGTGAGATAAACAGGATTTTGTTCTTTCTCTGTAACTCGCAACTTCCATCTCATTTCCTCATTTTCTCCCTTTTCTTTGCTTCCCTGTCCTCATGCCCAACTCTCAGTCATTTCAATCTGGAGCTTTTTTCATGAGAAGAGTGTCCACTGTGGCCTGTGTCCAGTGGCCTGGGGCTTCTAGACCACAGGCAGCCAGCCAGACCAGAGACTGGGACAAAGCTGCGGCCTGGGAGGAGCTAGAAGCACAGAGGACTGATCTCTCTCCACCACAGACCCCAGATCTGGAGATCCAGTGGTGTGGCGGGCAACAGGGCAACCAGCAGTGGCGGAGCAGCTCGTTTTCCTCTTACCATTTCCTGAGCTGTTACCGCGATAGCTTTGGAGTATTTAACCACCGTCGTCTGATAGTCGACAAACGTCCCCTTCGGTTCTGGAGGAGTACCTTCATCCAGCTACAGGGGAGAGGAAAAGAGCCCATGGGTCAGCAGAGGCCTGTTCAAGGTGAGCTTCATTTTTCAGAATCAGTAACTTGGAAAAAATGGAGAGGCCTGCAGTCTTTTGGTCCAGAGTCAGCAGAATCCCCCAGCTTCTGTGAGAGGGACTTCTATGATGTAGGTGCATACAAGTTACTCAGGGCACACAGACAAGGAGAGGCTCCCCGTTTGTTGCAGGAGAGTGGCAGGGCTGTCTGGAGGAATGGCGCTCCAGTCAAGTTACCAGGTCAGGAGTTTGCCATACACAAAAGGTGGGGAAGGAGGCTCAAGGAGCGGGATCAGCACTCAAAGCACACGGGGAGGTGGGTGCGAGTCGGACACAGGCAGGAAAGTCAGAATGAAGAACAAAGAGCTGGGGGAGGGCACAGACCCTCCATCACAAAGGGCTTTCCTAGGAACGGTGTGGCCCAAAGATGTCTATACCCTAGAACCCTTGCTTCTGATCTACCTTGGGGAAGAGAAGGAGGTGAAAACATAGGAAGACCTTGTTTATCTGACTCTAGCGCCACAAGAATTGAGAGATCAGTGTGGAGGGGAAGGGGTAGAGAAGCGGGTCGAGGGTCTGCCCTTTGAAGGGCTGGAGATTTTACTGGCTCAGAAGACTCGATTTGAAATCTGGTTCAAGACTTGTGAATGGGCCCCAAGCTGGGTATTTAAACTGGTTCTCTGGTCTTTCACTGGAAATTTCAAAGCTCATCATAAGGCTGCAATAAAGATCAAATGAGACGATACCCCATCTACATGAATGGAGTGGAAAGGATCAGCATGATAATGAAGATGATGATGGTGATAAAGTCCATGGTGGTTATGAGGAAGGCAACCCATCCTCACCACCACCACCATCACGACTGTCACCACTGGTTGCCAAACAACACTCTAGGTGAGGAGACAAGGTGAATAGAAATGGATACAGAAAGAGTGAGAAGAGTGAACAGGAGAGGGCTGTGGAGGGGGTGGGAACCAGGCTGGACCTATTTAATGCAGAACTTTGCAGTCATGAAGAAAATGGTGGGATCTGCAGTAGGCAATGATCTATCTGAGAAGATCTCCCCGGCAGCTCTCTGCTAGACAGTCTGGGAACGCACTAGGGATCACAGAGCAATCAGGGAAAGGTTAGATGGAGTCTTCAGTGGGAGCTACAGACCATGAGCAGATCCCTGCTACAATGGGAGTTGGATGAATGTGTCACTGTAGCCTAGTATAAAGTGCTTGCAAAAACTGGATGTAATCTCTACTAAACCAACAACACAAACTCCAGGATAGATTTTTTTTTATGTTTCTTTATCAGGAGATAGGGGACCTCACTGGTCAAATGAGGATTGAGGTGTGGACTCACACACTCTGTATAAATTAACTGGGCATCTCATAAGGGTCAGGCCATGTGCTGGGAACCTCCATATGAGATGTGATGTAACTGCAAACATGCCAGGATGTTAGAGCTAGACAGCAGCTTAGGACACAGTGTCCACGGGCTGCCATGATGAACCTTTTCCCAGTGTGAAGACAATGAGAGCAGTAAAAACAAAGAAGTGACTGTTTTAAAAAATAGGATTTAAAATTCATTTAGTTGAAAGAACTTTCCATCATTCTGAAATTATAGCCTTTCTTTTGTGTGTGTGTGTGTTAACATGTCCTTTATTTTATGGAATATTACTGATGTAGATACCAATGGTTTTGTTTGTTTGTTTGTTTCATTACCTTCCTTGACCAAAAGGAAAAAAAAAAAATATCCCCCAAACACCAAAGCAAACAAAGAAAAGTGACTTGACCATAAAATCCCAAAGACTGAGACTAAGCTCATGGAATGGAGGAAAACAAGGTTTAGAAAGCTTGAGTAATTTGCCCAAGGTTACCCAGAAAGCTTATTACTTCATGGTAACCTATTAATTCCCAAACCTTCTGGTGCTTATATACAGAGAGAAAAGTCTCAAAGAGATCCTCCAGAGCAGAGGCTCTAAAGGTGTCAAGAATTGTACCCAAGTTAGAATTAACTTCGTGTACACTTGGATTTTTTCTGTCACTCACTGCCTTTTGGAACTTCAGACAATGATTCTAATAGTATGTCAGTGTTTTAACCAAATAACCCAAGCTCAGAAAATGACATATTTATATAATGTGTTGCTGCTTAGGTGATCAAAAGACCTGAGATATCACTTAATACAGAGTTCTCAGTGATAAGCAGGCCCGGGTGGGCTTAGCAAAGGAAAGAGACACTATGTGGTACCTGGGATGTAAGGTCAGGGTAGATAGGAGTTCAGGAGCATCAGTGAAATCCCAATCATAGTAAGTCCACTACATATGAAGGAAATCTATTCCAAGAGCGTGTTTGTAAGTCCAGTTTGTTTTAACTCCAACAAAATTAGCCTTGGTAACCAACTAACACAATCAACTATATATACTGTAATAGGTTTATAATACTTTTTACACAAATAATACATACAAACAAAAAATAAACATTTAAAATCTTACAGTATAGCACCTGGGAAAACACAGTAGTACTTTACCACAGCTGGCATACCAGGGCGGGCACTGAGTGAACAGGCAAGAAGAGTTACTACTGGAGGAGAGAGAGGAGGTAGGAGATGGTAGAGCTGAAGGGCTGTCAGGAGTAAGAGATGGAGGGCAAGCTGCAATTTCACTCATGCCTGACATTGATGGTACAGGTTCTGGTTCCTCACTGGAACCAGATGCATGTTTGCAACTTGAAGGTTCATTCATATATAGGGGACTTACTGTATAGACTTTGCAGAACTGAGGGGGGAAAACACCCTCTGCTCATAGCCTTGGGGGCTCATGTTATTAGCAGTTCCTAATTATTGCCCTCAGGTAACACCAGGCCTATTCCCCAGTACTTCCAAAAGAATCCAGTGTGTCCAGGGCTGAGAGCAGAGCTGAAATCAGACAGTACAAGAGCCACTTTCCTTCTTGAAAAGCTATCACAAAAATATGCAAGGCTCAAAGGCTATCAAAAAAGACTTCCCTCTTCCAGGAATTTACGCAACTCTTCCCTACAATAAAAGTGACGGTGAAAAGCACCTCCTAAGAAGGAAAAGATTATCATTTGACTTTTTAATTTGTACCTTGAGTTGCATTATTTAATATCTTTGGTAGATACAGGGCTTAATTTCAAAGTTCTGTTGTTCTGATTTTCTAAAAATCAAACAAGCCCACTAAGACTTAACTAAGGTCCTTGAGGAAGAGGAGAACTCCATTCATTTTCTGCCAAACTATCCAAAGATGAAGCATGAGAAGCCCATAGCAGAAACTACTGGAGTGCTTTGACAAGGCAAGCCTGGGGTCTCTGATGGATCCCAGCATCCCAGCCCAGCTTGGGATGTTATCAGTCTGATAATGTCTGCATAATGTTTAATGGGAATTATCCTAATGACAGTTTCAGGCTATCATCTCTTTACAGAGATACACACCAACCAATCTTCTCTAAATTAGCAATTAAAGACCACTTATTATCCTGAAAAACCACATTAATGTATTCACCATTGACAATGGACATTCCAAAACACAGATGAAGTCTATAGTTCTCGGCTATGCTATCAGAGAATGGCAATTAGATGCTGATGAAGAGTTGTTCATTCTAATGAGTAGCTGGCACGACTAGGGAAGGATTCCTTGGGGAAAGAGCACGAGGTACTATCCAGTCATCCTTTCCTACTGACCCAACTCAATTGAAGGGTCACTGGAGAAATGATACCTCTGAAATCTCTGTCTGCTGTTCTCTGAGGGTTTTACACTTACCATTTCAGTGGTCTCTGCAATGGGTTAGATGCCAGAACCATGGGGAGATTTTTTAAAATACTAGGATCCATGTTAAAAATAAAGTAAAATAGATTAAATTAAATTAAAAAAAATACTAGGATCCACCACCGCACAGAGTTTCCAAGGGATTAGGGCTGGGATAGAGTCGAGGGATGTACATTCTAAAATGCTCCCAGGGATTCCAAAGGAGCCATTCTGAAGACCAGCACTTGGGAATCGCTTCATTACTTCATTTTAGAGTTTGCTCCCGACAACAACTCTATGAGGTGGATAGGGAAGGTAAATAATTACTTCCATCTTATAAGTGAGGGGACCAAGGATGCCTTCTCCAATTTCCCCTGTGTAACTGTGGAAGGAAGGCTTACAAAAGTGATGAATGAGTAACAAAGAATGAAGAACATACTGGACGTTTGATAGAACACTCATACATTAAGCAGGCCCCTCAAGAGAAGAGGAGGCTTGGTCATGTCAGCCTGGACTGCCAGCTGCTTAGAGAAAAACCTCTGGGACCAAGTTCAAGGGACATCTTGGAGGAAATGGAGTGAAGGAGTGCAGGAGGGCGTCTGGGAGCCCAGACCCACCTTGCTCATGGCTTCTGCGATGGCGTCAACCATCCCTCCCACCAACCCCACTTCACTGGCAGCTTCATTCAGCGTCACCATGATGTCGTCCACGGCCTCTTTCATGAGCTGCGCGGCCTCCGTGATGGCATCGTGGGTGTGCTGTGCCTGAGAAGGAGGGGTCGGAAGAAGAGGATAATTAAGCTGTTTCCATAAGCAGAACACAACGGTGCTCAATCTCTTATTGCTTCACTTTTTAAAAAAGATAACCTTAAAAAGCAGAATATAAAACTATATTCTCACTATGTAATACAAAAACGTATTCTCTATTTTTTCCTCTCCTTTTATTATATTTGTATACATTTCTTTGCCAGATAAATAAAAACCAGAAGGACAAATAGAAAAAATCTCTTTTTGGAATCAAAATGGAAAAAACCCCTGCAATCTCAACCAGCGTTTTATGACTAATTTTATGTTACTATGTTTAGGGTGGTAGAAAAAGAATGCCACAGATTCCCTAAAAAACAAATCGACAGATTTCATAGGAAAAGAAAAATGATATAAGTAAAAAACGTGTTCACAATCAACACACTTCTATTCAAAGTTACCCGACACACTAGAATTCCATTTCTATAAACATGACTGGATTATGGAAATATAAGTACAGACAGGAGAGAAAAACCTGCAGAAGGCTACATGGGCTTTGAAACTGTGTCACACATTATATTTACATGAGGTTGGAGGATGAATGGTGAAAGTTCTCCTGGGATAGACACTCAGCAGGTAAAGCTGGAATGCTCATGAGTTCCCCTAGACAGTCCTCAGAGAAGCTTTAACAACATGTATGCAGTCCAGAGCAGGTGCTGGGGAGTGAGTGAATGAAAGGCTGAAAGAATGGTGCTGCCAGCCTCCTTAAAAAACACAAGTGATAGCAAGATGAAGGGGAAAAAAGCTAAGGCCCTGAGGTCAGAAAAAACACTGGGGCTGAATTTTGTCTCCACTGCTAACTAGCTAAGTGGTCTGGGGTGAGGCTTCCTAAGCAAAGTGGAAATGATTATAACCATGCTATGCAGTGAAGGTCTAATGAAGTGACATGGTCACAGGCATCTTATCATTTATAACAAGAGCAGTCTAGTAGGGGACTGTGCCCTTACCCGGGAAATCTGACCTAACGCTGGGCAACTGGCGTCAGAATTCTATTGCACCCGGGACTGGATGCCTCCACACAGTGGTCACAGCTGCCCTGATGCTCCTCAGAGGAAGATGAACTCTTGAAAAGGACCGAGAAACTGCATCTTTACTTTGGTGGATGAGAAAGTAAGGAAGCCAATAAGAGATGGCAAGTGATGACTCCTTTGCGTGATTACATAAAAGAGAAGAGTTCTAGGAAGAGGCTACATGAGCTGCATGAAGTGGCTCAGCCTGTGGCATTGCAAAGTCATGGGAACCAAGAAGAGTCCTTTCAAATCAGCATCTGACGAGATATGAAATGTATTAATTATGGCTGGTTATTCTCAAGGTGGGGCTTCCCAGGTGGCTCAGTGGTAAAGAATCCACCTGCCAATACAGGTTCAAGATGTAGGTTCGATCCCTGGGTCAGGAAGATCCTCTGGAGAAGGAAATGGCAACCCACTTTAGTACTCTTGCCTGGAGAATCCCATGGACAGAGCAGCCTGGTGGGCTACAGTCCACGGGGTCACAAAGTTGAACATGACTTAGCGACTGAACAATAACAACATTTTCAAGGCAATGGTGCTAGGACACAAACATTAACTATTGACATTACTACTAAAATTACTTTAGAAGGTAATAATGACAAATAACCTTGAGGAACAAAGATTACTTTGTTCCTTTGACTCTTCCCCAGACCAGTGTCCACCTTCTCCATTTCTCAGGCCCTCCATGGGGTTGGGAGGCATCTCCATCCCAGACAAATTCCCCCATCTCCCTGGCACAGAGTTCTGGCTGCCACCTGGCTGGTTTCCTCCCAGCTCCACCCTCTCATGCTCCGCCTGCAGGGACTGGCTCTGTTTGCCTCCTCCCTCCTCCCCTCCATCTAAATCCTAGCCCTTTTTTCAAGGGCCAACCTCAATACCACCTCCTCCCAGAAGCCCTCCAGGGATGGCTGTGTGCTCATCAACCTTCCCCTACATTCCTACAGCCCTGAGATGAAACTCAGGAGTCAGAGAGTCATCAGAAGGCAATGGCCTCAAGTAAAGAATTGGGTGACAAGTGATGCTGCCTGATTTCTGGTAATGGAAAATGATACAGCTTCTGCCTGGCTCTCTCTGAGGATGTATGCCTTTGAAGTCTTCAGCCTCTGTGTGAGAAGGTTAGCTCTCTTGAGGCTGTATGCCTGGGAGACTGCATGGCGAGACCATGTAGAAGTAGCAAGCGGGTGTTCCAGACCCCCCAAAGTCTGGGTGATTTCCGCTCAGGAGCCAGACCTGGGAGTGACTGAGCCTTAGGTCCTTCAAGCCCCAATGGCCATATGGCTACAGCCGCAGGAGGGACGGGGTGAGGACTGCCTCGTGGGGCCCAGTGGATCTGTACATCTGCCAGAGATAATACAAAAATAGCAGTCTTTTAAGTCACTTCATTTCAGGGTGGCTTGTTTGTAGCAACAGCTAAGTGGGATAGCACTTAAGAAGGGCTCCTAACCCAGCCTTGGCATCAGAGAAGACTTCTCAGATGTGTCTAGGCCCTGGAGGAAGAATTCTCCACACAGGGTGAGGAGAAGGGGGGAATGGAGGAGGCTTCCAGGCAGAGGGCACAGCCTGCACAAAGGTTGAAGGGTGAGAAGGCATGTGCGCTGTGAAGAGGAGTGGAACCCTGTATGGGAAGGGTCTGGTACAGTGCCTGGCACACAACCCCTGCTCCCTTCTGCTGTCTCTCCACCAACCAACCTCAGCCCCATCTCTCCAGCCAGGCTCTGTGCTCCTTGCAAGCCATTTGCTCTGGTTTTCCTCTAGAAGGTGAGCTTAAGGTACTGAAAGAGACTCATTTTTATTTTTGGAGGTATTTTTATAAGCATAACCTTCACAGGCCATTGGTACAAATTTCTCCTCTGGAGACTCATTTAGAAATAAATGGAGCCATCTTGGGACTGCCCTGATGGTCCAGTGGCTAAGATTTTGTACTCCTCACACAGGGAGCCTGTGTTTGATCCCTGGTCAGGGACTAGATCCCACATGCACCACTAAAGATCCTGTATGCAGCAACTAAAAGACCCTGCATGCAGCAATAAGACCCAGCACAGCCAAATAGGTAAACAGAAAAAAGAAAGAAATGGGATCATTTGTTTTTAGGCTTCAAAAGAGCATGGGTGGCACACTTGGGGGCAGAGATGTGGTGTGTGGGTTGGGGGTGGGGCGGTCAGAACAGGACCTGGCCCTCCCCTGCCCCCAAGCCACACACTGGGCTCACTGGGGCTATGACGACACGCCCCAGCTCCTCTAACTGGGCCAAGAAAACCCAACAACATTCCTAAGGATGCTGGCAAGATGCCAAGGGCTAGCGTGTACTTGTATACGCGAAAGCCGATCTGTGACTTTTCTTCAGTTTAAAAGTCTTGGTTCTTGTATCCTGGGCTGGGTATTTGAGCAGTTTATAGACAATGCTTCATCTTAGGTGACAGACGGGACCAGGAATAACAATAAACATCAAACCACAGAAGAGCGGCAATGCAAGCTCAGCCGCTAACTTGCAGGGGACATTTCCGGGGGACCCTTCTGTGCTAAGCATTACGCTGAGCACCATACACCTTCTGAAATCCCTACAGCACTCTGGAAGGTGGGGATTGGATGAGAGCCCTCTGACAGCTGCAATTTGGAATGGGAGCTTAAGCACTTAGAGCTTACAGGCCTGGTGGAGGACAATCGCCACTGACCAGCTGGCCATTTGCTGAGCCTAGGCCACCAGTCAAAAGGGAAATGAACTGTGGCTAGATCAGGTCAGGCTTAATGGCACTCCTGAAAAAATAAACCTTAATGGAGGGAATGTGCCATCTACAAGGGGCAGATGTCCCTCTAAAAACGGTGCTTTTAAACAAAGTGAAACAACCAGGTACCATGTGGCAAAAGCAAGAGACCTCAGGATCAGGAGCTATCCATAAAGTTGGCTGGGCGCCCCCTCGCTTGCCATCCTGGCATCAGCCCGGTCCCAGCTCTCTCAGCCACTGCGGCCTCCATGCCTGACCATGAACTTGTTACCAGTGCCCCAATTTTTTCCCTGGAGCCTCACTCCTCGCCTCCCAGGGCCTAGACTGCATGTGTCTTTCAACTCCAGGTAGCTGGCCACTGGATGAAACCTAGACCTGGAACCTCACCCATTGCTGAAAACTAAGACATTTGGTTGATCTTTGTCCTCAGTTCCTACGAACTTTTAACCCCTTAGTATTTCCCAAGTGATCACACAAGTGTCTGTTATTTATGGTGGCCACACAGTAGCTTATGCCAACAAGGTCTCATGGGGCCATTAGGTAGATTCAGAATGGGGCTGGCTGGTACTTTAAGCAACACAGTATCACTCTGACCACCACCTCTGGGGAAATGAGGGGGAATGACTGAACCGTTGGTCACAGGACTAAACTCAGTCCATCAAGGCTACATCATGAAATCCCAACAAAAGCTCTGGACAGGAAGCTGGTGGGTGATGCACAGCAGAAAGCCGGGAGCGTGATACATCCTGAGGATATGGAAGTTGCAAATTTGAGACCCTCTCAGATCTCACCCTCTGGGTTTCTTCTTTTGGCTGGTTATCCTTTATCATGGACTTCTCAGGTGGTGCTTGTGGTAAAAGAACCCGCCTGCCAGTGCAGGAGACTTAAAGAGATGTGGGCTCAATTCCTGGGTAGAGAAGCTCCTCCAGAGGAGGGCATGGCAACTCACTCCAGTACTCTTGCCTGGTGAATCCCATGGAGAGAGGAGCCTGGAGGGCTATATAATCCAAGGGGTCATAAAGAGTCAGACAAGACTGAAGTGATTTAGCACGCACACACACGCATCCTTTATAATAAAAGTGTGATTGTAAGTACAGCAATTTCCTGAGTTGAGTTGTTTCAGCAATTAACCAACCTAAGGAGTGGTGAGAACCCCTGAATGGAGCCAGCTGGTCAGAGTAAGAGAGGTCTAGGGAGCCTGGAGCTTAGGGCCAGTGTCTGAATCGAAGACAGTCTAGCAGGGGCCTGTGGCCTTACCCGGGGAATCTGACCTAATGCCAGGCAGTGAGAGAACCACACTGCCCAGGCGCCATGCAGTGGCCGCGGCTGCCTGGATCCACCATAGGGAGAAAGGAGCCTTCCAAAAGACCCAAGAAACTGCTTTGGTAGATGAGAAGGTAGTGAGAGATGGGAAATGATAACTCTTTTGAATGATTAAATGAAACAGAAGAACTCCAAGAAGAGGCTATGTGAGCCATAGGAACGTGAAAATTGAAAAGGCGCGGGAATCAAGAAGAGTCCTTCAAATACAACGTCTGATGAGACGTGACATATGTGACCGCAGATGGCTATCCTGCGGGAACTGCGTCAGAATGCAAAGCTCTCTCTCTGAGGTGTGTAATGGAGGGGAGCTGGTCATTCAGGCCAGGGGCAGATTTCATGGCAACGAGAAGGTAAAACATAAATGTGCAGATTGCTTCATTTCGATGGAAGCCTGAAAAATGACATCTATACATAACTCTTCAGAGAGGGAATCTCACATAAATATGATCTCATTGATTAAAAAGGTAAAATGTAAGGTGCAGTTCAGTTCAGCCGCTCAGTCGTGTCCGACTCTTTGCAACCCCATGAATTGCAGCACACCAGGCCTCCCTGTCCATCACCAACTCCAGGAGTTCACTGACTCACGTCCATCGAGTCGGTGATGCCATCCAGCCATCTCATCCTCTGTCGTCCCCTTCTCCTCCTGCCCCCAGTTCCTCCCAGCATCAGAGTCTTTTTGCACGTTTCTGTAAATCTCACTCAGACTGAAGTGGCTATGCGTGGCAAAAAATGTCAGCAACTCTGGGCTTTTATATCAAAGCAAGTACACATTTTGAGGGAGAAGAGAGTGGCTGGCCAAGTTATCTGGTTTCCCATAAAGGTATAGTAAGGGATCAGAAGCTAATCTGGGGAGTGGCAGAAGTGAATCACAAAACAGTTCTCTGAAACTCCCTGGAAAACATAAAGGACGCTTTTTCCACACCAAGCATCAAAACCTACAAAAATACATCCTTGCTCTTGGCTGTCCCAGAAATGAATCACCCAGAATTCTCTAGAAGGTCTGTTCTCCTTCACTCCACATATTAAAGTTTTACAGATACTTAAAGGGCCAGCTCAGAGTCTTTGAAGCCTGCTCCAATTACTCCATGCCTCACCCAGGACCGCTTTCTCTAACTCCAATGGCAAACCTCATCTTGATCACACTGCAGAGGCCAAACCCCACATGCAGGCTGCCTGAGCACACCAGCTTCAGACAGGGAAAGACACAGCAGGCTCTCAATTAAGGCAGGCTTGGCTGGCCAAGGACATCTGGAAAGCGGAGCCCGAGGGCTCAACAATGAGGTCGTTATCTCAGAATCTGGAGGGGCTCCTTGTTATTGTTCCTCACAGAACCACGCAGCAGAAAGAAATATCAGACTTCACTCCTCTTTGGAAACAAGTCTGAAGTCGAATTCCAAGGGAGCCTTACTTCCTTATTACAACGTTTCAACTACAAAGCCTAGTAAAGCAGGCGTGGACATCATAGGAGTTTGGAAAATGGAAGAAAAGGCTATGGGGGCAGATCTCAATTTCAGTAGAGAGAAAAAAACAACTGATAATGAGAACTGCCCAATGATGGACAGCGGG
>SJYV01021474.1:52510-137158 GCA_006410875.1 Neotragus pygmaeus | reverse complement strand
TTTTTTTTTTTTTACTCTTTTGGTCAAGACACATTTAGCATGCGGGATCTTAGTTCCACAACCAGACCAGGGATCAAACCCCCTGAAGTGTAAGTGTGGAGTATTAACCACTAGACCTTTAGAGAAGTGCCCCCAAACCCCAATCTTTGTGGGACAGTAGAGCTGGTTCAATACTGATACATTTTTTTCTAATAGTGAATGAGGCTAACCATGTGTAGTATTCATTTGTAATTATTACCAATTTGTTTGAGATCTTTCCCAATCAGATGTGGTTATTGAAGCTGTGAGCAAATTCTTCCTATTAGAATTTTTATACATTTGGATAAAAGTAAACTGGTATCATGCTTCTGTAATGTTTGAACTGGAATTTGCTGTATTGTATCTTTGTACTTGCTTGCAAGCTTCATAAAATAATTAAAGGAGATTGTGAAAACAGGTAAAAATAGCTTTTGATGTTCATGCTTAAGAGCTCCTTCAGCTTAGAAGTTGAAACGCTTTGGAGTTCAACAAAGGTTTATATGGAAATGAGAGAATTTGGCTTCTTTCCCAGTTCTTCTAGCCTCTCTTCCCTGAGGACTGTGGGTGCATGAAGAGGCAACATTCCCACACCCAGGGCACCCAGAAGAGAGGTTTCTACTCTGTGAATTAGGCAAGTGTATTTGGCCTTGATTATAGAAGAGGAAGAATTACTTCATAGTTTTCCCTCCTNTGAACCACTTTGCTGTGCACCTGAAACACTGTAAGACAAACTATACTTCAATAAAATATATATATTAGAAAAAAAATAAAAAATAAAAACTCATTTATCCTAGGAAAAAGACAAAGTTGCCCAATCTCACCACTTTTACTCAATATCGGTTTGAAAGTCCTAGCCACAGTAAACAGACAAGCAAAAGAGATAAAAAATATCCAAATTCAAAATGAATAAGTAAAAGTGTCACTGTTTGCAGATGACATGATACTGTACATAGAAAATAAAAGGTGCCATCAGAAAAATATGGGAGTTCATTAATCGATTTGGTAAAGTTGCAGTATATAAATCTAACACAGAGAAATCTCTTGCATTTCCAAGCACTAAGAATAAAAAATCAAAAAGAGAAATTAAGGAAGCAATCCCATTTATCATTTCATGAAAAATAATTAAATAACTAGGAATAAACCTTAAGGAGGCAAAGTGCATATACTCTGAAAACTGACTCTGATGAAAGAAAGAAAAGATAACACAAACATAAGGAAAGATATACTTGGATTGGAAGAATCAATATTGTTAAAGTGACCATACTATACAAAGCAATCTATAGTTTCAATGACATCTCTAACATAAAACCGATGACATTTTTTATGGAGCTAGAGTGAAAACATTAAAAATTGTATGGTAGTATAAAAGATCTCAAATAATCAAGATAATCTTGAGAAGGAAGAATAGAGTACTGATTGCCTGCCACTGACCTGATACGGAGAAATCAGTCTTCTTGACTTCAAAGTACATGAAAAAGCTCCAGTAATCAAAATGGTATGGATCTGGTACAAAAACAGATACACATGTCAGTGAAACAGGGTAGAAAGCCCAGAAATAAACTCACATTCTTATGTTAAGTCTACAACAAAGGAATGAAAAATATGCAATGAAGGAAAGATAGCTTCTTCAATAAGTGGTGCTGGGAAAACTGGACAGCTACATGTAAAAGAATGAAATTAGAAGGCTCTTTAATACCATATACAAAATAAACTCAAAATGGATTAAAGACCTAAATGTAAGACTGGGTATTAAAACTCCTAGAGGAAAACATACACAGACATCTTTGATGTCAATCACAGAAATATCTTTTTGGATCCAACTCTGAGTAATGAAAATTAAAAACAAATGGGACCTAATTAAACTTAAAAGCTTTTGCACAGCAAAAGNGTGTGTGTGTGTGTGTGTGTGTGTGTGTGTGTGTGTGTGTGTGTGTGTGTGTGTGTGTGTGTGTAAAGCTAATAGTGAGATAAGACTATCAGCACAAAACAAACACTTTTACTTTTCTATCCCCAATTACATTGATCTTACACATAGGTTTCAAAGCATTTGAGCAGGGCTGCTGCTGGCCCTTATGGTGCTTTGTATGAATTTTAAAGGAGCTCCCCATCCTCTGGGCAGACTGACTGATGCCAAGGGACGTGACTTGGCTGGATTTTGGCCCCCAGGCCCCCAGCTTCCGACAAAGACCTCTGCGTCAGGCCCAGTCTGCACGATCCAGGGCACAGTCCTGCATGTTTGCACTGGATTTCATCTCCACTTCCCCAGGAAGGGCACTGGTCTCACCACCAAGAGCAGTGATGGGCCATCAGGAGTCAGGGCTCAGGATGGGTCCTGTCAGTACTAAAGGAGTCAAAATATTTAACGTGCTAGAATCCAACATGTTTTCTAGATTAGTTTTACTCAGATAGGAAAGAATCTGCCTGCAGTATGGGAGACCCAATTTCTATCCCTGGGTTGGGAAGATCCCCTGGAAAAGGGATAGGCTACCCACTCCAGTATCCTTGCCTGGAGAATTTCACGGGCAGAGAAGCCTGGCAGGTTACAGTCCATGAGGTTGCAAAGAGTTGGACATGACTGAGCGACTAACACTTTATTATTTTGAAAGTGGATTTTAGGGATTTCCCTGGTCCAGTGGCTAAGACTCAATGCAGGGCCACCTGGGTTCAATCCCTGGTCAGGGAAGCAGATGCCACATGCTGCAACTAAAGATCCTGCATGCTGCAACTAAGACCTGGCACAGCCAAATATATATATACATATATTTTAAAAAGTGCATTTTTTCAATGCAATGCTGTGCACTGAGCATAAGTGAACACAGCTAACCATGTGCCTGACGCCTTAGGGAGGAAGGATGGGGGGTGATAGGGAGTAAGCTGTAGCTTCAAAGCCTCTAGATTTGAATCCTCCCTACTGAGTCCATTTTAAGACATCTTAGGCAGGTTCCATCCTATTATTAATACTAAATTTTAGTTTTCTCCTTGGTAAAATGTAATAGCAGTAAGTTTCTTCAGATTTCTCAGGGATCAAGTCAACATATGTAAAGGCCTAGCACAGGCCTCCATGTGGTATAGCAAGCACTAGGTGTCCTTATTCCTCACATATTGTGGGGCAAAGGTTTGAAAGAGATGGGATTTTTTTTCTGTATTTAAGAAGTCTAGCAAGGACTCCAACACCTTCTGTTCTTAGAGACATGATAGAACAGGAAACCTTCTTATGTGAGTTAGCACAGAAGTTAAAATAAAACAGAATTTTGAGTATTTGCTACATGTTGTGAGTCCCTAGGCCTAGGGAAGATGAGTGGGTTGAATGGCGACCCCTCCCAAAGGTATGTCCATGTCCAAACCCTGGAGCCTGTAAAGGTGACCTTACAAAAGGGTCTTTGCATGAATATTTAAGGATCTTAAGATGAGATCACTTTGCCAATAAAGATTCATATAGTCAAAGCTATGGTTTTTCCAGTAGTCATGTATGGATGTGAGAGATGGACCACAAAGACGACTGAGTGCCAAAGAATTGATGTTTTCAAATTATGGTGCTGGAGAAGACCCGTGAGAATCCTTGGACTGCAAGGATATCAAACCAGTCAATCCTAAAGGAAATCAACCCTTTACTGGGAGGACTGATGCTGAAGCTCCAATACTTTGGCCACCTGATGCAAAGATCTGACTCATTGAAAAAGATCCTGAGGCTGGGAAAGACTGAGGGCAAAAGAAGGAAGTGGCAGAGGATGAGATGGTTGGATGGTATCACCGACTCAACGGATATGAGTTTGAGCACACTTTGGGAGAAGGACAGGGAAGCCTGGTGTGCTGCAGTTCGTGGAGTCACAGAGAGTCGGATATGACTTAGTAACGGAACAACAACAGCAACAAAGATGAGCTCATCCTGGATTTCTTGGGTGGGCACCAAACCTGATGACAAGTGTCCTTAGAAGAGACAGGAAAAGGGAAGGCAGAAGAGTGGGCAAAAAAGTGACCAGGGAGAGAGACTAGCCAAGATTTAGTCAAGGAAGGCCAAGAACCACCACCAGCAGGAAGCTGCAAAGAAGAGACTCTCCCCAGGGCCTGCAGAAAACTTGCAGCCCTGCCAAGACCTTGATTTTGGGCTCCTGGAGTCCAGAGCTGTGAGAGATTAAATTTCTGTTGTTTTAAGCCTCCCAGTTTGTGGTAGTTTGTCACAGCAGCCACGGGAAACCAATCCAGGTGGGGTCTGAGAATCTGCCTCTATCACTCCAAGTGGTACCGAAGGTGCTGAATGGGGGCCCCACATGAGCACCTCCACGAAACACTGGAACCAGATGGGTATTAACCATCAGCACATGATCTCTGTGGACCAAGGGCCCCTAGGCTACCTTTGTGTAGAACTTCCTTTCAGAAGATGAGCCTTGTTTAGCCAAGGAGCAAAGAATCAATTGATAACTCAAGTGACACAGGTAAGTTTTCTTCTCAGGCCACCCACTGATAGAGGAATTAACCTTCCACACAAACAACATATTGGCAGAGATAAAGATGTTACCCTGGAAGTTTAGAGATATTTTCTTATGAAATTCCTACTGGCATCAAAAGCAGCTATTGGGGACTTTCCTGGTGACCCAGCGGTTAAGAATCCACCTACCAAGGCAGGGGATACAGGTTCGATTTCTGGTCCCGGAAGATTCCATGTGCCACCAAGGCAGCTAAGCCCACAACTACCGAGCCTGCAAGCTCTAGAGCCCATGCCCCGCAACAAGAGAAGATACTGCAATGAGAAGCCTGTGCACCTCGAGAAAGCCTATGCTCTGCAATGAAGACACAGCACAGCCAGAAAATAAATACATTAAAAAAAAGTAACTGCTGAAATGAAGTTCGGCTTATCTGCCAAACTTACTCTGCCCACAGTAGTCACATACACTGTACGCCAGCCTCCAGGCCTGTCCTTCCGTCCTCGCAAACCATTTCACACCAGTGGACAAGCCCTTTCTTATCATAAAGGGGCTCAGTTGAGAAATGAAATTGGCCACACTTGAAATGGCAGAGAAACACTGGCCATTTTAAATCTCAAATACCTCTCCTTAGAACCAGCAGGAAGCTTAGTAGGCCCTTAGGTAATTTGAAAAAGCAGGAATATTGATTTTTTAAAATCAATACCTGCAGAGACGATTGTGGCTACTGGATTTCTTGATCTGCACATTGATGCTGATGGTGGCACTGATAAATGCTAGGAAACCCTGCATGTTGTTAAAAATCCAATGTCTGTCCTCTCTCTGCTGAGGCACAGGCTGCTTGACAAGCCAATGCTCCCTGAAGGATCTGCAAAATGACCCCAAACAGGCAAAGTGTTATGCAGTGCCTAAAACCACGTGGGTCTGAGTGTTCAGTTGAAGGGCTAACAGAGTGGCCACATGGAAGTTTTAGCCATCGAGGGGGAAGTCTGAAAGTCTGCTTTGCTTCCTCATGTCTGAAAATGGAGACAGTACCAGAAAGCGTGGAGGAACACTGTGTCCTAAACGCACTGTGAGGAGGCCGGCCAGCTAGGGCAAAAAAAGTGGCAGACACCAGGCCAGGAATGCCGAGTTCAGTCTCTGGCTTGTTCCAGGGAAGATCAAGGGCAAGAAGTAACTGAAGATGCCTTGTAACCTGCAAAGTCTGACCATGGCTAAGTGCTAAGACGCTGCAGTCGCGTCTGACTCTTTGGGACCGTATGGATGGTAGTCTGCAAGGCTCCTCTGTCCATGGGATTTCCCAGGCGAGAATACTGGAGTGGGCTGTCATCTCCTCCTCCAGGGGATCTTTCCGACCCAGGGAGTGAACGTAAGGCTCCTGTGTCTCCTGCATTGGCAGGCGGGTTCTTTACCACTAGTGCCACCTGGGAAGCCGCAGAAAAAGTTCCCTGCAGTTTTTGTCTCAATGCCAAGTGAAAAGAGATCCTTGAGGGGATCATTTTTGGAGAAGCTGTTGAGGGAGGCTGAGTGGTCTTTTCTCTAATGTAGGCCAGCACTGATCTGGCTCTAACACCAGCCAAGAGACTTTGAGGAACAAGAGCAACAGAATCAATATCCTCTCTCCCCCACCCCCGCCTCCTTCTTGCGCACTCTCGGCAGGGTCCCCGCACCCAGCGTCTGTTACCTTATGTCCCAGCTGAGCTGCTTCTCCCCGAGCCGCTGTGGCAATGGGATCGATAAGGTGCCCGATTTCCTGGACCACTGAAGTCAGCTGCTCCTGCAAAGCCTGATAAGGAGACAGATCTGTCAAGTTCACCCCACAGTGGCTCCCCACGTAGTTGTACTGATTTAAAAAGGCCCACGTGAAAGATAAGGGAGGTCACAAAAAACCGGATGTCAAAATGCCTGGGTGTACCCTCCAGCCACTGTTCCACTCTAGCCCTCCCAGGGACCCTCGGTTCCCCTGGGACAGACCCCCCAGTTCTACCCGTAAGGGGCATGAGGTGGGCCCTAGGAACACTTCTGCTACTGACTTCTCACTCAGCTGGTGCTAGTGGTATCCTTACTTTGGGTTATTCGGCATCATTACTGGAAAAGTGGAACTGTGGTGGCTTTCCAATAAGGGAAAACAACTATGTCCAAATGGAAGGAACTGCCTTGGGGTCTGAGGGAATATTCAGGTTGCTGCGTCCTCAGAACTAAGAACCCTTTAAGCAGGGAATGGGGAGGAGGGTAACGTAAAAATGATATTGGCTCTTAAAGCAAGACTATTTCCCAGACACCATACAATGAAAATGCCAGATGAGGTGCCCACTAGGCTTAGGTCAGGCGCTCTATGCACTGTACTTGGTGAGGTGGATACCTTTGTTGAAAATGGCACCCTCAAGGCATTTCTCCTCAGGTTAGAGAGACAGTTTAACTTCTCCATCCCAAAGAATTGAACTCGCACTCTCAAGAGATGGGAAAAGGTGCCTAGATGATTCTGAAGTGTGAAGGGGGTGAGGAATTCAAAGAGGGAGAGTGCTAACTGGTAGTGGGAAAGATCAGATCCTTCAGTGGGAATCTTCCATGGAGCTTTCCGAGACAGACAGGATTTCTAGGTCAGAATGCTGGGTGTTTTAGGTCTGCACGTGCCAGCATGGAATGGGGTGATTCCTAAAAAAATGACAATGTCCTGCGTGTTAAATAGGACATCTGGGCTACTCTCCCACCCAGCAATGCTGCACATGGGCTGGTGAGCTTTGAGCAGAGTTCACTCAATGAGAGAGCAACCTAACCCACAAGCTTGGAAACAAAATCCTGGGTGAAAAATAAAAAAATGAAAAAGAGTGATAGAGGTGGGTGGAGAGAAACCTCCACACTTTCAAGGGTCTTATTTAGCAAATTACTTCTGGTCTTCCCACTCATAACATAACTGTAGTTAAGAATGTAAGAATATGCAGGCAAGGTTGTCTTGTTAGATTAAATATGACTTGTTAAATTAAATATGGTATAAGTAGGAAGCACATGCAGATAAAAGGAAGGGATTTTCTTCCCAAGGAGGAAGTCAAGACAGAGGATATACTTTGGAAGGGTGGTGAAAGAATGAGAGAGCAAGAAGTGGGAGGGGTGCTCATCATCTCAGTTTCTTGCTCAGGGTGCTAGTGACAGGATGTGCTTAGTCGGTGGTGGTCTATGAAGCTGTACACATATGACTGTTTTTTATGTATACTCTAGTTTAATAATAAGCTAACAATAATTCTAACATTCCACATGGAATGAGAATGGTTATTATTTTCTTTCCTTGGAAATGGGGAAGATGGGTAAAGTTGGAGTGAAATAGTTCTGTTAATAAAAATAACCAATTCCAACTCCAGACCCTGCTTAGAGACAGGCCAAAGTTCATTTTTTTCCCCCTATTCTTTGGGCATCCCACATGATATGTGGGATCTTAGTTCCCCAACCAGAGACCGAGCCTATGCCCCCTGCAGAAGGCAGTGTCTTAACCACTGGACCACCAGGGAGGACCCCAAAGGTTATTGGTGATGAGCTCTGGGTCAGGAAGGAAACATCAGTCAATAGACCGTCCATATTTATTAAGCACTTGAGTGTCAGGCACTTTCACACAGGAAAAAAAGAAGTATGAATCAGGGGACTTCGTAATAAGTAACAGAAAAAAATTCAAGGGAGCAAAGTAGGAAAGTCTATTCTCAGCTTCAAAATAATGGGCAAGAGAGGGCAAAGTGACTCTGAATAGAATATAAGAGGTTTCTCAATGCTAGATATTGAGTAATAAGGGCAGAATCTTTGATCTCTTCATGGACAAAACACAGAGCACTGAGGACTGAATTTGCCCATTAGTCCAAAAAAGCACACTGCTGAAATATGACAGGGAAGCACTCAGAATTTACATGCTTAGGTCTGCTCTACTGAGGTATTCAACTGAACATGGTAACTCCACTTACTGATACACTTTTCTTTGACAATAATCATTTCCTCACAAATTTCAGCCCCAGTACACGTGTTCGAACACTTCACCAAAGCCTTGTTCTCTGCTCCACATGCGCCCTACCCCCTTCCCAACAACTTCCCAGGCTGGCTCCAGGGGAAGAGGGTCCAATGATGAAACTCTTGCATCAACAATGTGTGGGTGCTATTTCCCAATTCCCAAAGCCTGGTGCTGGGATCCTTCAGTCCTTCCATAGGATCTCAGGCTGACCAAACAGCCCCACATACCTCCACGGAGATGTCATCCCTCGTGGCCAAGCTCTGGCTGACGGCCGCCAGCGAGGCCTGCTCAATGTCCCGGATGCACCGGTTGATGCTGTCGATGGAGAAGTCACACTCTCTCTGTCCCGGGGCCTTGTCCCTAGAAGGGACAGGGCAAGTTGAACACAGGCTCCATGAGGTGCAAGTCCCTCAACCTGCTCTAGTACTAGCGGGCCAGGAACCCCTGTCTACTTTCTACCCCACCAGACTTTCCTGGTGGCTCAGACGGTAAAGCGTCTGTCTACAATGTGAGAGACTTGGGTTTGATCCCTGGGTTGGGAAGATTCCCTTGAGAAGGAAATGGCAACCCACTCCAGTACTCTGGCCTTGAAAATCCCATGGACGGAGGAGCTTGGTGCAGGTTACTACTCATGGGGTCACAAAGAGTCGGGCACGACTGAGCGACTTCACTTTCCCCTTCCATTGCTTTAGCAAGTGAATCCCTGGCCTTTGCTCATCAATGCTTCTCTGCAGAACCCAGGCATTTCTTCCTTTAACACCTGTGCTCAGTCAACTTGTTTATGGTGGAAGGTAGGGTGCTGTCCTGCATCTCAGGCAGGTTGCCAGGCAAATGAAACAGTCTGGTATTGGAGTCTCCATTCAGGGGCTTAAACATAGAAACATCATTTAAATGAAACAAAACAAAAATCAGTGCATTTCCAGTGTAAATGTATTATGCTCTCTACATTGCATACTACTCACAAAGTCCTGGGCTATGGCAGGAGTTAAAATATTTAGTGGATCTTTCTTCGCAAGGCATTAGAAAGTTGATATAATCCTGAGTTTTAAAAGCAATTGAAAGACAAAATATAACTGAGGAAAGGGATGCAATTCCATACTGTGGGCTATTAACTTTGGGTCAACTTCAAAAATGTTTTATCTATGCAGGGAATAACTTTTCAGGCTCCTACTATCACCAAGGAGGGTAGGGATGGCCAACAGTTACTGTAGGACCTAGAATATTCTTTTTGTCTTATCAGCAAGGTAAGTTAACCATGAAGTGAAAGTGAAAGTTGCTCAGTCATGTCCAACTCTTTGCCACCCAATGGACTATAAAGTCCATGGAATTCTCCAGGCCAAAATACTGGAGTGGGTAGCCTTTCCCTTCTCCAGGGGATCTTCCCAACCCAGGGTCGAACCCAGGTCTCCCACATTGCAGGTGGATTCTTTTTCAGCTGAGCCATAAGGGACAAGAGAACAAAGTACAAAGTGAAGTCACTCAGTCATGTCCGACTCTTTGCGATCCCATGGAATCAGGCTCCTCCATCTACGGAATTTTCCAGGCAAGAGTACTGGAGTGGGTTGCCATTGCCACAAGGGAAGCCCAAAGTTAACCATGAATCCTGCTAAATATACAGTGGTGCTCTCTGCCTAAGCTCCTAGGTATAGACAATGGCTAGAAGGACTTAGGCTAAAGCAATCAGACCTGGGGATGACCTCGGGAATGTTATCTAAATTTCTTTCTGAATTCTCTCATCAGGAAAAGGGAGGTAATAGCAGCATCTACTTTACAAGGTTGNTAGGTATAGACAATGGCTAGAAGGACTTAGGCTAAAGCAATCAGACCTGGGGATGACCTCGGGAATGTTATCTAAATTTCTTTCTGAATTCTCTCATCAGGAAAAGGGAGGTAATAGCAGCATCTACTTTACAAGGTTGTTATGATAAACATAAAATTAATACAGGTAAAATGCCTTGAATAGGATCTAACATATAACAAATACTTAAGCTAATATTTGTATTGTTGTGACAAGTGCTACCATTGGTCCCAAAGAGGTAAAGAAAAAAAAAATGATGATGATAATCAATAACACTGCTATTAAATAAAAGTCCTAATGGGCTTATCCCCCTCTCACCTGTCAGATGCAGGCTGCAAGCAATTTCTGAAGGAGACACTAACCTGATGGACGTGATGAGACTCTTGATAGAGTCAGACACAGTGTGGGAATGTCCGGCCAGCACAGACCAGGTGGGCGGGTCTTTGGGGTTGATGGCCAGTGAGCGGGCAGTGCGGATGAGGTACGATGAGCTTTCCAGCATAGTCTTGGCTGAGACCAGGATGGGTTCCTGTGCCTGGGAACCCTGGGACCAGACAGTGGAAGGGCACACAGATTAAGTGAATGAGTTTGACCCAGGAAGGTCATGTTCTTTATCAAGACAGAGGGAAGGGAAGCATGGAGGCTGGCTCACATGGAGCCTGGATGGGGAGAACTTGGGGCTACATCCAGTCTTTATGTATCATTTTTGAGTTTGACATATACCAAGAATCAGCCCCAAACTGCCCAGAGATTATTCTCAACATACAAAACCAAGACATCACCTTTTGAGAGATATACCAACAGTTTCACTCACCACACGTACCATCACTGACAAAATGACAGTGCCCTATGTGCAGACAGAGAGGGGTTTTGGAATTCTTAACTGTTCATTCCCTTCAGGGACACACAAAACTAGCTGCAGGCCTCAGTGTCACTGTTGCTGTGAAGACTCCCTACCTCGGAGCTGATCTGGGCAGGGACGCTGACAAACTCAGGGTTGGAGGCGAATGCCGTCAAGTTCTCCACGGCTGCGATCAAGGGGGCGGTGGCGACGCGACACTTGGTGCGGTTGTCCTCGGAGAAGTCCCCATCCAGGGCCTGACGCGGGCAGACACAGAGATCACTCCTGGCAATCACCGCCCAGTGAAAAGGTTCAATGGGAATACTCAAAAGGTCTGGTGAATTCATAAACAAGGCATAAGAACTGCCGAGCAGGATCTCCGCCAGCAAGCGGAGTGGCGAATTGAGCAATGATCAGGAATAAAGCTGAAGGTATGTGGCTCACAGGNATCATGTGAAATGCTAGGCTGGATAAAGCACAAGCTGAAATCAAGATTTCTGGGAGAAATATCAATAACCTCAGATATGCAGATGACACCACCCTTATGGCAGAAAGTGAAGAGGAACTAAAGAACTTCTTGATGAAAGTGAAAAATGAGAGTGAAAAAGCTGGCTTAAAATTCAACACTCAGAAAACTAAGATCATGACATCTGGTCCCATCACTTCATGGCAAATAGATGGGGAAACAATGACAGACTTTATTTTCTTGGCCTCCAGAATCACTGCAAATGGTGACTGCAGCCATGAAATTAAAAGATGCTTGCTCCTTGGAAGAAAAGCTATGACCAATCTAGACAGCATATTAAGAAGCAGAGACATTACTTTGCCGACAAAGTTCCCTGTAGTCAAAGCTATAGTTTTTCCAGTAGTCATGTATGAATGTGAGAGTTGGACTATAAAGAAAGCTAAGTGCCAAAGAATTGATGCTTTTGAACTGTGGTGTTGGAGAAGACTCTTGAGAGTCATTTGGACTGCAAGGAGATCCAACCAGTCCATCCTAACGGAGATCACTCCTGGGTGTTCACTGGAAGGACTGATGCTGAAACTCCAATACATTGGCCACCTGATGCGAAGAACTGACTCATTGGAAAAGACCCTGATGCTGGGAAAGATTGAAGGCAGGAGGAGAAGGGGGCGACAGAGGATGAGATGGTTGGACGGTATCACTGACTCAACGGACATGAGTTTGAGCAAGCTCCAGGAGCTGGTGATAGACAGGGAAGTCTGGTGTGCTGCAGTCCATGGGGTCATAAAGAGTCAGACATGACTGACTGACTAAAGTGATAACAGATATAAAGGGTTTCCCTGGTAGCTCCCCTGGAAAGAATCTGCAATGCAGGAGACCCGGTTCAATTCCTGGGTTGGAAGGTCCCCTGGAGGAGGGCATGGCAACCCACTCCAGTATTCTTGCCTAGAGAATCTGCACGGACAGAGGAGTCTGGCGGGCTACAGTCCATGGTGTCGCAATAAGTCAGACATGACTGAGTGACTAAACACATAGATAAAAATGATATTTTTAAAAGACCCAAATGAAACTTCTAGAAATGAAAACTGAAATGTATGAACTAAAAATACATTAGAAAAGATTAATGACAGATCAGAAATTGTGGAAGAAAGGATCGTGAACATGAACACAGAGCAATATAAACTACTCAAAGTGAAAAATGGATGTAAAAGAGAATTTTTTTTTAAATTTAAAAGAGCTTTACTACACTGTAGAACAACTTCAAGTGACTTAATATACACCTACAAAAGTCCCTGCAGGAAAGTAGAGAAGAGGGAACATAAGGGAAAAAATTGCAGAAATCATGGCCAAAAGCTTTCATCATTTGGTGAAAACTATAAGCCAAGAAGTGCAATGAAATTTAAACACAAGAAACTTGGTGAAAACTGCACAAAGCACATCAAATCAAACCCTTAAAACCCCGTGTTTTAAGAAAAAGTCTTAAGAGCAGCCAGAGGAGGAAAATTACACACAAAATAAAAAATATATGGATGGAGCAGATTTCTCCTCAGAAACAATGTAAGCAAGAAGATACTAGTCAACATCTTTCAAGGGCTGAAAAAAAAAATTCAACTTAGAATTCTGTACCTAATAAAAATAACTTTCAAAAAAAAGTTGAAATAAAGAATTTTTCAGATGTATAAAAGCTGAGAGGATTCACCATCATGAAACTAGCACTACAAGAAATGTGAAAGGAAGTTCTTCAGGCAGAGGAAAATAGATCCAAATGGAAATAGGAATCTATACAAAGGAAAGAAGAACAACAGAAATGGAAGTTTTCTTGCTTATTTCCCCCAAATAGAAGTAAGGTGCTAAGGAATAAGGCTGCATTTTGTTTCATTTTGTCTTATTATTTTTTGTTTAAGTATGATTCATACAACAAAAGTAGATAAATCACAACTGTATAAGTATATACATCATAGATGTGTAACTGATTAATTTTTACAAATCAAACATAGCCCTGGAACTACTACCCCAGGCAGGAAACAAAGCACCTTGGGAACTTCCCTGGAAGTTGAGACTGCGTGGTCCAGTGGTTGAGAATACACACATCCAATGCAGGGGGCTTGGATTCCATCCCTGGTCAGGGAACAAAGATCCCCCGTGGCATGACCTAAATAAATAAAGGAGAAATTTTTTAAAAGAAAACAGCACCTCAAAAATTCCTTTACCTAGTCAGTCAACCCTGTGAGTAAAACTGTCTTGACATTTATAATCATAAATTAATCATGCCCATTTTTGTATTTTATAAATGAAACTGTATGTTCAAAATTTACATTAAAATACTTCATATATTCTATGTGGCATGAATAAATTATAAAGAAACTTGTATTAATATATTCTACCCCAGTATAATTTGTTAATTTCATTTGCAGTGCTTCTAAATTTACTAAAGAAAAAAAAATTGGCTACATTTCCTCTTTTCTTATAATTTCAATAGAAGGGGAAAAAAAAACCTATTTTTTCTTACTTGGTAATGTAAGCTGAGCCTAGAGCTTCCTTGTTGGACAATTCTACTTCATATGTATTCATTAGGTAACCACTTCAAAAACCTAGAGTAGGATCGGGGTAATAAAAAAGGATATATACCTCAGAACCTACATATCTTTTGAATATATATAGTTTTCCAAAGGAAAGAGACTGATGACGGAAGAAGCAAACTGGTTCTTCCCATCCCATCCCATTCCTCTTACCTCACACTTGGTAGAAACTTAGAAGGAACTTAGCCTTCCAGCTACATCTCTTGATATCAAGGTCCTCCATTCACTGCCCATGCAGGCAACAATAAGGAAAATAATTTCACATACCACTGACTTATTTTACTTATCAAGCCAAAAGTAGTAGGTTAATAGAGGGGTTCTCTGATGGCTCCAATGGTGAAGAATCCACCTTCAATGAAGGAGACCCAGGTTCGATCCTTGGTTCTGGAAGATCCCCTGGAGAAGGGACTGGCTACCCACTCTAGTATTCTTGCCTGAAGAATCCCATGGACGGAGGAACCCAGCAGGCTACTGTCCATGGGGTCTCAAAGAATGAGACGCGACTGAAGGGCTAAGCACAGGTTAATAGAAAATTGGCATGGATAACCAACACACTTGCTTAAGAAGATGGCCATGACAAAGAACCAAAGGACTGATATACAAACCTCCAGCACTGGGTTTTGCAACATAAGGTGAGGGAAATTAAAAATAGGTTTCTATGAGATAGATGATTACACTTTTGTGGTGAAATTAAGGGGGAAGAGTTTATCTTTTACAGGAATTTACAAACAAGTCCTCCCTACCTCATCAAAATTTTCTTTCTCAGTGGTGGTTAATCCCTAAAACTAGAACTACCATTAAGAATCCCAAGAGTTGGACACAACTGAAGTGACTTGGTATGCATGTATAGTTGATTTAGTGTTATGTTTAATTTCTTCTGTATAGCAATGTGACTGTTATACACAGATATATATATATAAGTTACAGATACAGATATATATACAGATACAAAAAGATACAGATATATATTAAAAGTTATATCTTTTTCATATTCTTTTCCATTATGGTTTATCACAGGGTATTGAATGTAGTTCACTATGCTCTACTGTAGGACCTTATTGTTTAGGATTATCACATCTTGTGCCAGCCATATAGACCAACCCAGTGACTTAACCAGAGGGACCTTCATTAGGGAGAAATATTTGGATTAAAGTAATGATAAGTGGAAGAAAATAGAAATTATTGCTAAGGGGAAGTTAGCTAATCAATAGGTGTTACAAAAGGCAAAGTCTAATAAATTTTGGTACCTTAAGAGAAGCATAGAGCAAGAGAATATTATTCTCTTAGTTTTAACCCAGATGCCCTCTGGGTGAAGGACTCATTTATCAAAATATTCTCTTTTGAATAATCAAGAAGTAAGCAGAATAGCCAACTCAGGGAACATACATATATACACTTGTGAGAGTGGTCTGTGTCCTCATGATGGATGAACAAAAGGTCTGACCATAACCGTATGAACAATATGAAGGTGGCTATGCCTTTTGGTTCCTATTTCATAGGATAGGGCTATTATGGAAGACCTGAGTTAGGAAGAAAATAAAGGGAATATATATCCACACTGATTAATAATCATCTAGATGAGCAATTGCATGCCCATTAATTTTGATGGTGAAGATTTAAGGAATATGAAAATAGAAGCTCATCTTCTGGAATACAAGAGTAGAAGTTCATCTTCTAAATGTTCCATTTGTCCAAACATTGTGTGTGAAAATAGCTCCTTGCCCAACACTGTGGGTGAAAAGCCATGAAGAGGTAGAGGAACAACTGAGACACTCAGATCACTGAGAAAGGAAAAGAATTTAGTATAAGTTGGTAGGCCCACCCTCCTGAGAATGAAAAGCCTGAAAGTCTGTGTGGATGGCTGTGAGAAGCTCTGTGTCATATCCAAACCAAAGTCCATTTAGTAGTCACAAGTACTTGCAGTATCTTATAGTCTAAGGGGGGGTCAATGTGATCAGGTGCCAGGTGTATTTCCTAATTGCAAGAAAACTTTTCCTCAGTCCTGTCCAACTGCTTGCGACCCTTTGGGCTGTAGCCCACCAGGTTCCTCTGTCCATGGGAGTTTTCAGGCAAGAATATTGGAGTGGCTTGCCATTTCCTCCTCCAGGAGATCTTCCTGACCCAAGGATCAAACCCAAGTCCCTTTGTCTCCTGCATTGCAGGAAGATTCTTTCCTGCTGAGCCATCAGGGAGGCCCTAATTGTGAGAAGCTAATACTCTAAATGTCAACGGCAGGTCTGGTGGATCAAACAGCTTTTGCCTTCTTGAAAAAAGTGAATCTTAGAAGAATTAGGAGCTGGCCTAGGAGTAATTGATGAAGAGGGATTCACTTTTAATGAGGAAAGATATTTTGAAGGGGAAAAAAAAAAAAGACTTCTGGGACAAATGGGGAACCTCCAAGGCATTTTCCTCCAGGAGGAAAGATAAGGATGGCAATTGGATGGTAACAGAGCACTGGGAAAAACCAGCACAGACACTATGATAATCTGCCTAAACTCAGCAGCGGAAACAGGCATGTATATCACCACATCTGGGCTCTTTGCTGTCGTAACTCAAATGGAGTCTGAGCTGCCTGAGGCCCAATAACCAGAGATTCTCACTGCATGGGAGATCTGTGGGCTCTACAGTCTGTGGAAATTTGTAACTGGAGAATTTTGCCTCTCAAAGTGTTCTTTAGCAACTTTAGTGTCATGACTGATGGCGAACCATTCCTTTCCTGTAACATTACTAGCAGGTATTGGACAAAACTTTAAACAGGACTAGAGGGCTCCCCATAGAGAAGAGTTACTCCCAGTTGTGGAACATCTCACTAAGAACCACTGTCTCTCAGACAGAGAAAAGGAATTTGACTGTGTTTTCAAGAGGTCTGGAGTCCTGAAATAACAGAGACACAAGTGGTCTCTAACCTACACCTCTCTGAGAAAAGGTAGATTTTGTTGGAATGGACAAAATAATGATATGTAATTACATCTGATTTATATTGTACTGTGTATCCATGACACTACTGTGTGGTATAATACACAAATCATAGATAAATTTAATATTGTAGAAGCTAATACAATTTATGGCATTACCAAGGTTGATCTAATGTATTATGAGATTATATTAAAACCTCCTCATGATGTTCTTCCTATGGAGGAGAAATGGCTTAATCTCTCTCACCTAATGGATATATACATTAAGTGCTGATAACTGTAAGTCAGGAAGACAAAAGTATTATAAAATTAGTTCAAAATATGAGGAGGTTTGTGCTAGTCTGTACTAACATTATTGGATTGTTCATCTGTTTAAATCCATACCAAACCTTTGTTAGTTATTACAGATATTTGCAATTTGGTGAATTTTTATTGTCTCTGTGATTATGTCATGCTTTAAGACAAGTAATTACTGTCAAACCAAGAGTTATCGTTAGGTCTAAAAAGGGCTTGCTCATAGGTCAGGGAGCTAGACCATGCTGTGAGGGGAAGTTCCAGTTCCAGAAGAAGTGGAATTAGCCAGATCAAGACATGGAATGTGCTGGTTAATGGAGTTGCTTTGGAACCGTGAGTTTGAGGAGTTCCCAGCCAGTCTGTTCCAGCTTTGAGCGTTGTTGATCGATAACAGTGAGACTGATGATTTGCATCTGCTCTTCATGTCTCAGGAAGCTGTGCTGTTGGGCTGATTATGTAGCAAGAATACGCCTATGTAACCAGCAGGGAATAAGAAACCCTGGCTGAAACTCCCATTCTGGCTCCCTAGGTTCAAGGTGCTCAAAGTCAGTTGGTCCCAGGGAAGAAGCACACATGTGTGGCCCTTACAAAGAGAGGACCTCTGGAGCTCAGCCTGACTTCTCCAGACCCTCTTTGTAAAGCAGCCTTGGGCAGTGATGTTTATCTTTCCTCTATGCTGATGCTGTATCAGATCCCCTTCCTGCAATAAACCACGGATTTGTAAGCATTTTCATTTTGGTTCTGTGAGTCTTCCTTAGTGATTGAACACTATCTAGTTGTCACCATTAATGCAGCTAGATTCCAGATGCTTTAGAAAAATAAGGCGTAACAGCCATAATTTCTCACCCTCATCTCCCCTTCACCTCCCCACCCCCACGCCACATACATACACAGGTACACACTCTCTCCTAGGATGACAGCTCACATCTCTCACCCAGGGGAACACAGACCGCCTAAATAATACACAGTGGAAACTTCAGTCTGTCAAAAACTGCAAGATACAAGAAACTACTGGGACTTCATCTTATCTGTGGGGTATGGGGAAATCCCAGGAAATAGTGGGGAAAGGGCTTTGGTAAGAAATGGGGTGATTAAAGAAGAAAGACATGAAGAATGAGCTAAAAGAAAAATGTAAAGTAAGTCTGAGAGAGCCTTCACTTGGAACACTGATAAAGCCTTATCTCCTCACTCCCTGTGGGCCCAAAAAAGCTGTCACAGGACCCATCCATAAAACCCAAGCCAGTCTCCATCCACAGTACTGGTCAGACTCTACTGAAAGTTTACTTAAAGAGCTAACTAAACCTGCATCAAGGATCAGTGTATTCAGAATCAACAAAACAGAAGAGAAGCCCAAGGCAAATAAGGAACAACAGACAAACCGACAGCTGTCTTAATTTATGTAATCCCAGAAGCAGATCCTGAGACAAAGATCTGTACAAGAAGTTTATTTGAAAGCTGATTCCAGGAGTACTAGGAGAAGAGTGGGAAAAGGAAGCAAGCCAAGAAGGGTGCATTGAAGTTACACTTTGACTAATGAAATCTTAATCCTCCTGGGGCACTCTGGAAGCCAGTATAGAATNTGGGGGCGCTGCGGCGGGAGGGTGTGCCTCTCTTGCTGCAGCAGTCGCTCGAGCCCCTCGGCCCCCAGGACTGCGGAGGGAAGTGGGAGGATGCCGCTTTGGCAGAAACTGTCTTTTGGGCAGGATCCCTCTCGCAGGCTCAACTCCAGGACTGCATTTTTAACCCTCGTTTAGGATGCTGCATTTTTAACCCCAGGAGAACAGTGTCGGGCAGCTCAGTGGTGTCCCCCCCCCTCCCCGTTGGAGCGCACCGCGGGGAGTGTCGCTGGCACGGACCGACGCTGGGCAGTGGGTGTGGGAATGGACTTGCCGCCCTGAGGAGGCCCGCAGAGGTGAAAGCCCACCCCACCTGCCGGCGTCTGCTGCCCATCCCAGGAACTCGGGCCTGACTCCAAAAGCAGTCTGTGGGCGCTCCCCAATCCCGGGAGTTCCTACCAGGGATGGGAAAGATTCTGGAGTGGCCAACTTGAAGATATGGGGAAGAGCTGTGGCGGGGTAAGGAGCGGCGGCGCTCATTCTGGCAGCTCCCGTGTTGGGGGAGAGTTCTTGGACCTCATCTTAGGGGCCGAGGTTTACAGGAGACATTTTGGGAGCTTCCTCGCTGTGGGAAAGAGTTAACTGGGAAGCAGACCTGGAAGAAAGAGTTAAGTGGGAAGCAGACCTGGATAGTGGAAAGTGCCCAGGGTTTAGGAGACCTGCCATTCACTCCCCAGCTCTGTCCCGACCCCCTGGGTGACCTTGGCTGGGCCCTCTGCTTTGGCCGCCAGTTTCCTTCTGGAGTGTGAGCATAGGAAAGATAATATGAAGGCTGGGGTTGGTGACCAGCAATTATTAAGAACCACTAAGATCAAGGGTGTGAACCCAGACTTTTCAGAGAGCTCAGTCAGGGTAAGGAGATCACAGCCTGGCCTTGGCCTTGGGTTTGTGGGGCCATGCACCCAAGGCCAGGCTCCACCAGCTGCCCACCTGGCTCTCATAAGTAGAGAGGTGGAGGTCAAAGTGGGAAGGGCAGCTTGTTTGTGGCCAGAGCAGCAGACCAGATGGTGGGTCAGCCTGGAAGCAACGGGGGAAGTGCTTCTAGCTGCATCTGATGCCCTCCGAGATCTGCTATAAGACGGCAGGTTCAATCAGGGTCTTTGGGCTCAATTCCAGAATTGCACCTTGGAAACATCATGGGAAGATGAACTTGGGGGCTGATGGGGTGCCTTAGCTCTGGCTGCGGCTGGCAGGGCTGCTGAGACCCACAGAGGGCAGGACGCTTAGTGTTTTGAAATGATACAGATGCTACTTAGCTGGGAAGGATTACTGTCATTAACAGTGTTAATGTCAAAGAGGTAAGCAGGTTAGAGTAAAAGAGTTATGGATGGACCTGGATGAGAGATTTGTAATAATAGCCCTGAGATTTGATTCAGTGTCTCCGCTGTGTCTCTTTATGTTTGTGAGCTCAGGCAGCTTTCCCAGGAGACCTGCAAGGAAGGTGTGTTCAGGCCCCTTTTAATGGAGGGAGAAACCGAGGCTCAGAGAGGTAGAGTAACTTGCCTGAGGTCACACAGTGAGTAAGTAGCCGAGCTGGGATTTGCCCTCAGGCCTGTTTCAGTCTCTAGGCTGTGATCTTTCCACTACCCTGCGCCTTGGAGACTGGATGATTCCAGTGGTAGAGGGCAACTACTCGGAGACCTGGGCCCTGGGGTGGGGAGTCCATGAAGGTGAGTACCCGTTTTTTCAACCCATTGGCAGCCCTAGCCTCTTGGTATCCAGTGATTATTCACTAATGTGCCCCCTTCCCCCACCATCCCCCATCAAATCCCTCTGTGTCTTGCTCTTCTAACAAATGTGGCATCGGTTTAAGCTGGCTCAGAGGATTAAATAAAATCCGCACATTAACCCTGTCTGCTCTTCCCTTCCTAGCCCTTCATAGACTGCTGGTTTTCCAGTAGGGAGGAGCAAGAGGCCTGCAGGGGAGGGGCCTGGGGGTTGGGGTCAGGCCTGACAGCCTGTTGGTAAAGGCTCCTCTATGAGCTTGAGAAGGAACCAGAGTGTTCTGAAGTCTGAAGGCCTGGCCTCTAGTCCTAAATAAGTCACTAACAGGCTGTGTGACCTTGGACCAGTCACTTCCATCTCTCAGCCTCTGTTTTCTCACCTGTGAAATGAAGAATTGGTTCCACCTTCTGCGGGGATTTGGGACAACTTCAACTCTGGCAAAAAGTCAGCTCTGATGGAGACCAGGAGGCTCTTTGTTCTCTGAAGGTGGTCTGGTTACAAGACAGATATGACGAAGAACCCTAAAGGGAGTCTGGGAGGTGGGATCACACTTTCAAGCTGGGAGTGGTAGGCAGGGGAAGGAATGGATTAGAGGGTGAGACCCCAGCTCCTGCTGCCTTTACGCAAAGAATCACCACTTTGGGCAAGCCCAGCTTCTTGGACCCTTGCTTGGAGCTCCTGGGTCAGGTCCCTGGAGGGCAGATCCTCATGGCCGGGGTTTGGTGTGCACTGTAGGAGATGATAGGAAAGCAGAGACAAGGAAACATGATGGCCCGTTGCCAGGTCTTCAGTAGCACTTCCTTGGAGGAGGGGCCTCTGTTTCCCATTTGCCACCATCCCTCTGATACCTTCTTTGTGGGGCACAGCAGGTGAGGCTGCATATAAAGCCTGAGGGTTTTCTGGAAGGGCTCCTGCTCTAACACACTAGAGACACAGAGCCATGCAGATTTTGGATTGTGACCGTCTAGCCAGATGACATTTTTTTCCTGGGTATGATGTTTTAAACTGTATTTTATGGTGTGTATTTTAGTAAGCTGTCTTAGTTTCTTTATGTACTAAGAAGAAAGGAAGAAAAAAGAGAAAGCAGAGGGAAGCACCAGTGCAGTTTCCCCAGCTGCAGACGTCCACAGGAGGTCAAGGGCCAGCCTCCTCCTGGTTGTGGTCCAGTATCCTTCCATAGGGCGGGTCGGGGTGACAGGGAAGGCGGCCCTCCTAGGAACAAGACAGTTTCATTCCAGATGATTTTATTTTTTGAGTCCTTGTGCCTGATTTTTAGCATTTTTCTGTTCCTGTTCCATTTCAATCATATACCTGACTTAGCATATAGCAGTCTTTCTCTGCTTCTAAATATCTGTTTCTAGACTGCCCTTGGCTGGAAAAACAGAACAAAATATATCAGAATTGTCTGTAGAGTTTGAGTCAATGAGCTTTAAGAAAAGTCTTCGAGCTCCGTGTTGGCCTCTGCAGCCTCCTTCTCGTTGCTCAGAAGTCCTTTGGAGTGCTTTCCCAGCGTTTATCTGTGCTGTGACCAGAGTTGGGGCTTCTGGGTAAGGAAGGTGGTGGCTCCTAGTGGCTAGGTGGCCTTGTTCCCAGGTGCCTTGTTAAGTTAGGTGCCACTGAGCTTAGTGCTTTCCAAGTTCCCTAGGCTGGCTCAGGGAGCCAGTGGCCCAAGAACAAAGTGCCCTGAGTGGCAGGAGTGCCTACTGTCCCTCAGGGTGACTTAAGAGAAGGAATGTGGGCAAAGAGAGGACCCTGGATGCCGGTGCTGAGCGGTAGATTCCAAGTCCACGAGCAGGATTGTCAGCTGCACCCTGGCCCCCAGACCTGCAGGTTCTCCTCCCCTCTCCTGTCCCACCCTCACAGAGCTCAGCTCACTGCTTGGAGCCCCTGGCTTCTGCTGGGAAAGACTGAAGGCTGAAGGAGAAGGGGGTGAAAGAGGATGAGGTGGTTGGATGGCATCACCAACTCAGTGGAAATGAGTGAGCAAACTCCAGGAGATAGTGAAGGACAGGGAAGCCTGGTGCGCTGCAGTCTATGGGGTCGTAAAGAGTCGTAAACGACTTAGCAACTGAACAACACCAACATGTCTCTAGGTCCCTGTAGAGAGCCTTATAGGAGAACAGAATATACGAGCAGTTAAATGATTGCGTTCTCTCCCTTGACAAATGAAGGAACCGAGGCCCACGGAGCAGAACCGTGATTTCCTTAGAGTCGCTCAGCGAGCATGACATGAGAGGGCTGAAACGTGGGTTCTCCTGACTCCTGGTCAGTGCTCTTTCTGCCCGGCTGCCCAGTGAGGGGGGCTTCAGGCCGCCCTGGTGGGGGTGGATGTTTTACCCCCACTGCATTTCCCCAGCCTGGGCCGCTAGTGTCTGGGTTTCCTTCTGCTGGACAGCCTCTTCCTTTTTTGGGTCCAGGTGAAGGGAGCCCAGGGTCAGGATGGGGAAGAGGGGATTACAAGCCCTTCTGCTTCAACTCACTGACCCACATCCAGTCCATGAAGGATGCTGGAGCCCCAGCACCTTTTTCCTGTCTGACTCTTACTGCAAGAAGAAATGAGAGGACCTCAGTTAAAAGGCCAGTGTAACTTAAAGTGGGATCCGGCTGCTCACTGCTCAATAGCCATTAAAGAGGCCAGGTTGGTGGAAAGGAAAGTTTGCTTTATTTTGGATGCTGGCAACTGGTGAGGTGGGGGTGGGCAGATAGGGTGAACGCCTGTCCAAAGGCCGACTTCCCCCATCCCCAACACCCAGTGAGGTAGAGCTTTTATAGGCCGAAGGAGGGGGCTGCATATAGAAACAGCACAGTCAGCTCTGATAGTCAATCTAGAAATTCGTCATTGGTGGTCTGACCAGCATCATCTTGATTGTTTTAAGTACAGTTAGTCTTCAGTTCCAGGGTCGGTTTGTTCCCATTTCCTTGAGGCCGGTTTTGGAATTGTGGCAGCTTATGTCTTGGCTGCAGAGTGGTCGTCACGCAGTTAATTTCTCCACCTGGTGGGAGTTTCAGTATCCATAAGACGATTCACAGGCTATGGCTCAGAATATCATCAATAGCTCCTGAGAAGGAGCTGGTCCTTGGCTGTGCTTAATCTTGAAACTATGATTATTTGGTCTCCTTTGCCTGTTTTCCTTTGTTTCTGCATATTCTCACTTCTCTGGTTAGACTTACTCTTTGAAGTTTTTCCACAGACAAAAGGCAGGCCGAGGACGTGAGGGGCAAGGACCATAGGGTCCTGCCCCGTTTCACCAGCAGAGACGCAGCTCCCAGACTCTTGGGGTGGGATGGGGCAGGGATTCTGCCTTTTGTACACCTCATATTCTCACTATACTGCCTCCTTCCTTGCAACGCTTTTTGCAGATCACTGGCATCCTCTTGCAGAAGGAATCTAGGTAACATTTATTCATTCGTCCAGCCCTCTGAGCTCCTGCTCTGGGCCAAGCCCTGTTAGGCACTGGGCTCAGAGAATATATAGCTGCAGCCAGCCTGTGCTGTCCAGGGCTTTTGAAGAGATGGGTGTGTAAGGAGGTATCATAGAGACCTGGGTTAGGAGCATTAGGGTCCAGTGGACACAAGCTGGGTCTTGACTGCCCGTCCTTAGTGCTTGCTTAGTAAATGCAGGCTCTTCCCTTCCTTGCCGTTTATCCCTCTCTCTCTAGAAAGGCTCTGCTGAGTTACTCTCTTCCTGAGTGTGCCCAGAGGCCCTGTTTTCCCATGGCTGAGGGTGTTGCCGCCTTGCACCATGGCAGCACCCAGAGGCATCGGGGCAGGGTGTGAGAATCACCCCACAGCTGGCCAGGGCTGTGGAGTCAGCGCCGACACGGGCTCGGTTGGTTTGCGTGTGTGGACGCTGGCTGGACCAGCAGCCTGGCAGCGTCAGGCCCTGGCAGCCCAGCTGTGCAGCGAGTTTTTCCACTTCTCTCCTGGGTTGGCCAGCCTGGAACAGACATGGCCTCAGCCACCGCTGGCTCCTGGCACTGGGGCGGCCCAGATTCTGATTTGGATGTGCTGGCCACAGGGTTTGTCTGGTGTCCAGGAGATGAGGGAATGTGCAAATTCCCTCTGTGCCCAACCCCCTCTCCTTCCCTCTCCTCCTGCTCAGCTCATTCAGTTCCCTTCCTTTCCCTGCCCGTGGACCCCACAGGGCCCGGCTGGAGCTGCCTGCAGCCTGGGAAGCTCAGAGCAGCTGGCACGGAGCAGGCCTGGCCAGGGAAGGACAGATGCAAATCCGGTGGTTTCCACATGAAAAGACGCTGTTTAGAATGAGCCTCTCCTTTGTGGGCCTGGAGTGTGGGACCAGCTGCGAAGGAGACACAAGTAGGGTGGTGGTGGGGGGGGCGTGGGGAGGAGCTGTCACCACTCTTCCTCTCTCCTTCCTCCCTGCCCCCTGCAGAGGCCCCTGGAGGGACTTGGTAATTGGTTTCTGGCTGGCACCCTCCTTCCAGTTAATTAACACAGTGATGGGAGGTGCCCAGGTTTCCTCAGAGCTGTCCTGTTTGCAGAATACAGGCATGGGTTACTGCTGTGCATTGCTTTGCCCATCCCATGGTGGGAGGCTTCCCCCTGTTTACAGATGAATAAACAGAGTCTATGAGAAAAGAGACCACACCCTAAGTCACAGAGCTTATGTGGGTCAGAGCCGGGATGCACACCTGGATCTTCTGACCTTAAGCTAGAACCTGCTCGATCCAATCACATAATGGTCCTCAACATGTGAAGACACAATCACCATCATGACCAGAATAACAGTTATTAAGCAGGCTTTGGGCAGGCATGATTGCATTTACTCTGTGTACCATGAGATTGAGTTTATTATTGGATGATCCCATTTTTCAGATGAGGAAATTGAGGTTCAAAGAGAATAATTGAATTGTTCAAGATTGCTGGTTTAGTGGGTAGGGGAGCAGGGAGCTGTACCTGGGCTGTCTCACTTCAGAGCACACATTCCTGTAACTTCCAGGCCTCTGCTACTGGGGCTCCATCATATTCTGCACCTTCTACCCCCAAAGCATAGGGCTCCTATCTGTGTCTGTGGCCCTGCCGTGGAGGTGTGCTTGCCTTGAGGGTGACACACATGGGTGTTTCATGCTTAAACTTCCCTGTGGCCTTTGCTGGATCTGGGAACCATGTGCTTGATTGGGGGAAGGCTGCTGGGTAAGAAGGACATCTGGACATGGTGACTGGCATTGGATAGGGCTGCTTATTGGTAGGGAAGCCAGCCCAGTGGCAAAACGGAGACAGAGCCTTCTCCATTTCTATGAAGCTAGCTTTGTGATTCAGGCCTGCAGCCCTTACCAGAAGCAGCCTTCTCTTGAGATGGCTTTTGATGCCCAGAGGGTGCCTAAGAGTGCCAGCTTTAGAGTCAGACAGATGGCACTGTTTTATTTACTTGCTGTGTGTTCTTGGGCAAGTTGCCTAACCTCTCTGAACATCTGCTTCCCCATCCATTAATTGGGATTGATAATAGTAGTACTTAAAAGGATTATTATAAAGATTAAAAGAGCTGATCTGTGTGAAGCATTTACCACATGCCTGGCAGTTGTTGTCAGCTATTAACGTCAGACAGACAGAAAATTAAACAAATGCTGACAGTGAGTGTCCTGGGGTGTTATGAAATGAGCAGGGAACTTTGGGAATAGTAACAGTGGGCCTGACCTAGTCAGGGGGCTCAGGAGGGGCTGTTAGCTGAATCATGTAGGCTGAGTAGGAGGTAGCAGGTGACATACATGGGGAGCGGGGGAGAGATAACCGGCAGATGCCTGGAGTCAAAAACAGCTCTTCAGGGTCGCTTCCTGCATGCCAGGCATGGGTGAGGGCTCAGCCCAGCTCATTTAATCATCAGAGAGACTTCATGATCTAGATCGCTGTCATTATTTCCACTTTACAGATGAGGAAACAGAGAGAGAGACTACATAAGCTGCAGAAGGTCACCCATTGCGGCGGAATAGAGATTCAGGCTTCCTGACCTTGATACTCATCTTCTTTCTCCCTGTGGCTTGAAGATGCCTTATCCCACTTCTTTTTCTTTTTTCCCGCACTACATGGTCCCGCACAGGGGACCAGGGAGGGAACTCATGGCTCCTGCATGGGACGCGCAGAGCCCTAGTCNAGTTGACTCATTGGAAAAGACTCTGATGCTGGGAGGGATTGGGGGCAGGCGGAGAAGGGGACGACCGAGGATGAGATGGCTGGATGGCATCATTGACTCGATGGACATGAGTCTGAGTGAACTCTGAGAGATGGTGATGGACAGGGAGGCCTGGCGTGCTGCGATTCATGGGGTCACAAATAGTCAGACACAACTGAGCGACTGAACTGAACTGAACTTTCTTCTTTGTAGGGATTAGGCTTCAGCCTCTCTGAGCTTCCCTGAGTTCCAAAGGGCAGGTTGCTAATCAGAAAAGGGAGGCCATGCAGAGACAAGGGAGGAGCAGTCAAGAAACAATAATACAGCCTTGCAGGCAGGGTCCTGGTTCTGCCTCAAGGCATACATATAACAGTATCTAAATGAAGATGTTAACTACTAGATGAAGCATTCTTCATTTCAGAGAGAAAATCATTTTCATAACCTCAAGAACCACAGAAGCTCATCAGGAGTCCACCTGAGGCTAGATTAAAGGAATGCAGGCCTGCACACACCCTGATCCTTATCAGCAACCTCACCCTTTTCACCAAATCCCCCAGACTGGGACACACAATTCTGAGGGCAGGGGCCCACTATGTCCCTCTTTGTCTGGCAAAGCAATGAAACTATACTTTTCTACTTCACCCCAAACTCTATGAGATTCAATTAGGTAGTGATGTACAGAGGCCGTGTTTTTGGCACCAAGACTGAGATAAGAGTCCATCATCTCCTGGGTAAGATTAAGCCCCTTGCTTTGTCCCTCTTTTCTTTGTTCAAATTAATTTTTGTTGGAGCATTGTGGATTTACAATGTTGTTAGTTTCTGCTCTACAGCAAAATGAAACAGACGTACATATATCTATTCTTTTTTAGATTCTATTCCCACATAGGTCATTACAGAACCACATTGAATAGAGTTCCCTATACTATATAGTAGGTTCTTATTAATTATCTATTTTATATATAGCAGTGCATATATACCAATCCCAATCTCCCAATTTGTTGCCCCCCCCACACACACCTCTCTTTGCCCCTGGTAACCATAAGTTTCTTTTCTACATCTGTGACTCTATTTCTGTTTTGTAAATAGATTGATTTGTAATATTTTTTAGATTCTAATCAACATCATATGTTATTTATCTTTTTATGTCTGACTTAACTTCACTCAGTATGACAGTCTTTAGGTCCATCTATATCACTGCAAATGGCATTATTTCATTCTATTTTATAGCTGAGTAACATTCCATTATACACACACACACACACACACACACACACATATATATATTCCTTCTTCAATGAATATTTATGTTGCTTCCATGTCCTTACTATTGTTAGTAGTGCTGCAATGAACACTAGGGAAAAGTGAAGTTGCTCAGTTAAGTCCAACTCTTTGTGACCCTATGGACTGTAGCCTTCCAGGCTCCTCCATCCATGGGATTTTCCAGGCAAGAATACTGGAGTGGGTTGCCATTTCCTTCTCCAGGGGATCTTCCCAACCCAGGGATCAAACCTGGATCTGCCATATTGCAGACAGACTCTACCCTCTGAGCCACCAGGGAAGAACACGGGGGTACATGTATCTTATTGAATTGTGGTTTTCTCCAGACATATACCTAGGAATGGGATTGCTGGATCATATGGTAGCTCTATTTATATTTTTTTAAGGAACCTCCATACTGATCTCCAGACTTCCCTGGTGGCTCAGTGGCAAAGAATCTGCCTGAAATGCAGGAGATGCAGGTTCGATCCAGGGTTAGGAAGATCCCCTGGAGAAGGAAATGGCAACCCACTCCAGTATTCTTGCCTGGGAAATCCTGTAGACAGAAGAGCCTGGTGGGCTATAGGCAATGGGGTCATCAAAGAGTTGAACACAACTTAGTAACTAAAACAACATCAACATACTGTTCTCCAAGGTGGCTGTATCAACTTACATTCCCACCAATGGTGTGGGAGGGTTCCCTTTTCTCCACACCCTCTCCTTACTGTATCCCTCTTGACAAAAGCAAGATGAATCTTTAAGTCTATGTTCAATTGCCTTCTATTCACTTTTTTTCTACAGTGACTGGATAAGGCAAGGTAATGTTTATTTCTGTTCTTAGCTATATTAGAAAGTTAATGAATTAAGTTAAAGGATCTAAACAATGTCAATAGATCTTGGACCACTAGTCACAATCCACTAAAAGAAAATTATTTTACTTCTTTGTTTAATAGCAAATTGCTAATTGTTGGCAGGATTTATTTATGTATATTTTTGTTTACAGAGCTTGAATTTTTAAAGTACAGTAGATACTTAAAGAAATGACGTACATCACATGTGATAGAGAAGGAAGGGAACTGGTATACAAGTTATAAAAAGACTTGACACTTCAATAAACTTCAATAAATTCAAATAAAGCACCAAGAACAAAATTCTGAGCTTTGCTCCTAACAACTGTATGTTCACACAAAGTGAGAGAGTGAAATGTAGCCAGTGTGATTTCATCATTATCCTATTTCCTCAATGTTCTCTACTTGGCAGCCCGTATCTGTGAAAACAGTTCAACACAACCTAAGGCTAGGTCCCCAGGGCTGTCAAATTGCTTTCTCCTTCCACAGAGAATTCAGTTCAGTTCAGTTCAGTCGCTCAGTCATGTCTGACTCTGCAACCCCATGAATCGCAGCATGCCAGNCCTTTTAATTAGTCTTGAAATATAATTTTCTCTTTCTCCTGCCCTCCTTTAATTTTCTTACATCCTTCCATTTATTAATTATACTTGAAATTATTTATGAATATATATATATAATATGTGAGAGAGAGACAGAAAAGACAGATACAAAGACAGAAAGGAAGAGACAGATATTGACATTTATAACTCAGTTTAAGCAGTAAGCCTACTGCCCTAGTATTTACAAACTATCTCTTTGCTACATGCCATTTTCTAAATAATACATCAATTAGGAGTATTTTGAGTAATACAAAATAATATGCAAAAAAGTCTTTACCTTTTTACACTGTATGCTATATTAACTCAGCCTATATATGGGAATTAATTTATATATTATATATATTTTCTTAAAGGAAGTATATATTAACAATTATGTATTAAGTTCAGTTCAGTCACTCAGTTAGGTCTGATTCTTTGCTATCCCATGGACTGCAGCATACCAAGCCTCGCTGTCCATCACCAGCTCCCAGAGTTTACTCAGATTCATGTCCATTGAATTGGTGATACCATCCAACCATCTCATTCTCTGTCATCCCCTTCTCTTCCTGCCTTCAATCTTTCCCAGCACCAGGGTCTTTTCAAATGAGTCAGTTCTTCACATAAGGTGGCCAAAGTATTGGAGTTTCAGCTTCAAAATNTAGCCATGCTACCAAACCTGGTGGCTGAGTCACTTTCTTCCTGACTTTTGAAACTATGTTTTGGCCCCTCCATTTCCAGTCCAGTTAATTCTATTCCCTCCCAAACTATAAAAATACAGGTTTTCACACTGCGTAGCACTTTGAATTTCTAAGTTTACCCGGACGTCCCTGGATAACTGACAGAGGGAGGACTTTTGTATCTGCCATTCTGAAATGAGCAGAATGGAATGCAATGGAGAAAAAAATAGAACTATTTTAAACTAGAGTTAGAACTAGTTTAAACTATTTAAAAAACTAGAACTATTTCCTAAACTATGGACAAATCTCACAGTTGTAATATTTAGGTAAGGAGGTCACACACAATGTGCTATCCATGATATGATTCCATTTGTGCAAAGTACAAAGGCAGGAGAGACTAATGCCAGCGAGACTAACGGAGCACAAAGTGGGCTTCTGGGGGCTGGCCACATTCCGTCTCTTCATCTGGCTGCAGTTACTTAGGTGTGTTCAGCCTAGGAAAATTCACTGAACTCTACACATATGGATTTTTTGGTCTATGTATCTTATGCTTTCAAAGCTTATTTCTTTTTAAAATTAGCAGCATTAATACCATATCCCTCTTCTCCTTTTGCCTTGGGTGTAAGATGAGATGGTTAGATAGTATCACCAACTCAATGGATATGAATTTGAGCAAATTCTGGGAGATGGTGAAGGACAGAGAAGCCTGGTGTACTGCAGTTCATGGGGTTGCAAAGAGCTGGACACGATTTAGTGACTGAACAATAACAACGTGACCAGAGCACGGGATGATTCATCACATCACCGACTAATAGCCTGCCTGGAAACCCATTGAGGAAAGCAGCCTGTGATGCGTGCCAGGCCAGCCCGCAAAGGGTTAACACCTGGATCCAAAGTTCCCCAACCCTGGACTCCACATTCTCAAGTCCAAGACTGTTAGAACCAACAGTCTGTGATCCAGTGACAGCACTCCTGCCTCACAGCAAAGGGCTACATTTGAGAAGGCAGTTAAGTTTGTAGAATAACATACACTTCCTTGTTAAATGACCAACTAAACTTTCAATGTAACCATTATGAGCAGTATATAATTGTCAGTTTAGACAATTAGTGAGCAAAAAGCCAGAGGCACCAGCATTATGAAATAAACTGGATCTGAGATGGGAGTGTTTCTATTTTTCAACACGGCAAGAGGAGGCAGGCATGATTAGATTTAAAGGCTTTTTGAATAACGACAATATTCCAATCAAGTCTTGGCAACTTGCGACAGTAATTATATATCCACCATGCTACTATTTTCAGAGGAATTCCCATATGCCTGGTTAATTTAGTATCTTTGCTAATACTGTGCAGAGCTCACCTCTGCTCATGCCCTTCTCCACCAGACAGGCACTGACCTTGACCCAACCTTGCCCATTTTGCGGTTCTTCCAGGCCCAGTGGAAATCCAACGTGCCTGCTACTTACTCACATTGATGGCTTCAGTTCTGACTGCCACACGTACTCACTAAGTGTTAAGTTAGCACCACCCGTTACCTGCCCTGCAGCAGTGCACTGGTGATGTGGCAGTGAGCAATCTTGCTGCTCTCATGAGCTTACACTATTACCATCACTGACTGCTTGAGGTCAGGCCCTTCCAGCTCAGTGGAAGATGCCCAGCCTCTGGGCGGTGCCACTTATTCCTCCTACTCTTGCCCTCTCTGCTCTCCTCCTATCCTCTTCTTTACCTTCGACAATGCCCTCAGTCTATTAGGAAGGCAGATTTCTGATCATGTCACCAGCCTTTAGGTGAACTTATGAAAAATGTCAAGATGATTACCCCAGGTAAATTCCAAGGAATGGTTTTTCTAATTGTGCAGTTTCATCAACCGCACCAACAGGATGATGAAAAGTTTTTTTTTTTTTGAGCATGGACCCTAAAATCATAAATTATGTGGCCCATTGCAGGCCAAGGGCGGGACCCTGAATAGTATGCACTGTGGACTAGAATGCCAAGCTCCAATCCAGCACTGTTGTTCCTTTTCAAGAGGGAAAAGTACCAAGCGTCAGAAAGGATGGTTTGTTTACATGGAGAGTTATTTCAGTTCTGAATGTGGCTTCCTCTCTGGGGATGGCTGAGACTCCCCAGTAAACTGAATACTTAGGTCTGGCTACAGGTAAATTTTAGGCAGTCATGACAGTTTTCATAGAGACATTCCACATCACATAATGACTAGCACCCAAGCCATAACAAGAGCTCCACTGAGCCAAATGCACAGGCCCCACCAGGAAAAGGGCANGCTGAGACTCCCCAGTAAACTGAATACTTAGGTCTGGCTACAGGTAAATTTTAGGCAGTCATGACAGTTTTCATAGAGACATTCCACATCACATAATGACTAGCACCCAAGCCATAACAAGAGCTCCACTGAGCCAAATGCACAGGCCCCACCAGGAGAAGGGCACTCTCCACCCTGGGCCAGCAACTGAATTTTCTTATTTAGCAAAATCACAGAGATGGGGGAGAAATCATTTCTGCATGTGCAACAGAATCAAGGCTTCACGGATTTTAAGGATTAGAAGGGATCTTGCTGCTGCTTAGTCTCTTCAGTTGTGCCAGACTCTGTGCGACCCCATGGACTATAGCCCACCAGGATCCTCTGTCCATGGAATTCTGCAGGTAAGAGTACTGGAGTGGGTTGCCATGCCCTCCTCCAGGGGATCTTCCCAACCCAGGGATTGAACGCGGGTCTTCTGCATTGCAGGCAGATTCTTCACTGCTCAGCCACCAGGGAAGCCCCAGAAGGGATCTTAAAGATCACTTAATCCCAAAGCTCCAATGTCCCAGGTAACAAAACACACACCTAGAAAGTGACATGCGAGGCTAAGCTCATGCCTCAAACCAGAATCCAAGACCCCTGGCTCCCTTCCCTCCTACTGACCTTAGAAAAGGCAACAAGAAAAGGCATAAGAAGCCCAAGAGGTTTTTTCTCTCCCTCCTTTTTATCTCAAGAAACCCACTTTACCAATTCAAACAAAAGGATGATCAAGAAAGCATACTTACAGCCGAGTTTAAACTGGTTAGTGAGAGCTGGACCTGGTATCTTTTGGACGCCCTGGAAGTGCTTCATGGCAAAACCCTGAGCTTCAACCCTGCTGTGAAATGCAAGGCTGAGCTCCGGCTTCTCAGAGCAACAGAAGCCGTTGTTGCACAACTTCTACTTGGCATCCAAGCCCGAGTGACTGCACATTTAAAATAACATTCCATTCCCCACATCTGATTTGAGGCTAGGCAAGAAGCTGACGAAAGAAAGAAGCCGGCATGGGTGCACGTGGGGACAAGCAGGTAGATGGCACCCATGGTTAGGGGTCCGTGTGCTTCCAACTTGGCTGGCATCGAGAGCAGGGCCTGGTCAGAGGAGGGTGCACACATTTATTCTTTCTGAGCCATGCTTTGGGATCACAAAGAATGCCATCAGTAGAGATTTATGATTCCTGCAGGCAGACATTCTAATGGGCGCTGATAACCCACTGAGATGTAATCTGCTCCCTGCTCTCCAATGCCCCTCCGGGGAGGGGGAGGTTCCCTCCTTTCTTTAGGACTAGAAAGGTGTGGCGCTTAGGCATACTCTTGTGATTTAAAGGGAAAAATAAGATTAAGAAGTACAGAACTTAGAGCAAAATGCAGCCTTGATGGCAGCCATTTCAAGCATTTAGGGAATTAAATATTTATTTGTTCTGCTATTTGGCAGAATTCTTAACCACTCCTTAACTCAGAAAATCTATTCGATATGTAGTATGGTATGCTGCACTGAAAGGACCTTCACCATTTTCCTATTTGGAAGTTTATTTTCTTCAGCAAAGCCTGCCCCTTGATGGGAATTGAAAAGCCAAGCTCACTTCAGCAAGCTGAGGGGTGAGTGGGTCATTTCTATGCCTCCTGCACTGCTACTGATCCCCGGAGTACTGGCGGGGGGAGGAGGCCTCAATCTCCCCAATGTTACAAGCAGCCTGCATGCACAGGCCTAGCTTTCAGGCCATCCCAAGAGCTCACTGGCTATAGGGAGCTACAAAGAGGGCTTGCCACTGTGAGGAGAATCTGAAAAGGAGACGAGATCTTAAAGCACACAGGTCAGGACTGAAAACCGAGGAACGGGGCAGGAAAGAAAGGTTTCCCAGAATTTGTAAAGAAGAGTTTCTTATCTTTTCCCTTCCTTGGCCCATCTAAAAACAGCCTGTTTTCTGACAATTGAAATGATCAGAAAATGGTCAAGTTGAACTGAAGTAAGTAAATTACACGGCAACGCACTATGATGTCACTACTTTTCAGTTCTCCAGCTGTCTTCCGCCCCTGCATCTCCCCAAGCTTGCACACAAGCACTCTAAACACACCCAGGGATTGTCTCTCCNAAAATGGTCAAGTTGAACTGAAGTAAGTAAATTACACGGCAACGCACTATGATGTCACTACTTTTCAGTTCTCCAGCTGTCTTCCGCCCCTGCATCTCCCCAAGCTTGCACACAAGCACTCTAAACACACCCAGGGATTGTCTCTCCATGGTATGTACTCTGCAGGCCAAGAGCGAGAGCGGGTTTGGAAAGAGCAGGGGATCTGGGTTTGAATTCCAATCTACTCCTTACCAGCTGAGTCACCCCAGGAAAGTTACTTAACCTCCTGTAAAGATGGGGATGATAAGCACAGGATGGCTGGCTATGTGGCCTGAATGAGAGATCTATACAAAATATGGAACAGGCCTTGCTCAAATTAAATATTAAAAGGTGTAAGCTTTCTTCATTTCTAATACCACGGTTCATGATGGTCATTAAAGCGAGCTGCCACCAGGATCCTGGGGGCATCTGGGCATGAACTTTATTCATCTTCAATCGATCTTATTATGTCTTCAAATAGGTGCCTTTTAACTTTTTTAAAAGGTTGTTTAAACAGCTGCACAATCTTTCCTTGGCTTCTGCTTGGCCCAGCCTGTTGACTAATTTCTCCACAAGATTAAACTGGCTTTGTGGACAGAGGGGTCTGGTGGGCTAGAGTCCATAGGGTTGCAGAGTCGGACACAACTGAAGCGACTTGGCATGCAGGCACAGTGCAGGAACGAGGAGTGTGGTATCATACCCTCTGGAGGGAACAGGTGGTAGAAGAGCCCTGCTCCTCCAGGACTTGCCCAGCAACAAAGCAGCTCACCTCACCTCCACAACTGTGAAAACCCTTCAGTAAAGTCAAGCCTTCTGACACCCCTCCCTCCGGCAGGTCTGGTTTGCACAGAACTGGCAGCTTGCCTCTGTGACAGTCTCCTTTGGAGGTGCTTCGCCTGGGGTCAACTGTCTAGACGGTGGCTGTCCTCCCACTTGGTCAGCTGCTTGCTCTCTGCTTGGAGTCCCGCGTAAGGCAGGCCAGGTTTACAGTCTGACTTCCAGATACACATACCACAGCCCAGCTACAGCAAGTGCCTCCTCACAGGCCACCCTGACCTGCCACTCCCACGTCTGCCCCTGTTTAGGACCTCGATCACAAAGGTGAACTTGTTATCGACACGGGACATTCTATTTTAAGAAGTTGATGCTCCACTGAAAACATTTAAACAACTATAAATGGAAGAGATATAGGCTAGAATAGATTAAAAAAAGAAGATGAAAGAGATTTTCCCAGAAATTTCCCATTCCCTTCTGCTTCCACCTTATCTCTTAGTCCAGAGATATGTAACAACTATGGTAGGGCCCCTCAAAACTGTGCCCCCCCCAACAAACACATAGCTTACCCCTCCCTACACACTATGCAGAAGGTTCGCAGAGACCAAGGCTGTTGGTTTTTCCTAAAAACTATGTCCATCGCCAATGAACTCCTCCTCAGTGACTGAAATCACGAGAACAAATGGGAAGCTGCCCTTCACTAGAAGCANTTTAGATGTGTATAAGAGACAGCATAGCTTACCCCTCCCTACACACTATGCAGAAGGTTCGCAGAGACCAAGGCTGTTGGTTTTTCCTAAAAACTATGTCCATCGCCAATGAACTCCTCCTCAGTGACTGAAATCACGAGAACAAATGGGAAGCTGCCCTTCACTAGAAGCAAGTCTAGGAGCCGAGCTTCACTGCCATACCTCTCTCTCACCTGCAGCAGGTGTTACAAAGATTCCTGAGGTCTTAGCTGAGTCACCTACCTTTATGGTCTTCACCAGGTTGGCGGTGCTGTTGGCGACCTCCTTGGCGGACTGGACAAAGTGCCTCTTGGCCACGGGGTTGCCTGTCTTGGATGAGGCGATGCGGCAGGCGTTGCACAGGGCTGAGGTGTGCTTGGCGACAATCGTGGCAGCGGACAAAACCTACAATGCAGGGACTAGGCTGGGGGCACCCCACGCTTCAGTGCAGAGGCGGTCAGTTCAAAACAAGTCCACCCAGGTCCCCAGCCCTGGATTCCCCCAACTCACACGTCTAGAGCTGCTGTAACTAAAACCCATGTCTCTAGTTCTGCTACCCCCAGAGTCTCACCAAGAAAGGGGAGGGCGAGAATTATTAAGGTAGAAAGAAGAAACAAAGAAAAAGAAAGCTGGCGCTGCTGTGGTGATGGGAGTGGGCTGGGCTCCATGTGGTCTTAGAGGAGAGGCTGTCAGTATGCTTTGCAACCTCTAGCCAGGAGGGATATAGCCCAGGGCCTAGGCTGGGGTTACCCAACAGAAATACAGTGCAAACCACATACCTAATTTTAAAATTTCTAGTAGCCACATTAAAATAAGTACAGAAACAAGGGAAGTTATTTTAAATAACATTTAATTAAACCTCAGATATTCAAAATATTTCATTTCACCATGTAATCAATTTAAGATTAAGCTTTTTAATCCTTTATCGTACTAAGTCTTTGAAATCGGTCTGTATTTTATACTTACAGCCCATCATAGTTTGGACCAGTTACATTTCAAGTGCTTAACAGTTATGTGCAGCTGTATGTCACCCCCACTCCCAGGCGGGCTGTAGGCACCTTATGAAGGAGTCTGGCTCAAGAATTCTGCAGGCTCCACCTCAACTGCTTTTCTGAATCTGCCTGATCCACTTTGCTGAGCCTGTTAACACTCTTCAGCCTTAACTGTACAGGTGAGGCATCTCAGGTACTCTGATGCTTGTTTGGGGTCCAGGTGGTCCCTGCATTATCTCCTTTACTGGGGTCCTTCTCTTGCCTCAAGGATACTGGTCCCAGAATCAAGCATGGACGAGCCCCTCATGAGCTGCCTCTGCTGGCCCATACAGGCCACTCTTGTTCCTCATAGTACATACTGTTGGAATTACTGGGCTTCCCAGGTGGCGCTAGTGGTAGAGAACCTGCCTGCCAATGCAGGAGACATAAGATATGCCGGTTCAATCCCTGGGTCAGGAAGATCCCCTGGAGGAGGGCACAGGTCGCACAGAGTTGGATAAGACTGAAGCGACTTAGCACACTGGAATTACTGAATCTGATCCATGCCACTTGGGTATCAGAAGTATCACAGAAAGTCGCAAATTCTACCTAGTTCTCACATGTCTCTATGGCTCTTTCTGCACTACAGGTTCTGACCCAGCTTTGGGGCCTGGCTCAGCACCACTATTTCCAGGAAGTGACCCCTGACAGCCCCTCAGAGAAACCAATGACAATCCTGGCATGGTGATCATGCCCCCATCACTCCAGCTTCCAAATTTTATCCCATAGTAAGAGTTAAGGCGGGTAGGGGATTGGGTCTTACTCATGGTGACCCTCAGTGCTCAGCACAGAACAAGCCCTCCATGTATCTCCCCTGAACTGATGAATAGAACTGTGAGCCTCCTGATGAATCTCGCTGTGATTACACCACTGTGACTGCCTTCCAGCACTCCATTCCAAAGCACCTACCTGTATTCATCTTCATCACATTTTGCCATAATTCTCTAAGTCATTATCTGGCTGGCCTTGCAAGCTCTGAAAAAGCAGTAATCTTCATCCTCCCAGTCTCCTACCACCCACGTGCCAAGAGCTCGAGGACGCATAGACCTCACATTCCTCACCCCCTTCCCCTGCCCAAGCTTACCTGTGATGGGCTGCTGCCGGGATCCACGAGGTTCTGGCACGCCATCTGGATAGCCTGGTTGGCCCTGGCAAACTGGATGGGATCCACAAGGCCCTGGTGGCCTGCCTGGCTGTTTGGATCAGAGATGCCGACCAGGTAAGCAGCCTGGGAGGGAGGAAGGAGGCCACAGCTCAGGCTCTCTGTGCACCTAGATGAGCCTGTGGGGGATCGTGGTCCCACAGTGCACCTGCAGTAGTCATTCTCAGGTACTCCCAGTGCTAGGTGGTCAGAGTCATCTCATCAATAAGAGTTTAGGGGCAGACAAGCTGATGCTCGCGTGGGCCAGGGAAGTACCAGCAGGAGTCTGCTATGGGCTTTGGGGAACAAAGTCTCCTTGTTCTTAAGAGAGCTTTGAGAAGCTCTTCCAGGGGAACATGATCAAGGATGCATGTAGCCCTGAGTGCTCTGGCAGCCACTTTATGACTCCGAGGAGGCCCAGGCTCAGCATGAAGCTTACTCTTTAGCTGGCAGATGGGAGAGGGAAAAAAAAAAAAAANTCAATATCTGCAAATAAATCAATGTAATACACCACATTAACAAATTGAAAAATAAAAGCCATATGATTATTTTGATAGATGCAGAGAAAGCCTTTGACAAAATTATACATCCGTTTATGATAAAAAAAAAAAAATTCTCCAGAAAGCAGGAAGAGAAGGAACATACCTCAACATAATAAAAGCTATGTATGACAAATCCATGTCCAGTTCTAACTGTTGCTTCCTGACCCACATACAGATTTCTCAAGAGGCAGGTCATTCCCATCTCTGTCAGAATTTCCACAGTTTATTATGATCCACACAGTCAAAGCATTTTGTGTAGTCAATAAAGCAGATATATATGTTTTTCTAGAACTCTTTCTTAAAGGAAGTATATATTAAACATTACATATTTCAAATAGTAAGAAAAAAAAATGTTTATTGAAAAAGTTTACTACCCTCAAGAGCAGTTACTGAAATATGTTTATTATTTTTAAATCCCTTAAGCCTCAGCTAGGCTATCATTAATTAAGGAAGGTGAATAAAAACAGCCTAAAATATTATCCACTGAAATACATAATACATATGCCAATAAAACAAATATTTGCTTTTGATTCATTCTTCTCCTTCACTGACCTAAAAATAAATACCATTAATTTACTTATTTCTCATCTAAGTATTACTTAATTTCTAGTATATGGTTCAAAGTGTANCAGCCTAAAATATTATCCACTGAAATACATAATACATATGCCAATAAAACAAATATTTGCTTTTGATTCATTCTTCTCCTTCACTGACCTAAAAATAAATACCATTAATTTACTTATTTCTCATCTAAGTATTACTTAATTTCTAGTATATGGTTCAAAGTGTATCTCTTTGAATACTGATTAGGTGATAGCTTAAGTTCAGCAGGAAAAAAAAAATAGAGATAGACTGAATAACTCAGAGTGGTTAAATAATTACCCACATTTAAAAATGAGAAAATTTTTCTTGCTACTCTTACCTTAAGATCCATTACTTCTTTCTGCATCCTCATGATCAAATTCATTCTATACTCTATCTTCTTACAGTAAATTGAGCTATCCTTCACACCTCTAGCTAGCAGCTGGACAGCCACAGGAGTAGATTTAATCAGTTGAAGATGTTTCCTCACTGGAAAAGCAACTGGATTACCACATGGGCCATCTTTCCTGTATTTTGTGTAAATTCAGATTCGAAGCAAAGAGCCTCAGACTGTGAAAGCATCAACATTATTGAGTAATCTACAAGGAATATCCACTGTGGCTGGTATTATAATTTAGAGTTAAACGCCATTCTCTACTTAACAAAGGGGAGGATTATTTTGATCCAGTAGAAATTCATCATTCACATTCTTTCAGTAGTTATCAACCCTGCCAAAAATTCTCTATTTCAGTAATTATTTTCTTCCTATTTTCTCTTTTTCACCCATACTTATACATCAATAGCCTAAATCACAGCTAATTTAATATGTGCTTCAGTACAAGTTTTCATATTCAGTGAATCAGAAATGTGTAATAGAGAAATTGGATTAATGGTATTTTATGAATGCAAGGCAAAAAAGACAGCTGCATGCATTTTTGTAGTAGCATCTAAGCCATTCAACATACTTGCTGATGCTTATATGGCTGTCATTACTCTGATAAGATTGACTTAAAACTTAACCTCAATAAAAAGATATATAAATGTGCTTCATTTCACTTGTACTTAGAAATGTTTCAGTGAACAGCCCCAAAGGTAGTTTAAAGGAAACACAAAGATTTAACAACAACAAAAAGAATAAAACAGTGGTTTGTGCCTCATTAAGATATAAAGTATTTCACAAAAATGCAGTTTTCATATAAATGCAAGTTGATGTTTTAAGTCTTAAAACTGCTTTTCTAGTTAAAGGATTTAGGCTTGTGCTGATTTAAATGTTTCCATTGTTTCCTCATCTAGTAGAAACAGTGGCTGACTTTATTTTTCTGGGCTCCAAAATCACTGCAGATGGTGATTGCAGCCATGANACGGTATGGGGAGGGAGGAGGGAGGGGGGTTCAGGATTGGGAACTCATGTACACCCGTGGCAGATTCATGTTGATGTATGGCAAAACCAATACAGTATTGTAAAGTAAAATAAAAAAAAAAAGAAAGTTAAAAAAAAATAAAAAAAATAAAATGCCATCCTTCCTGATTTGAATTGCTTTTGTAATTTTGTTGATAATCAGTTGACCATGTTTGTGGGGGTCTAATTCTGGATTCTATTCTATTCCATTGAACTGTGTAACCTTTCACCAATATCACACTGTTTGGATTACTACACCTTTACACTAGGTCTTAAAATTGAATATAGTACCCTTGTTTCTATAAACGAATAAAAGAGAGAGAGAAAGAGAGAGAGAGAGAGACATGAGATAATTCCATAAGGAGATGTTACGATAAGGTGCAAAAATAAGACTTAAACCCATGCTTATCTGACTCCAGCGCCAGATCCAAAACCATTTTTCTGCCGGGTGATAACTGGTCTGTACCTTTGGCAGGACCCTGAATGCTATTCAGTCGGTAACCACTGCAGCTAATGGGAAACTTAAACTAACAAAATAAAAATAGGATGCACATTGCTGCTAATCATTAACACTGTCTAATATAAAAATGCCTCATTTTATTAGTTAAATTGGCTTTGCAGCTTCCCACAGAATATCAAATTAGATGGAAAGTGATGTTGCCAATGTACCAAGGCAATCAGCTTAATTATTTGATGAGGAGCTACTGCTTTGAATTTTAAATTTAGCAAGAATGATGGGAAGAAGGAAAACATTCCTCAACTCAAGAAAGAATCCTCAAATAGTTTCTGTAAGATTGATTCATTTAAAAAAACAAAAACGATTTATTCATTTATTTGGGGAAAAGTGCTTAACGATGGTGTCATGGGGGAAGCATTGTGTCTTCCAGGTGCAAAGCGAAACAGACAAGTGACACAGCAGGACAGTCTCTAGTCGGGACCACCGCTGGAAGGTGCAGTTCATGATGCATTCATTGGCAGGGGCCCCCAAAGAGTCCAGCACCATGTTCTGTGTGGCAGCCTTCAAGACACATCTTAGAGTGGGCAGGCTACACATGTCAACATGGCAAAGGGTGTGAAAAGGCTCAGACTAGGATGAGAATCATTCGAGGAATATTTCCACATGTCACACAAGCTTTCCATTTAGCTTCTTTCAATGTTTCCCATTTATCTATATTAAAAAAGTGTGGTCTTTATATAAAGATATTTCCATTAGAAACTAGGTATTCATGGGAATCCCCTGGTGGTTCAGCAGTTAGGATTCAGCGCTTTCACTGCTGTGGGCCCAGGTTCGACAGCTGGTCAGGGAACTAAGAGCCCATAAGCCTCGTGGTACAGCCAAAAAAAAACCCCCAAACAAAAACACGCTATCATGTATAAAATAGATAACTAACAAGAACCTACTGTGTAGCACAGGGAATGCTACTCAGTGCTCTGTGGTGACCTAGATGGGAAGGAAATTCAAAAGAGAGGGGTCTATGTATACATATGGCTGATTCACTTTATTGTACAGCAGAAACTGACACAGCAGTGTAAAGCAATTATACTCCAATAATAATAATAATAAACCAAGTGTTTACAGTTGGTGAAGTCAGAGACTATGTAGCTATTCATTGGCCTATGTCAAATATTTTTTAGAAGTAAAAAATTTCAAATAAAAACTTGGGGTTAAAAAAAAAAAAACACCAAGAGACTAAGGCTTTTTGGTTGGATAATCCGTAACAGTGCTAGCATGGCCCTGCTTGTCTGAATGAGTCACTTGGTAATACTGATCCATGACTGAAAAGCATTATTTAGGTATCATTTATCCTCATAACTCATTTTAGAGTGTGAATTGCATGCTAAATAAAAAACCTACAGAGGCAATTAGTTATGTAGATCTGACAATTGGAAATAGTATTTTTATGGTTCAAAGTATAAAACATATTCATAAGAGCAAAGGATTAGAGAAAACCCAAACACACAACAATAAAGGAATGACTAAACATACAGTCTACAACATAATTCTGGAGATCTGTTAAGTCATGATATCATATTCCTTGTATCATAGAATATTCATGATGTATAATAAGTTAATGTTAGAAAAGAATATATAAATATATATAAAGAATATATAAACGTGTAAACCATATGAACTGATACCAAAATGTTAAGTGATTTTACAATATTATTTTAAATTTTATTATTACTATTTCTTGCCACTGATCAGCTTGCAGATCTAGTCCCCTGACCAGGGATTGAACCTGGGCCACGGGAGTGAGAATACCAAGTCCTAAGCACTAGACCACCAGGGAATCCCCAAACAACACTATTTTAAAGCAAAGATTTTAGTAAATCGACTAAAACAATATGAACCAACCAACTCACATCAGCATAAAAATATGGCCCAAATTAGCATGCTCCCTGTGTTACATGTAAATCCCATTAGGCTTGAATTGTAGTTATTTTTATGTTCCCCATAGTTTTTTTGGTAAAGATCAAAGCTATACAAATTCATTTTAAAAATACAAAAAATTAAATAACCATAATTTCATCATCTAAAGATAGTGTTTTCTTATAATTCATTCTTTATCTAAGCATATGTAGCTACTCTCTGTCTTTAAACAATTGGAATCTACAACCTTAGATGTTAAAGGCTTTCTAACCCACAGCCAGTTAGTGTTCAGAGATACTAAATCGATTCAGACAGGAGTTTGTGAGCTCTGGAAGGAGACTTTATGTAGACAGGGAATTGGGGCAGAGGTGAGAGAAGAAAACCAATCAATTTGTGCTCATGATGATCTATTAAGCATCCAATAGCGAGCGAGCTTGGAGGGAATAAAGCAACTTCAGACAATTCCCATCCTTAAAGGAGGATGTGCTTAGGAAGGCAGCAAAGAGCAAGCCAAAATTTAACCGTTGCTATGCCCCGGGTCCTACCATCACAGGCATGGAGAGCAAAAAAATAATCCAGTTTAAAGCTCTCCAGGAAAGCAAGATGCTAGCAATCCAGTTGGAGAGGCAAGATAATGCACAGACAAGACATGAAGGTGCACCAAAGGAAGCAGTGATGAGGAGTGACATCAGACAGGACTGGCGGGACACAGGCAGGACTCCTGGGAGTGAAAGAAAAGTAAAGCCTTGACCACAGGTGTGGGCTCTGCCTATTAGGGAGAGCCAGACAGGGACCAGAGCAATTGTAAAGTCAGGGCTCAGCAAGATCCCAGTTTGGATAATCGGAACAGAGCGCTGTAGAGGAGACTGAGAGACAGAAGGCCCAGTGTACATTTTTCTACTTTATAGCACGGAATTGCTGTTTGCTGGGTCATCGTTTTTCACCATCTCTGGAGCCAGAAAGATGCCTGCCTGGCAGGAACCTCAAGGCAAAGGGCAGCGTGGGAAGAGGCACCTCCTGCAAGGTCCTAGGGAGCCCTGGGGAAACCGGAAAGCCGCTGAACTCCTGGCTCAGGATGGTCCTGCTGCTGGCGGCAGTGGGAGTCAAGTCTTCATCTCCCAGGAGGCCTTTTGAGCAGGGTGACTGTAGTCTGAGAAGCAGCTTGGGGGTGCTTGGAGGTAGAACACTCCTTTTTTTTTTCTTTTCGCCACTGCAAATTGGCTTTTCACTTCCTTGACTAAATTCTGGTGCTGCTACTGCTAAGTTGCTTCAGTTGTGTCCGACTCTGTGCGACCCCATAGACAGCAGCCCACCAGGCTCCCCCGTCCCTGGGATTCTCCAGGCAAGAACACTGGAGTGGGTTGCCATTTCCTTCTCCAATGTGTGAACGTGAAAAGTGAAAGGGAAGTTGCTCAGTCGTGTCCGACTCTTCGCGACCCCATGCACTGCAGCCTACCAGGCTCCTCTGTCCATGGGATTTTCCAGGCAAGAGTACTGGAGTGGGGTGCCATCGCCTTCGGGAGCATCAAACCAGCCCCAAGTCACAGAAAAAGCTGATAAACAATTTAGAGAGCCTCCAGCCCACCCAACTGGCCAGAAGAGAGCTGGAGCCAAGCGGTTACAGGGGAAGAAGAACAAGCCACACTCCGCAGAGAGTGACTCCCTCCCCACGCGGCAGCAGAAGCCAAGGGACTGGTTTGCACCAGGGCTCAAATGCAGAATGATAAGGAGAGCAAGAAACTCACACACTCTACTGCTCTCCCAGAAGTCAGTCTCTTTTTTTTTTTTTGAAAGCAGGAAGAATCATGGTGACTAGAAAGAACAAAGAAAGGGTTCCAGTCTGCTGACACAGGAGCAGGGTGGAGCTGAGTCGGTCCAGGTGTGGGTCCCTACAGTGGCATGTCTGGGGTCTTTGGACATCCACACGGACAGGGAGGGCATGGCTGTCTCGAAAACAGGCAGGCCAGTGGGACAGCAGATGAGGACAATAACCATCAGATTCCTGCTGCCCAGCTCCAAAGGTGCTTATGCACAGGCCCAGNGGGTCTTTGGACATCCACACGGACAAGGAGGGCATGGCTGTCTCGAAAACAGGCAGGCCAGTGGGACAGCAGATGAGGACAATAACCATCAGATTCCTGCTGCCCAGCTCCAAAGGTGCTTATGCACAGGCCCAGAGAGAACGGCGGTGGTATTCTCTGGGTGTGCCTGTCCTGACTGGACCAGAGCTGTCCTTTCTTACTCACAGAGTGTGCCCACCACTGGGCCCATATCAGGCAGGCAACAAAACAAATGAAGTAACAAGAGAATGAATGATTGCACCCCAGGTGGGCAGAGCTTTACCCCGAAGAGGATCTGGTCTGACTCACTCAGGCAAGCTCCCACTGGGAAAATACCCCAGGGAGCCGAGCTTGCCAAGAAGCCAAGGAGAAGAGGCCAGCAACTTCTTGCAGCAGTTCCAACCCAAGACTACCAATTCACGTGATGATTTTTGAGTGCTGACTTGGCTGTGGAACCACCAGGCTGGGAATTCTCCCTATCAACTGCTGAAAGCCAGGGGACAGGGCAATGGAAGCTTTCTCACCTCACCTCCAGGGCCCTTCCTCAATGTAACCACCAGGGGGCGTGCAGACACTCACGGAGCAAGGACACCAGCAACAAGCTTTCAGGTCCCGGAGTCCCTTCTTTAAGGGGCTTTCAAAATGTCCATTTATACTCCCCTTTCCTTCCCACAATTTATGAGAGATGACAACATGCCTCTGAGTTAGAAACTGTAATTTTGAAAAGGGGCAAAAAACTGAAGATAACGAAAAACAACTGAGTTCATGTACCTGGAAACGTTAGCTGCCTTATCCAAAGGCTGTTCTTGGAAAAAAAGTAATTAAGAGGGTTTTATATCAGAAATGGAGAAGGCAATGGCACCCCACTCCAGTACTCTTGCCAGGCAAATCCCATGGATGGAGGAGCCTGGTAGGCTGCAGTCCATGGGGTTGCTAAGAGTCGGACACGACTGAGCGACTTCCCTTTCACTTTTCATTTTCATGCATTGGAGAAGGAAATGGCAACCCACTCCAGTGTTCTTGCCTGGAGAATCCCAGGGACGGGGGAGCCTGGGTTGCTGTCTCTGGGGTCGCAGAGAGTCAGATATGACTGAAGCGACCTAGCAGCAGCAGCATATCAGAAATAGCTGCTCAACAGAGAGGATATCACTGCTCCTCCTCATCCCCACCCTGAGCTCAGGAGGGCATGCACCTGCTGGAACAATCACAAGCAAAGCACCAGATGGAGGTGGGGAGAGGTGAGTATGTATCCCATCACCTAGTGGCTCTCACTGTTGTTTGAAGGTAAAGTATGTTTGGGCCTCCCAGGGGGCACCAGTGGTAAAGAACCCACCTGCAGATCCCCTGAAGGAGGGCATGGCAAACCTCTCCAGTATTCTTGCCTGGAGAATGCCACAGACGGAGGAGCCTGGAGGGCTACAGTCCACAGGGTTGCGTAGTATTGGACACGACTGAAGCAACTTAGCACTCAAAGTATGTTGATGAGGATGAATGAAGAAACTCAAAAGTTTTCAGGGGAGTTGCTCTGAAATTATCTAAATCCCCCCATAAAAAATAATACTGCAAACAAAGAGGAGACCAGAGACAGGTATTAACCAGTGGTACCAAGATACCTTGTCTATTGGGAATGGAATAGAGCTCAAGGGTGATGTGGGCTATACACATTCCTATTTTGCAAATGGGAAAGTTAAGACGGGTTGAGTGGTCTGACCAAAGTAACCTACTTAGTCAAGCATTGAAGTCTGTACTAGAATTTGCGACTCCTGATTCTGACGACTTAAAAAAAGCCAGGAGAGATAAAGACACTGAAAAAAAAAAAAAAGCAAACAAAAACAAATTTAAAAAATTTTAAGTAGAATTCAAGCCATGCTTTTTAACAATCACTCATCTGCATACTTTGAAAATGTTTCCCATTAGGCTACAGATCCTAACTGTCCTGCATTTAATCCTTCAATGCTCTTAGGTTTCCGATAAAGTGACACTAAGTAAGGCTAAGAAAACAGGCCTACATCACCACAGAATGACAGGACACCCTACCCCCTTGGTTCAGGAATATGAATGTGGATTACCAACATAAAATCTTCCTTAGCTATCATTGCAGTTTCTCCAGATACCAGCATTCAATCACTAGTCACTGAGCTAAATTGCCAGAGTGGAGCTGGGGCAGAAATTATGTCGCATTACCTACTTCCTTGAGTGAAGACAACAGCAAAGAAGGACATTCACATCATTCCAAGGTCAGATTCATGTTTTAATATATTCCCCCAATTTACTCTCATCACCACCCCATCCATCCTGACTTTGAGCCCTTCTGCACGTGACGAAGTGACCATGTTTCAATCCAGCTAATTAACATGGGTACCAGGCTCAGAGTAGTAAACACTCAAGAAATGTTGAATGGCTAGTTGAGTATTTTTTTTTTAACTTTTCAGCATCTTCTGATTTCTTTGTAAAGAACATATGGTACTTTCATAATCTGAATAATATTAGCACTACTTAAAAAAAAAGAATCTGTTTAAGCCACCATATTTATAAATCAATGGAGGCCTTCAGTCTAAACAAGTCCTCCTGAAAAGGCTTTAAGAGGAGACAGAAGGCATTTTTAGTGGAGAATGCGCATGCAAATGAGCCCATTTAATAAGACACCAGCATCTATGTCACTCTCGCTTCCATCTCTGAGAACAGAAGGTTAGGATCACTTCTTCGCTCAGCAAAAGCAGCAGGATGTTAGGCGGACCTCGCAAACACTGATGTTATTTAACCCACATGAAAGCCCATTTTGTTCCACACTTACCTTGCAGCTGCAGCCAGGAGATTTTTCGCGTTGGGGGCTCCTGGGTCTACGGAGAGAGATTTGGCAGCTAACAGTAGCTTGCTGGAGGCCATGGAGATATTCTTGAGGTTCCCTATGACTTGGATCTGGTCTTCTTTCGTCTGGAAGGTGAAAAGGAGCCAAAGTAATTAGGGGCTGTCCATTTCTCCTAAGCAGCATTCAGAGCTAGGAGCAGTACCCTGAAATGGAAGGAGGTTATCTGTATAGATGGCATGAAGCCCAATTAGTCTACAGACGCCTAGCATGTCAGACTCTGCCTGGTGTCTACTGTTCCCCAAACAGATCCCAGACCAAGGTGCACACAGAGGCACAGAAATCCATTCCCAAGTGGGTCAGGCAAGAACTATGCTGAATCACAAGTGTGGGTATTAATGGGGGGTGTGGGGTGGGGAGTGCTGAGAGAGCAAACAGACCAGGCCACAATTCCAGCATCTTGCTCAACAGTGCTGGAGCTGTCCAGGGGCTGGTGCATCCCAGTCTGGCACATACAACCATCACCGTCTGGATGCTGAGAGCTGACTGCATCCCCAAAGCTTCTGACTCTGGAAATGACACATTGCTCACCTGGCTTCCCATTCAAGAAACAGCCCTTTGTATGTAACAGAGGAAGAAGCATGCTGGGTACCACTTTGAGGGAGTTCAAAGCAAATAAATAGCTCGCAAATAAATAGCTCAATGAGCTCACCCCAGACCAGTCATGCTCCCTTGTTCTAAAGTAGGGGTTTATCTGTTCATCTGAAGGAGGTAATTTTGAATCACCTGATACTCAGGGTTAGACACAACCTTTTCAAATGGACTCACCGAACCTCGAATAACATGAGGTTTTAATAGTACCATACTACATTTGAAGTATAGGATCCAGGGCTCTCCTCATCTCCTCTGCCCTCCTCTCAAACAGTATAATGAGTTCTGTTGGAGGATCATGGGAGAAGTTATCGGTCATCTCCATCTCACACATAAGCTAATAGCATCTTTGGGAATGCCATTCCTGTAAGCTCACGAAGCTCTCTGAGCGGCAAAGATGATGTAGAGCCGTGGGCTGTTCACAGCTTCCCAGCTCCTATGTGCCGCTTAGCGTCGGGGGCCGACAGTCCACCAGAGGCAAGAGGCAAGGGTCAGCTCCACTCAGCACCCCTCCCTCCCCCTCACCTGCGCCTGGCCCGCCATCTCAATGCCAGCATCGAGGAACTCGTCAAAGTCATCACTGAACTTCCCGGAGGCTGCGGCCAGCTCTCCACTCTGGCCCCGGGTGGCATGGACCACCTCCCCTGCAGACTGGTTCAGATCGGCGGCTGCTTGGTTCAGTTCACTCTGGGCTTCCTGGAAGGGCTTTGTGCTTGGAGGCAACTGTGGGAACAGACAGCACATTGCGGAAAGTTTTACTGAGTGTAGGAGGAAAGGTGGATGCTGCAGAGGGGAGACAGACTCCCCAGGATGCAGTTCTGAATCGTTTAGGTGAAAAGGCTCTGTGTGGCCTGAGCCTACGTTAAGTTTGACTTTCAAAAAAATATACCCATTCACTCATTCACTTAAATTTGTTGAACACTTATTCAGTGCTAGACAGAGTGGATCTAAAAATAGTTAAGGACAGCTTTCCACAGGGCTTCTGGGCTCCTAAGCTGCACAGTCAAGATTCATACCTGGACAACCTGACTCTGGGATCTGCTCTCTGAACCCATACTCTATCTTGGCATTCTCAGATGGAAACTTGCAAAGTTTTAGCTTTCTGGAACTAAAAGGCAGACAGATGCTATTAACCTTTAAATCCTATTTTTCCAAACTAATAGCCACCAATTTTATTCATCAGTTGGTCTCTGCTAACAATATAGCTTTCCCTCAGAAGTGCCACTGGCAGAACTGTAACTGTTGGTAGAAAGTTCTAGAGAGTTAAGCTAGATTATATGAATCACACCACACCCACTGTCTGTATACCTGGTTATGTGCCAGGCTCGCGGCAGAGAAGAAATAGACCAAGAGAAGAAGACCAAGTTCCCCCAAAGCGGGCTTACAAAAAAAAGAAGGGAACAAGCTCCAAAATGAAATCCCACAGATCGCTCACTCTTTCAGTGAGTTCCGGACACTTGCGTCCCTTTATCATTGATTGTCATGGCCTGAAATGTCCTGAGGAGAGGTCAGATGATCCAAACCCTTCCCCTCAACAGCCTGCCCCATTCTTGGCTCACAGGGATAACCCGAGATCGAACAGCAACGTGGGCTCAAGAAAAAAGTAAATTTTAGAAGCTCTACTTGGGAATTCAGCTGATCAGAAAGCAAAACAAGGAAAAGGCAAACAGGCAGGAAAACCAGGACCCCTAAGGGAAGGCTAGCTACTCAAAGGTCCCTGGAGGGGAGAAGACCCCACCTGCACCTGAAGTGAGCCCAGGCCCCCAGCTACCCCTTCCCGAGCCAAAACCTCTCACCGAGTCCACCAGCAGCTTCTTGCTCGACTCCCCAATGCTCTTCAAGGCCACATCCACATCCTTCTGCCCAGGGAGACAGTTCACGCAGTTATTCAAGGAGTGAGAAACAGCTTTGGCCACCTGAATACACAGAGGGAGAGAAGCCCCGTCAGAAAGCAGCTTCCAGGGCAAAGAGACCTGCACGTGTGCTGGGAGTGAGCAGAGCTAAGAGAGACAGGGAGAGGGCCCACCAGCCCTACCTGACACTGTTTGCCACTGCATCAGGGCATTCAGGCCTCTCACCGGGGGGAGCATCCTGAGTCTTGGCAGCAGGTGTGACAGCACTGGAGGCCAGGCCAAGTCCTGACTCTGACTCAGACACGACCNACTTAGAGCTATGCCACTTTCCTTAGAGCTGTCTATGTTACTTTCCTTAAACTTAGGAAACAATTGCCAACAATTGTCAAGACTCTTTGTCTTTAATCCATCCCTCATCTCCAAGGCCATTTCTAAATACTTACATTTGGAAGTTCTCAGATCACGTAATGCTGAAGCCTAGTGTGAAGGATTTTGAGAACAATCTTGTCAGCGTGTGAAGTGACTGCAATTGTCTGGTAGTCTGAAAATTCTTTGCATTGCTTTTTTTGGGACTGGCATGAAAACTGACCTTTCCCAGTCTTGTGGCCGTGGCTGAGTTTTCCAAATTTGCTGACATATTGAGTGCAGCACTTTAACATCACCTTTTAGTATGTTAAATGGCTCAGATGGAATTCCATCACCTCCACTAGCTTTGTTCACAGTAATACTTCCTACAGCCCACTTGATTCCAGGATGTCTGGCTCTAGGTGAGTAACCACACCATAATAATTATCGGGTCATTAAGACCTTTTTTTATATAGTCTTCTGTGTATTCTTGCCACCTCTTCTTAATCTTTTCTGCTTCTGTTAGGTCCTTACTGTTTTCTGTCTTTTATCATGTCCATTTTTGCATGAAATGTTCCCTAGATATCTCCAATTTTCTGGAAGAGATCGCTAGTCTTCCCTAATCTATTGTTTTCCTCTATTCCTTGGTATTGCTCTTATCTTTCCTTGCTATTCTCTGAAACTCTGCATTCTGTTGGGTATACCTTTCCTTTTCTCCTTTGTCTTTCACCTTTCACTTTTCTTCTTTCCTCAGCTATTTGTAAAACTTCCTCAGTAATCACTTTGCCTCCATGCATTTCTTTTTCTTTGGAATTGTTTTTCTCACTGTCTCCTGTACAATGTTACGAACCTCCGTCCATAGTTCTTCAGGCACTGTCAGACCTAATCCCTTGAAGTGATTTATCACATCCTCTTTATAATCATAAGAGATTTGATTTAGGTCGTATCTGAATGGACTAGTGGTTTTCCCTACCTTCTTGAGATATTAAAATGCCAGTATTCTTTGGATCATGGAGAAAGCAAGGGAGTTCCAGAAAAACATCTACTTCTGCTTTATTGATTACACTAAAGCCTTTGAGTGTGTGGATCACAACAAACTGTAGAAAATTCTTAGAGAGATAGGAATACTAAACCACCTAACCTGCCTCCTGAGAAATCTGTATGCAGGTTAAGAAGCAACAGTTAGAACAAGACATGGAAAAATGGACTGGTTCCAAATTGGGAAAGGAGTACGTCAAAACTGTATACCGTCACCCTGCTTATTTAACTTCTGTGCAGAGTACATCGCATGAAATGCCTGGCTGGATGAAGCACAAGCTGGATTCAAGACTGTTGGAAGAAATACCAAAAACCTCCAATATGCAGATGATACCACTCTAATGGCAGAAAGTGAAGAGGAACTAAAGAGCCTCTTGATGAAGGTGAAAGAAGAGAGTGAAGAAACTGGCTTGAAACTCAACATTCAAAAAACTAAGACCACGGCATCTGGTCTCATCACTTCATGGCCAATAGAAGGGAAAAAGTGGAAGCAGTGACAGATTTTATTTTCTAAGTGATTTTCAAAATCACTATGGATGGTGACTGCAGCCATGAAATTGAAAGGCGCTTGCTTCTTGGAAGGAAAGTTATGACAAACCTAGACAGTGTATTAAAAAGCAGAGACATCACCTTGCTGACAAAAATCCAAATAGGCAAAGCTATGGTTTTTCCATTAGTCATGTATGGATGTGAGAGTTGGACCACAGAGAAGGCTGAGCAGCAAAGAATTGATGCTTTCAAACAGTGGTGCTGGAGAGGACTCTTCTGAGTCTGTCGGACTGCAAGGAGATCAAACCAATCTGTCTTAAAGGAAATCAGCCCTGAATATCCAATGGAAAGACTGTTGCTGAAGCTAAAGCTCCAATACTTTGGCCACCTGATGAGAAGAGCTGGACTTACTGGAAAAGACCCTGATGCTGGGAAAGATTGAGGGTAAGAGGAGAAGTGGGTGACAGAGAATGAGATGGTTGGATAGCATTGTTGACTCAATGGATATGAGTTTGAGCAAACTCCAGGACATAGTGAAGGCCAGGGAAGCCTGGAGTGCTGCAGTCCACGGGTCCACAAAAAGTTGGACACGACCTAGCAACTGAACAACAACAAAATCTCCACAACAAACTACTAACATTTCTATGTGGATAATTGCAACAGCCTTCTCACTGGTCTCGGTGCCCCCAACTTTGTTTCTCTCTAATTTATCTGCACATGAAAGAAGGGTTGCTGCTAAGTCGCTTCAGTCATGTCCGACTCTGTGCAACCCCATAGACGGCAGCCCAGGAGGCTCCTCTGTCCCTGGGATTCTCCAGGCAAGAACACTGGAGTGGGTTGCCATTGTCTTCTCCTGAAAGAAGGGTAATCTGCATTAAAGGGCAATCTAGACTGTGTCCATGGAGGCAAACTTTTTGGTACTTTCACATGCTCTGAGATTAAATTTCAATTTATTTATTGTTTTAAAAAATACTTATTTATTGGGCTGTATCGGGTCTTTGTTGCGGCTCACGGGCTTTCCAGTTGTGGGGCTTCAGCTCCAGAGTTGGTGGATTCAATAGTTGCAGGGCACAGGTTTAGCTGCCCTACTACATGTGGGATCTTAGTTCCCTGATCAGGGATTGGACCTGTGTCTCCTGCATTGCAAGACGGATTCTTTTTTGTTTTTAAGTGTTTTATTTTTGGTTGCACTGGGTCCTCATTGCTGTGCATAGGCTTTCTCTAGTTGCACCAGCAGGGGCGTCTTTTGCTGCAGAGCACGGGCTCTAGGTGCACAGGCTGTAGGAATTTCAGCACGCTGGTTCAGTAGTGGTGGTACATGGGTTTAGCTGTTCCACAGCACGTGGGATCCTCCCAGACCAGCTGTCAAACCCGTGTCTCCTGCACTGGTAGGCAGATTCTTATCTGCAGGACAACCAGGGAAGTCTGAAAGGCAGATTCTTAACCGCTTGACCACTAGGAAAGTCCCTGAATTTATTTACATTGGCTCATGAGGCCTTGTGGGGCTTCCCAGGAGGCTCAGTGGTAAAGAAACTGCCTGTCAATCCAGGAGCCACAGGAGACGCAGGCTCGACCTCTGGGTTGAGAAGATCCCCTGGAGGAGGAAACGGCCACCCACTTGAGTATTCTTGCTGGGAAATCCCATGAACAGAGGAGCCTGGTGGGCTGCAGTCCACAGCGCCGCAAAGAGTCTGACACTGCTGATCGACTGAGGATGCATGCATGACGCCGTTCAGGATCTGACCCCAGCCGACCTTCACAGCCTTATCTTCTCACTCCCTACCTCCCTGCCTTTTACTTGGATCCTTCTCAGTTCATTTGATTAGCCTTCTTCTGCTTCTGGGATCCACATATGCTGTTTCCAAGTCCACATAGTTGGTACCTGCCAAAATGAAATGGGGCTATTCCTGGTCTGTTCTTCAGACACCAGCTAGACAGTCTGTCATTCTGGATGTTAATCAGTATCAGATGATACAACTTGTAAAGCAGTCCTTCCTTCAATAAAAATCCATTTCATCATCTACATAAAATTTGGCAAGATTTCAGGAATGTGCAGAAATTCTCGAAACTACATCTCTATTATGCCTTACACTTTAAAAAATTTACATACACTTCTCTTTCTCCTTAGATAGTATGTGAGTTGTAATAAGCCTTAACACCCCTATCAAGAGTCAATTCTGCTTTGGTATCTTCCTTTAGCCTCTCATGAAGACAGAATTGCTCATTTTTACTGTTGTAGGTACTGTATTACACTATGCTATAATTCTTTTTGTGCTCTTGTTATGCTTTTATTTTCAAAGTAATAAATATACACAGTTTTTTAAAAAGCCAAAGAGGCAGAATACTTATTGTATTGCAGATGAATCCTCCCCTCCTGAGAGACAACTAGAAACACTGGGAAAAATATATGAAACATCTGTTTGAAGACAATGGAGAGATACCCAGGAGCCAAGGTAAAGAAAGCCAAGATCCTGAAGAGAAAGCAGGCACACAGAAGTGAGTACAACGTCGCTTTCCCTCGAGGCATTTTCTAATTTGTAAACTGCTGCCCAGAAGCTGAGAGGCTGAGCAAAACCTTCTCCAATTGTGTGGGGATGGGATGTTAAAAACATAGTTCTGAGTTCAACCGTCAGAATGGCGCTCATAAACACCACAGGTGTTTGGACAGGTGGCACAAAGGGCTACATCATGGAACGTAAATTGGAAATAGACTTTACAATATCCAGTCAGTTTAGATCCACTCATAGTATGGTGATCTGCTCATTTCTATACCACCTGCTAAAATAAAAGAATAATCCTCTGTATCGAAGGAAGCACAATCTAGAACCTCAAATTATCTCTACAATGAATATACCAATGATTAGCATTAAGTTTTTAAAATATCAGAAACATCAGGAGATAAGCTCAACAATTGAAAACAGAGGAAAAAAAAACCCCAAAACAGACAACAAGATGCCCATAGTTGATCTTGACATTGGATCCTCAAGGCTGGGACTTTGGAACTTCCCTGATAGTCCATCCAGTGGTTAAGACTGTGCTTTCAATGCAGGGAGCATGGGTTTGATCCCTGGTCAAGGAACTCAAACCTTACATGCTGCATGACAAGGCAGAAAAAAAAAATTTTTTTTTTTAATTTTTACCCGGGTTTTAGGTAAATGTGAAAAGTATGTTGAAGAAGTTAGATGACAAGATAGAGAATTTCTGCAGAGAAGGGGGAAGTATAAGAAAGCTACCAAAAGACTAATATAAAACATGACATTAAAAAGTATAAAATATGACATTAAAAATTAAAAACTCAACAGAAAAGTTTAAAGATAGAATAGACACAAATAAACAGAGGAATAGTGAGCTGCAGATTAAAAAAAGCCCACAGAATAAAGCATAAAGAAAAATTATGCCCAACATAGAAAAAAGCATAGGACACACATATAGTGAAAATGTCCAATATGGGGGTAACTGGAATCTACAAAGAGGAGAGAAAAAATGGGATGGAAGCAATATTAGAAGGTACAGTGGTTGAGATTTTAAAACTGACCTAAGAAAACAAATCTCATCCTCAAGGAGTACTAAAACCCAAGGCAGGATAAGTAGGCAAAACAGCACACAACAAAACTCCTCTGGGCACAGTGGTTGAAAATCAAAGACTGAGAAATTTCAAAAAAAGACTGAGAAAATTCAAGTAGCAGAGGGAAAACTAAAACCATATTACCTGTAGAAAAGTAAAGTGACAGCTAACTTCACAGCAGAAATAAAGGAAGCCAGAAACCAAAGGAATAACATCTTCACAGGCTAGAAGAAAACAACTGCCAATCTAAAATTTCATAATACATAAAATTATCCACCCAAAATAAAGGTTACACAAAGGCATTTTTAGGCAAACAACAACTGAAAGAATTGGTCACAGCAGACTGGCACAAAAGGAAGCAAGGCAGGGAATTCTTTGGGCAGAAAGGAAATAATCCCAGGTGGAGGCACAGTGCGATCCGGGAGGAACGAACAACAGTGGGAAGGTCAGTATGGAGGAGCACTTAGTTATTCAGTTCAGTTCAGTCCAGTCGCTCAGTCGTGTCCGATTCTGCGACCCCATGAACGGCAGCACGCCAGGCCTCCCTGTCCACCACCAACTCCCGGAGTTCACTCAGACTCACGTCCATCGCGTCAGTGATGCCATCCAGCCATCTCATCCTCTGTCATCCCCTTCTCCTCCTGCCCCCAATCCCTCCCAGCATCAGTCTTTTCCAATGAGTCAACCCTTCGCATGAGGTGGCCAAAGTACTGGAGTTTCAGCTTCAACATCAGTCCTTCCAAAGAACACCCAAGACTGGTCTCCTTTAGGATTGACTAGTTGGATCTCCTTGCAGTCCAAGGGACTCTCAAGAGTCTTCTGCAACATCACAGTTCAAAAGCATCAATTTTTTGACATTCAGCTGTCTTCACAGTCCAACTCTCACATCCATACATGACCACTGGAAAAACTATAGCCTTGACTATACGGACATTTATTGGCAAAGTAATGTCTCTGCTTTTGAATATGCTATCTAGGTTGATCATAACTTTCCTTCCAAGGAGTAAGCGTCTTTTAATTTCATGGCTGCAGTCACCATCTGCAGTGATTTTGGAGCCCAGAAAAAATAAAGTCTGACACTGTTTCCACTGTTTCTCCATATATTTGCCATGAACTTAATTATTACTATGATGCAACTTTGAGTCTGTATTGAGAAGGTTAAATATATAGAGAATTAAAACACTCAACAACAAGGAACGAGTTGGCAGAAAGATAAAGTATAAGTGTCCCAAGATTCTTGCACCCTCCAGGAAGAGGTAAACATACTAACCTATATTATACTTAAAAAAAAATTGTTAGAGAATAGGCAATGAGGACTTTCCTGGTGGGCCAAGTGCTTAAGAATCTACCTGCCAATACAGGGGACATGGGTGTGATCCCTGGTCCAGGAAGACCCCACAAGCCAGGGAGCAACTAAGCCTGTGGGTCACAACCTTGCTCTGCAACCAGAAGCCACCACAAGGAGAAGTCTGCAAGAGCAGTGCCTGCTCACTGCAATTAGAGAAAGCCCACCTGCAGCAACGAAGACCCAGCACAGCCACAAAAGAAAAACAGGCAATGAAAGTACAAAAAACTAATCAAGGGTAAGCGATTTTACAAAGCACTTATAAATCTGAAAGAAGGCAGTAAAGGAGAGAAGAAAGGAACCTAGGGTAGGTAGGACATATAGAAAAGAACTAGTAAGATGACATATTCAAACCTCGATGTATCAGTAATTACATTATATGTAAGTAGACCAAATACTCCAACTGAAACGAAAATACTGTCACAGCAACAAACAACTTCTCCCCCCATAAAAGGACAACTACATGAAATACACGGGACACACATTAAATATGAACATAGAGAAAAGCTGAAAGTAAAAGGGGAGAAGCTTGATGATGCATACTATAATGAAACCCAAAACATCTATGCAAAAGACTATAAAACAATATTGAGAGAAAGGAAACCTAAATAAATGTAGAGACACGCCGTATTCGTAGATTGGAAGATTCAGTGATATAAAAATGCCAATTATCTCCAGATTCAGGAAACCCAAATCAAAATCAAACCATCAAGGGAAAAAAAAAAAACCTAAAAAGGTTTTTATTGGTGGGAAGGCACAAATTGATAGGCTGCATCTAAAACAGAGTGGATATAAAGGGTCAAGGAAGTCAGGACTAATTTGAAGAACAGTAAGGTCAGGGCATTCATGTTATTGGATACACTTAGTATAAAACTGCGGAGAAGGCAATGGCACCCACTCCAGTACTCTTGCCTGGAAAATCCCATGGACAGAGGAGTCTGGAAGGCTGCAGTCCATGGGGTCGCTGAGGGTTGGACACGACTGAGCAACTTCACTTTCACTTTTCACTTTCATGCATTGGAGAAGGAAATGGCAACCCACTCCAGTGTTCTTGCCTGGAGAATCACAGGGACGGGGAAGCCTGGTGGGTTGCCATCTATGGGGTCACACAGAGTCAGACACAACTGAAGCGACTTAGCAGCAGCAGCAGCAGTATAAAACTGCAGTGATTAGGAAAGTGTGGTACTAAGGTAGGAACAGGCAGTTAAAGCAATGAANGACTCTTTGTGACCCCATAGACTATATAGCCTGCTAGGCTTCTCTACCCATGGAATTCTCCAAGCAAGAATACTGGAGTGGGTAGCCATTCTCTTCTCCAGGGGATCTTCCTGGCCCAGGGACTGAACCCTGGTCTCCTGCACTGCAGGCAGATTCTTTACCATCTGAGCCACCAGAGAAGCCCCAAATCAACAGAAACGTAAAGCTTATCCAGGCTTCCACCTCCACCAGCAATAAAAGCATCAATCAAGATTCTTCGCACAGGGCCTGGATGTTTTGTGACCAGCACTGGATGTATATAGATGAACGAGTTTCCTTCCATGAACATTTTCAGGCTATAATAATTGCTTGCAAGGCAGAAAGAAACACACCAATTACTGAAAATCAATTTTTTGAACGTCTCCATTTCCCATATGGCCACCTAGCCAAGTTTACCAGTTTGCAAAAATTGACTTCTCGGAACTATGGTATTTATAAGAAGTCATAGGAATTCACACTGAGTGGAACAGATCTAACACCCACGGCAGAGCTGTATTGGCAGTCTTCTTGGATGGAACCTCCCATTCTTTCAAACTTAAAACCACTTTTACTAGTCTTGATTTTGTGTTTCTAGCAACTAAAAAATTGTATCTTTGCACTTCACATGTGAAAGGATTGTTAGGGCTCCTTTTGCATTCTTCTGCTTTTATGAGAGTCATTTTTTTCTGGTCACTGGGTGTTTGTTATCAATGCCTCCAGTGGCACACCAGCCTTAACTTTGTGTTCAAGCAGCAGGAAAGCATCATTTCTGTACTTTACACTGACGTGCGTATCTGGATCCTTCCTTAGCAATGTCTTTTATGATGAACATATGTTAGATATGGGGTACTAATTTTGGCCTGGTGATTGATTATCTATATTTTTTCTTCACATTAAATATATTCTTTGTAAGTCTACCATATATTCTTTATCTTTCAACAAAACTCAGCAATTAAAGTATTGCCATGACGACTTTTAACTAAAAGATTAAAATAACTTAGAAAAACACTCAACTTGTCCCATTTAATATAAACAATCCAAAATAACAAATACATTCGTAAGTTGGTATATGCAGTGAATGGGTCTTGGGACCACTGCACATCTAGGAACAAACATGCACACTGGTCAGCTTAGTCCTGGTTATGTGATAATAGGCTTAACTTTTCTCTTAGCTCTAATTTTCTCATCTGTAAAATAAAGGACTGACTAGACTTTTCACTCTGGAGGAGAGCATGGCAACCGACTTCAGTATTCTTGTCTGGAAAATTCCATGGACAGAGGAGCCTGGCGGGCTACCATCCCTAGGGATGCAAAGAGTTGAACTCGACTGAAGCAACTCCACACGCACGTACACTTTTCTTTTGTGAACATGAGGGTTTGCTTGAAATGGCTTTGTTTAAACTCAAAAAGAAGGGGGAAAAAAGGAAACAAAACTAGTAACAACCTTAAAAAAAAAAAAAAAACAACTTACTATAACCCAAAGGTCTAATGTGTAGTTTTGCTAAAAGGCATGGTTAGAAGCAGAGCTTCTTGGCAAAAAGAGGGATCAGAGCAGAGGAAGGAAGTTCAGACTCTGCCCCTCTCTGGGATTCTCCTCAGTCCTACCCAGGATATTATCTCCAAGGACTCTCAGCCCCTCAGGCAATATAATGATGAGTTAGACAAGGAGGAAGCTCTACTGGATATCACTGCATGTCACAGACATCGAAAATGAATGAAATTCACATACTTGGTTGAGATACCCTACTGTTCTGTTAGAAGCCAAAGAGACAGGCTAAGCTGTAGGGGATGTATAATGAACCTGAAAATACATAGAAATACATTCCACATGTTACCTTGGGGATATGAAGTTGAAGGTGGTTTCTATTTTCTTACTCATATATATACATGAATTTTATAAGGTATAAAATTATATAAGGTAATTACATATAAAATTATATATAAGGTAATTTGCTGAATTTTGCCTTTATATATATATTCTTTTTCAGATTCTTCTCCCATATAGGTTATTATAAAATATTGAGTACAGAGTTCCCTGTGCTATACAGTTAGTTCTTCTTGTATAGAACTTGTAGTTCTATCTTATATGTAATAGTACGTATATATTAATCCCAAATTCCTAATTTATCTCTCCCCCACATCACCTTTGGTAACCACAAGTTGGTCACTTATGCAAAATCTTGAAAGAAGTTTAGCTGAGAAGTCAAATAGAGGGTAAAGTGACATTAAGGCTACAAGAAGAAAACAGGTCAAAGTGAATTTACTGTTGAAAATCTCAACTTTAAATTAGTCACCATTTTCAATAAAGTCAATGGCAATAACTCAATGGAAAGAATACTTGCTAAGCAGGGACTCTGTTATCTATGGCTGAGTCAGCACCATTGCCCTAAAGAGTTTCATTCATGTGTTCCATGACTTCCCTGTGTCCCACTTGAAGAAGGTTAAACATTACAAAGCCACATAGATTTTAAACAAAAAAAAACACGCATTCTGTTAACCACTGTCTATCTTGAAGGTAACTTTCAGATTCTTACTTTCAATAATGTTCACTTTTCAAGTGAATAAATCCAAGGTACTACCTTTGCAGCCTCCACCATGCGAGCTGTGGAGTCAGCCAAGAGTTTAGCTGCTGCCAGGAGCTTCTTGGAATTCTCCATGTCGATTTCAGCTTCCGCGTCTGACCTCATGGCGTTGACGAGGTCTGAAGTGGCCTGGGCCAGAACCCGGGCCTGGCGTACCATTTCACCTAGAGGGCGGGACAGAGGATGCAGTCTGTGTGTCTGCCTCTTAAAGCTCAGGGGAAACCTCAGAGGCCAGTACAGTCTCGTCTCTGTTCCTCTGGCAAAAAGGACAAAGAGAAATGAGCCTCCATGCTCCATTCAGAGCAATGAAGCCAAGTCAGACCCAGAACCAAAAACATTCCCTGTGCCTGCCAGGCCTGTCTATCCCAAAGGCATCCAAGTTCAGTCCCTAACTGTGCGGGATAAAGATGACATAAGTAACCTAAGAGGAACTTTTTATAAAGAGAAGGCAGGGAACAAGATTATGTGGATTTAATATGTGCATTTATGCTTAATAAATACTTATATAAAAAATACTATTTTCCTCACATCAAGAGTCTCTTACACCAAAGCCGCTATGATAAGCTCTTTGAGCAATGTGCATAGAAAAAAATTATTTTTTAATTTTGAGCCTGCCTAACATCAGATGAATGGTATCACATAACCCACTCTATTTGTGTCACTTGGCTCTAACTCAGAGAAAGCTCAGACCCCAGTTTCATGCTCAGATGCTGAGATCTGCTTTGGCCCAGTCTCCCTATCAGTGATTTCTTTGCTCACCCTTTCCTTCCCAGCATTGGTTTTGATCTTGTTATTAGGAACTGTGATTTTATTGAAATCTGTTTCAACTTCCTTTTGGAAGTGGGAGGGTTATCATCATAAACATTAAAAAAATAAAACAATTCAAATATGAGCAATATCCTCCTTTGGGTAATTTGTGGAGAATCTTGAAGCACTATCAGCATGAAGGGGGAATGGGAAATTTCATGAAAATAAAAATGTGCTTGATTCAAGGTATCCTGGATTAGCTCCTGGGACAATGAAAGGACATTAGTGAAAAACTGGTGAAATCTGAATAATGTCTGTAGTTTAAAGACCTGTAATGTACCAATGCTCATCTCCCAGTCCTGACCAATGTCCTGTAGGCTGGGGGACATGTTAAAGGAAACAGGGAACAGTAAAGGAAAAGTCTATTACTCCAGCAACTTTTCTATAGATATAAAAAATATTCCACAATATGAAGTTTATTTAAATAAAAGAACCAAAAGAATCCACTTCTTAAATCACTTAAGAAAGATGTAGAAAAGCATAAGGTAGTTTTCTTAAAAAACAAAACAAAACAAAACTCGACTGCTCGGTGCTGATGAATAAGTATGAAAATTCATATCTTTCAAACTACTGGTGCGGCTGCAAACTGTGGAACCTTTCTGGAGAGAAATTTCAGACATGTTTAAAATTAGAAATGTACGTACTTATTGACCAGAAATTCAAACGATGGCAAGCTGTCCTACATATACCCCCCAAAGTAAACAGAAACATTTTGGCAAGAATCATTACTATATTAATTTTGTAAAACAAACAAAAATTTGGAAATTACTATTAGAAAATAACTGGTTAAGTAAATTATGATGTATTCTTGAATAGAATACTCTGCTCCCATTAGAAAGAATAGTGTATAGGTCAACAGGTAGAAACATTCTAATATATTCAGTGAAAACTGTTGCAAAAGAGTATACGTAATAGAACTCCATTAATAAGGAAAGAAAGAGGATGTTATACACACATATACCTATATCTAGGTAGGAAGACTGAACATTTCTGAACAGGTAAAACAGAAATTGGTAAGTGGTTATTTCTAGAGATTTAGATGGGATAGTGATGGGCTGGGTCTGCTGCTGCTGCTAAGTCGCTTCAGTCATGTCTTGACTCTGTGCAACCCCATAGACAGCAGCCCACCAGGCTCCGCCATCCCTGGGATTCTCCAGGCAAGAACACTGGAGTGGATTGCCATTTCCTTCTCCAATGCATGAAAGTGAAAGTAAAGTCGCTCAGTCGTGTCCGACTCTTTGCCACCCCATGGCTCCTCCGTCCATGGGATTTTCCAAGCAAGAGTACTGGAGTGGGCTGCCATCGCCTTCTCTGGGGCTGGGTCTGGGGAGACTTAATTTTTAACTAATAGGCTGAAAAGATTATTATATATATATATTTGTGTGTGTGTGTGTATGTATGTATGTATAGTAATGTTTGACATCTTAGGAAAACTTTTCTGGTTGGAAAGAAACTGCCCCTCACAAAGCTAGCAAATAGAGACAAGAAAAGTTCCAGCCAAGAGTATGGTGGCAAACTAACCAATCCAGAGCTATCCTCCATCTGGCCCCTACAGCTAGGAGGCAATATTTCTCTGCCTTCATCACACCAGAGCCACGGATCAGGCAACTTGGGATCACACCTATAAGGGAAGAGCCAGCTGAAACTATTTAAACTAGTCAAACCTAAGTTGTTCATCTTGCTCCATCTTGCCTTTTCTACAGAAATCCCAATAAAGGCAGTGTCCTGAGCTCTCTCCTCAGCCCTATCTCTTGCCATCTGGTCAGAACCTGATGCTTCCCTTGTGACCCTGTGTGACAGGCAGAGACGCCCTGACTGGGACCTCTGAATATAATAAACTTCCGAGCCTCATTCTTGCCTCTTCCTGTGGCTACACCAACTTTACCATAGCCAACATGGACATTCTGGGAACAAAAGGGATATACTGTGCACCTAAATTATATAAATATATATAACTCTAGATGACATTACGTCTCTTGGTGTTGCTTGGATGGGCAGATTAGGAGCCCATCTTTCCCAGCTTCAGAAGAAGGCTCTGACTGAGAGTGATTAGCATTTGCCCTTTTACCAGGCGTCCAGGAAACCATCATCTGACTTGCTCACAGTTAGTGCCATCAGGGAACCCCAAACCGCCTGGCCCACCCGCAGCCCACAGCTCAGCTCCTCACCAGCATCGCCCATGGAGCTGAAGATGCTCTCGGTGACACACATGATGGTGTCGGTGGCCTGGTCGTAGCGACCGATGGGCTCGCCGCGGCTGGCGAACTGTCGTACGTGCTGCAGGAGATCGTGGAGGGCCTGGCTGACCACACTGGCAGCCGCGCTGACCTGCTTCAGCAGCTCAGTGTCGTCGGTGGCCGCCTGGCAGGCGCGGACGCAGTTTTCTACGGAGCGATCCACAAGCTTCCCTGCTTCAATCAGCTGCTCCTGGCACACAGGGGAGCTGATGGTGGGGCTCACGACCTGAAGCGAGACGGGAGTGGGTCTTGGGCACCGCATCACAACTCTAGTCTCTAGTGCCCACTAGCATTTTTGCCATGTTCTTCCCTGCCCTGGGCCTCAGTTCCTCACTTAGAGGGCCAGCGATTAAACTGAACCATCAATGGAGGTGTCTCATACTCGACCATTTCACTTTGTGATTTTTAGATGCCCACTAACTTTCACCTCCATTAATGCTCTATAACCATTGATACTACTGACTACTTCTATAGAGAGAAATTTCTGATATTTACCATTCACACCTCCTCCTCTTGGGAACCTCTGAACTGAGTCTTCCAAGCTGAGATAAAGACTATGTCAAAGAATTATGATTTTTTTCCAGATATATTTCCTGGAAGTCTGCTTCATGGTTGAGAGAGTAGAGTGGGTTGTGTCAGCATCTGTGAAACTAGCTGGTGAACAAGGAAAGCAGGAGGAGGGAGACCATCAATGATGCCTCCGATTGATGCTGCAAACCCTCTCCTAGGACTGGAAATGCCAGGGGAACCAGATTACAGATCCATGCGTGTGTGCTTGGTTGCTCAGTTGTGTCCGACTCTTTGTGATTCTATGGCCTGGAATCCACCAGGCTCCTCTGCCCATCCATGGCAGGAAAACTGGAGTGGGTTGCCCTTCCCTTCTCCAGGGGATCTTCCCGACCCAGGGATTGAATCCATGTCTTCTGCATGGGCAGGAGGATTCTTTACTGCTGAGCCATGAGGGAAGCTCTTACAGATCTGTATAGTATGTTGTATCGTCAGGTGGAGAAACTAACACCTACCATCTTGTGATGCATTATCTCAGCAAAGATACACGTGGTTGAGTGGAAAGGGTATTTGAAGTTAGACCAGCCTGATTTATAAGCCTAGTCCAGGCACTTATGATTTCTGTGGCTGTAATTACTCAGTAACATCTAAGGGCCTCAGCTTCCTCTTCGGTAAACCAGGGGTGATGGTGCTACATGAGGTACTGTGTTATACGGAGTGTGTACATCCTAATGGCAACCATGAACTACATCATTATCCCTCATTCTGATACTGTGCTCCCACTAACTCTGCAGATAATGCTATAACGGCATAATTCAAGAGCTCTTTGTGCACAGGGGTAAATAAGACATGCTGAGATGTCCGAAGGGGAGATACAGCAATTTACATGTAGAAATGGCAATTAGACACAGAAAAGTACCATTGCTTCAGGACTTGAGCAAGGAAAAAATTATTAAGTGGAACTGGACAGCTTATGCTAAAATACTACCATTTCACCTGAAAGACACCTGAAGCAAGCTCTGAATCTTAGACAATTTTAACAAGCTCTGCCCCTGCTTCCTCTCACAGACACTCTGAAGAAAGGGCTGGGGTGCCGCCAGCTTACCTTGGCGCACGCCACTAGCTGGGAGGTAGAGAGGGCACACTGGGTGGCCGCGGCGATCACTCTGTTCTGCAGGACCGTGTCCTCAGCCACTTGGGCAACATTCTTTGCCTTTAGTACCAACATGGCAGCAGCATTGGCAACAGCTTTAGCCAAACTCATTAAAACGTCCTAAGCAAACGGAAACAGAAAATAGTTATTTATATTTTCCCAGTCATCCATCAGAACCGGAAAATAAAGCACTTAAATATTTTATGAAAATTCCATTCGACCTTTTTCCTTCAGTGCTTTAGAATAACACTTTTTCCACTTATTTTACTGAAATGTCAAGTTAGTCTGAGAGCTAATTAAGGAAGTCTAATACTACAGTCTCCTACACTATAAGTAGCATAGGTTTCCATCTAAAATAGGTTAATTTGAAGGAAGGGCTTTTGTTTTAACCATTGATTCACATTTGTGCATTTAAACAACACTTAGAATCTTGACACCACCTCCTGAGTATGTGGTAGATCCAGCTGAAAATATACACTATGAGTGGTAGGAAGGATGAAATTCATGGCCTGCCATGTCATCATGCTCCACTGTGACTTGAAAATTTATCTTTTGGATCTCTACTTTGCACAAAGATCCAAGCTGCCATCAGAAATTCAGCCACATCTTAGCCTCCAGAGGGCAACGTTGAACATGCATGGATAGGACCTCCAGCTCAATAGCTCATGAATTCTCTGAACATAAGTTATTCTCAGTGTTCTGTAGCCTTCTAGATGGAGATAAATTATTATGAAAAGTGGAAAGGGAGCTTATGTAAATAAAGCAGCCTCAAGACCTCACCAATGATGCAAAGCACTCTGAGCCTTTAAAGATCAGTTTATGTTGCAGGTCAACATCAAGGCTTTCTGCCTGCAGGCTGGAGAATCCCTTGACTCAACCCATCAGGTTTGTCATCATTCTGTGACCTAAAGAATCACCACTGCTACATTTAATGTACTTCTTGGCTTTTAATATTGAAGGTCATTTATTTGGTTTGGAAATGCCTTCCCAAACATATAGGACAATTTTATTTTGAACCAACATGTCAAGGCTTTCTCCCAGAGGAAATGTGGTCGGAAGTCTTTATTAATTCATCAGATAATGAAAAGCACTTTTATACTGAATGCAAAGGGCACCCACACGGTCTTTACAACAAGGTAGTTTATGAGAAGATATCCTGGAAACAGTGTTCTGCCTGGAAAATTTTATACAGAGCAAAGATTATGTTTAGTGTTGCTGCCACTCTTTTGTGACCCTATGAACTGGAGCTTGCCAGGCTCCTCTGTCCATGGGATTTCCCAGGCAAGAATACTGGAGCGCGTTGCCATTTCCTTCTCCAAGGGATCTTCCTGACCCAGGATTGAACCCATGTCTCCCGCATGGCAGGAGGGTTCTTTACCACTGAGCCACTTGGAAAGCCCAAGACCATATGTGTTATCCAGGCAAATCAGAAACCCATGAATCCACCGTAAGTAGATTTTAAAATGGACAGTAGCAAAGCAGTCAGAAAAGGACAGTTTGGTCCAGTCTTTCCTGGGTCTCTGGTGTTTACTCGATGTCCAAGGAGAAGCCATAGCCTCTGGTGCCAAGGGGTGAAGAGGCCTCTGGGATCTGACCGGCACTCATCTGCCACATAACTTCCAGAAATTGATCCCAACACAGCCTGCAAAGTTATGGTTCTTGGCCCTCTATCTCAACGTTAGTGAAAGCAAAATTTGAAAGTCACAAATCATTATCAAGATTTTTAAAAGCAGTCTTTCAAAATGCGTCAAAGTATTCCTTCCCTTGAAAGGAATCCATCTTCTCACCCAAGGCCAAGATCTGGTCATGGCTTTGTTAGACTGATTTAAAGAAATCCTGATTCTCCTACTAATTTTGTCCACCCACCCCCGAGCCCGACACACACACAAAATACAGTTAGAAAAAGAACATGATCCTGTGGCTATAGTTGCTGACAAGGCCCTTGTCAAACTTTTCAACAAGACCACTATTATGCAGCTCATGTAGAATAAACCTTTGTTAACTCTGGGAATGTGCAGTACACTGAAAACTCAAGAAGAAGCTCCAAGATAGGATCTCAAGAACTGGAAAACCAAGAGAGTAAGAAATCCAGTGTCAGTGAGCCAGGGGTTACCCACAACTGGAGGAGACTGTAGATCCCCTTTCTGCACGGGTGTTTACCGAGAGACCTTAGAGAACAGGAAACATTCAAGCCAGGTCTTTCCTGTTAAGAAAAGCACCATGAGACATTATCCTGAACTTGAACCCGCTTCTCTAGCCCATCTGAATAGAAGCAGACATTGGAGGCAGAGTTTATATTTACATGTGATGGAAACAGTCTGTCAAAGAATAAAAGGGGAGAATCTATTTAAAAAAAAAAAAAGCCACAAGGATATAGGAGATGCTTTAAAGAAGAGCTGTGACTTCCCTCTTAACTTTTCCCAGACATAAGAAAATAAGTTGACTGCTTGAGGATAATTAAGTCTAGTAAATCAACGGATGAATCTCGTATTTAACCAATTTCTAAGTAGGTACCTACCTCCAAAGAACTATTTGCTCTAATATAAAATCCACAGGACAACACATGTGTTTGGGGATCTAATCAAGGGGGAAGGAAGGATGAGGACATAATTAGCTTGGCTTTAGCAGGTTGTATTTATGTGGTCTACAGTTAGTTCTGTTTACAGTTATTACTGGCCACACTAGCACAGAAATGGCTTCCAGGAATACCCCTACCATCCATTCTGTGTCTCAGCCTCCCTGATCACATGAACTTTCATGCACTGAATGTTCAAGCCTTAATGCAGGATCTGCATGAGTCCTATGTCCCCAGCACCCCAGGAATGTGGAAAGTAGAGGAGAAGGGGCATGTTTAATGTATCCACCACATACATGATCATATCTTACAGTGATAACTAACACATCTCGAGGTGATGAAATCCAGTAGTGCTAGATGAAATAGTAAGCAAAATTGCCCCTCTTGAGGCAACTGGAATGCTAATAGAAAGCTGGGTGATTTTATTCTAAATTCTACAGAAATTTCAAACACAACCTGACATAGGATTTAGAAAAGGGTACCTTCCTGAAAACCTGGGCTTGACCTGCAGCAGTTAAATGAGAATGTATTTGTATGTTACTTGTAAAATTAAGACTTAAGGAGGAGGAGGAAGAAGAATGAAAGGCATCTACCCATAAGTATGTGAGAAGAGGAGTTCATCTGGCCTGAAGATCCCCAGCAGGAGGCCTCCCCACCCCATTTGCGGGGGCTGGGAATGGAGGCAGACAAGTTGAGATCTTGTCTGAGCTGGCAGTGCATCCATCCAGCTGCAGAGAGCGGCTACAGCTGGTCCCCAGAGGATATGTCTTTGGTATTGAAAAAAAAAAGGGGGGGGTGACAAAAAGGACTTCTCTGCCACACTTGTGGTTTTGAATATGACACAGACATATTCAAAGCTCTCAACACAAAGGAATGCTTGTGCTATGTGGGAGCAGAGTGTATATGGGAATGCATGTGTTTTCACTCTTACATGCAGACTCAAGAATGATGCAATTCAAAACTGCTCCAAATAGATAAAACAAGACTGGCCATGAGTGGATAACTGTAGACTTGGGTGGTTGATATAAGGATGGCTGTGACATTATTCCCTCCATGTTTGTGTTTAAAGAAACTGCAGCATGCTGACTAGTGAGAACAGCTAAGCAGATGTTTCAGTGTGGTGATGTATGGTGTAAGTGAATTGAGTTTTTCAATTAAATTTTTTTTCGTTAACACATAAAAAGATCACAGTCTAAGATAATCCACCTTCACCTTTCTCTTGCCAGTTCAGGGAAGACTCCGTTTTTCATTACCTTCTCCCTGCTTGGGTCTAAGACCATCACTTAGGTTCCAAGATTATGGACTGCAAATATCTCACCTGGAATCGCTCATCAGTCTCATTCTCTCCGATCTGCCGCAGAAGATCCCCGCTGGCTTGTCCTATGCTTCCAGCGGCGGTCAAAACTGTCTGTCGAGGCTACAAACACAGAGCACATCTTAGTGGGAAAGAGCGCACTGCCTCCCCAGGGCCATCAGACAGGGCAGCACAGGAAGAGGAATCCTACAGGAGGGCTTCCTCCTGCAGCCCAATAGTGGGTGTCTGCCAGACAGGAGACATTCACATCCTTGTGGAATCCGTGCAAGGAACTGGCTGATGGCTCAAAACCAGCAATGTCTGAATAGATTTGAAATGATCAATTAACAAGCCTCATTCAACTGGTAGGAAATTAGGGTACAGACTTGAATTCCCTTTACACGTATATTTGTAATGTGTGTGTTAGTTTCTCAGGTCACATCTAATCAAGTAGCCTTGGGTAGGGGAAGGGAGGCTTCATTCCAAGAGCTTGTTGGTTGTTCAGTCGCTCGGTCATGTCCAACTCTTTGCGACCCCATGGACTGCAGCATGCCAAGCTTCCCTGTCCGTCATCATCTTCCAGAGTTTGCCCAAATTCACATGCATTGCATTGGTGATGCCATCCTGCCATCTCATCCTTTGACACCCTTTTCTCCTTCTGCCCTCAATCTTTGCCAGCATCAGGGACTTTTCCATTGAGTTGGCTGTTCACATTAGATGACCAAAATACTGGAGCTTTTGCTTCAGCATCAGTCCTTCCAACAAGTATTCAGGGTTGATCTCCCTTAAGATTGACTGGTTTGATCTTCTTGCTGTCCGGGAGACCTTCAGGATTCTTCTCCAGCACCACAGTCGGACGGCATGGATTCTTTGCTGCTCTGCCTTCCTTGCAGTCCAGCTCTCACTACATAGAGTAATGCTTCAGTTCAGTTCAATTCAGTTGCTCAGTCGTGTCCAACTCTTTGCGACCCCATGAATTTCCGCACACCAGGCCTCCCTGTCCATCACCAACTCCCAAATTCACCCAAATTAATGGTGAAGAGTTGGACACGACTGAGCGACTTCACTTTCACTTTTCCCTTTCAGGCATTGGAGAAGGAAATGGCAACCCACTCCAGTGTTCTTGCCTAGAGAATCCCAGGGAAAGGGGAGCCTGGTGGGCTGTCGTCTATGGGGTAGCACAGAGTCAGACATGACTGAAGTGACTTAGCAGCAGCAGCATGTGCATTGAGTCGGTGATGCCATCCAGCCATCTCATCCTCTGTCATCCCCTTCTCCTCCTGCCCCCAATCCCTCCCAGCATCAGAGTCTTTTCCAGTGAGTCAACTCTTTGCATGAGGTGGCCAAAGTACTGGAGTTTCAGCCTCAGCATCAGTCCTTCAGTGAACACTCAGGACTGGTCTCCTTTAGGATGGACTGGTTGGATCTCCTTGCAGTCCAAGGGACTCTCAAGAGTCTTCTCCAACACCACAGTTTAAAAGCATCAGTTCGGCGCTCAGATTTCTTCACAGTCCAACTCTCACATTCATGCATGACCACTGGAAAAACCATAGCCTTGACTAGATGGACCTTTGTTGACAAAGTAATATCTCTGCTTTTTAATATACTATCTAGGTTGGTCATAACTTTTCCTTCCAAGGAGTAAGTGTCTTTTAATTTCATGGCTGCAATCACCATCTGCAGTGATTTTGGAGCCCCCCAAAATAAAGTCTGACACTGTTTCCACTCTTTCCCCATCTATTTCCCATGAAGCGATGGGACCGGATGCCATGATCTTTGTTTCCTGAATGTTGAGCTTTAAGCCAACTTTTTCACTCTCCTCTTTCACTTTCATCAAGAGGCTCTTTAGCTCCTCTTCACTTTCTGCCATAAGGCTGGTGTCATCTGCATATCTGAGGTTACTGATATTTTTCCTGGCAATCTTGATTCTAGCATGTGCTTCTTCCAGCCCAGCGTTTCTCATGATGTACCCTGCATATGAGTTAAACAAGCAGGGTGACAATACACAGCCTTGACGCGCTCCGAGTAACGCTTAGCCAGTACCAAAGGGCGCACCATAGCTTCTGTACACAGTTCAGCAACTCCAAACCTTACAGTGTGGTAACGTGAGCCACTGGGATGGAAGGAGCAGCTAGGGAAGCAAGAGTTCCACGGGTCCCAAAGGCGGCATCTACCTCATCGAGCTTGAGTGACTCTGGGGGAGAATGGATCCATGTATACACATGGCTGAGTGCCCTCAGTGTCCACCAGAAACTACCACAACATTGGTAATCGTCTACACCCCAACACAAAATAAAAAGTTAAACAAAAGAACCTTGAGTGACTGCTGACCCCAAAGCTCACCTCTCCAGAAGTTGGCTGCACAGCTTTCAGCAAATCTGATACAGCCCCGGCGAGGGTCCTCGCGGCTTTGAGCAAGTCCTCCCCGCTGCCCACCTCGTCATCCATGAGGGCTGCCAGCAGCTTCACGCCCTTGGACATCTCCGTCAGGTTGGAAGAAATGGTGGTGATGGCGCATCCCACGGCAGTGTAGTCGGTGTCCGCAGGATCACCTGGGGCAGAGAAGGACTGATGCCATCAGAGAAGGGCAGTGAAGGCTGCGCAGAGCCCAGGGTAACACGCGACAGGTGGTGACGCTGGCAGCAGACCCCACCCCCTTGCGACATCCTGCAAGAGTCAGACGTCTCGTCTCCCCATCTCCAAGGCTGCTCTTCACGAGGTCCTTTCACCCCGAGGTCTCATACTTTGAGATTCTGAGCATGAACACCTTTAAAACTAGCATCTCACAGTCCTTTGCAGAAGGCCTCTCCAAGCTCAGCAGCTTGGAAAGGTGAACTCTGTCCCTGAAACACTGCAAGCCTGCTTGGTGATGCAAGATCGTCCCTGGCTCTCACTTGACAATGCAAGACTGAGGGCCATGCAATCCAGAGAAGACCACAGCTAGACAAGATAGAGGAAGGCACCCGTGACAGCTAGTCATACAAAACCACTTTGAGACTGTAAGCTCCCAGAAGGCAGAAACTGGCCTCAATAAACTCTGAAGTATGTCCAGCAGCTTGATGGACAATGAGCTGAGTAAGTGCTTTTCACTGATGGTGCATGATACAGTCACAAAGGCAAGAGAGGTTCCCCGCATTTCTCCCGGGTCAGGGGGAGAAAATGCTTGAAGCATTGTGAGGGCCTAAAAATAGACTCTTTTCTAAGAATAGGAAAAATCTGTTGCTTCAATCAAAGAATAAGAACTTCTTTTATTTTTTTGAACAAAACCACAATACACCACAAATCCCTCGGACTCACCGGCTGTGAGGTTAACAACTGACGCGGTTCCAGCTGTGATGGCATCGACTTGAGAGTGGATTTCGTGTTTGGATTCATCCACTTTATTCTGAACCCACACCCTAGACGCCTGCAAAACCAGATAACTGCATGACACAATCGCTGAGCAGGGTTACCCAGGAAACCAGAGAAGCCGCGTCATGAAATGAGACCAGCACTCTGACCACACTGCTCTCACTGGGCTGGTACCCATGAGGCCCTTACGTCATCTTTAACAATGTCCTTAACAGGTGTCCTGCTCATTCATTCATGCCACATGGAATGAAAATTCTCAATGCCTCTTACTCAGGTTACCTTTTCTTTAAAATTTTGGAGACAAAATTTCTCTGTGGTTTTACATAGGTAAATTCAGTTTAAAAAAAAAAGGAGATAATTAGTATCTTATACTAATACTGCACAGTGGCACCAACGTGCATGCTCAGTCATGTCTGACTCCTTCTGACCCCATGGGTTATAGCCCTCCAGGCTCCACTATCCATGGGATTTCCCAGGCAAGAATACTGGAGTAGGTTGCCACTTCCTACTCAATGGGATCCTTCCAACTCAGGGATTGAACTGCATCTCCTGTGTCTACTGCAGTGGCAGGCAGATTTATTACCACCGAGTCACCTGGGAAACCCACTGGCACCAACAACTGTTGCTAATTTTCATCTTCATTTTTTTAGAGAATGGAGTGAGAATCAGGGTATTTTAGCTGAGTCTTCTCTCAGCATAGCAACTGTTTTTTATGACATGAATATCATGCTGATATGCACCTTTCCCGGCAGGATTTTGAGGGGTGGTCTTCAAGACCCCTGCTCTAGATCCATACTATGTGATATAACATTGAGCAAACTTCACCCAGTTCCTGTGCCTAAATTTCTTCTACTGTAGAAACTCAGTGATCTTTTGAAACCTTTCTAGTTCTTATAATTTATGCTCATGTGACTCTTAGCAAATTCTGCTTTTGGCCATTTCTGGTCTTGGCCAATGAGTGCTTACACTGGCAATGGTGATCCTATGGTAATAGATGGTTCTGGTCTCCTTCCCCAAATAGTCCCCAAATATTAATCTTGGTTCAGAATATGTCTAGCATTAAAATATTTTATATATTAATTCTTTTCAAAGAATTGATATTCTTACTTAGTGAAGTAAGAATATCAAGTCCAGATATTTAAAAACTCCTTCTCCCAACTGTGCTGGATACTCAAGGCTGCCATATGTATTTTTAGTTTCAAGTTCCTGAAAGCAAAATACTTAATAACTTCAGAGACTTGAGAGAAACACCTTTGAGGATGCTGCACCCTTCAGGTTTACAGGTACACAAGTGAAAAACACACTGAGCAGAGAGAACTTGGAGGCAGCTGTCCTGGCTAGATGAGATGAGGCCACAAACTGTGTCTTGGTTCTGCCCCTGTGATGTCCAGGCAGTACTACAGCCATGGTTTCCAACCCTGGCTGCATATGAGAATCACAGAGAGAGATGAAACACCATGGAAATCCAGGCCCCACCTCCAGCAACACTGATCTGCTTGGTCTGACCTGGGCCCTAGGTTTTGTCCTTTAAGCCTTTCAGGTGATTCTAATGTGCAAAGCAGGACAGAGAATGACAATGGTAGCCAGTCCTTGGCAAACTTCCCTGTGTACACAAAACATCTGGGAACTAAAATATCGATTCTGATTCAGAAGGGTGGAGTAAGGCTTAAGATCCTGTACCTCTCACAATATCCTAGGTGCTGCCAATGCTGCTGGCCCGGGGATCACAATTTAAACAGCAAGGGACTATGTGATTTTATGCAATGGCAGCTATGGGAAGGCAGTTAATCACCCTGCCTCATTGAAAAGTTCAGCAGCAGGAACCCAGCAGTTCACAAAGCATGGTTCCCAGACAAGCAGTAGCACCCGAGAACTTGCTGGAAATGCAAATTCTCTGGCCCCACCCCAGACCAACTGAGTCAGAAAAAATGGGGGAGGAGCCCATTTTTAGCCTCTGGATGACTCCGAGGTTTGCTCAAGTATGAGAACCACCAGTACTAACAACAAATCCAGCTAACACTCACTGGGCTTGCACTGTGTTAGGTGCGGGGCTAAGAACTTTGTGAAGTGAAAGTGAAAGGTGCTCAGTCCGACTCTTTGTGACCCCATGGACTATACAGTGAGAACAGTACAGAAACGATACAGTCCATGGAATTCTCCAGGCCAGAAAACTGGAATGAGTAGCTGCTCCCTTCTCCAGGGGCTCTTTCCAACTCAGGGATCAAATCCAGGTCTCCTACATTGCAGGCAGATTCTTTACCAGCTGAGCCACAAGGGAAGCCCGCACACAAGGGAAGAACTTTTTTCGTGATTGTACTGTCAACCCTCACAACAGCCCTACTCAGGAATAACAAAGTGGACCTTAGAGAGAGTAAGTTGCCCAGAAGACATAGCCACTGAGCTGTGGGGCTGGAATTTGGGCCCCACTTGAGTCTAAGTTCTTAGCCTAAAGGGCTACTGCCAATAGCCCGTAGCATTTTATGATTCTTTCTTCCTGTGGTAAGTGCTAAATTGTTTCAGTCATGTCCAACTCGTTGTGACCCTATGGACGATAGCCCTCCAGGCTCCTCCATCCATGGGATTCTCTAGGCAAGAATACCGGAGTGGGGATCTTCCCAACCCAGGGATCAAAAAAGTATCTTTTATGTCTCCTGCATTGCAGGTGGGTTCTTTACCACTAGTACCCTCTTCCTTAGGTGCAGCTTAAAGGCAGGGACTCCATCTCTTAAAAAAAATATGGACTGGCACCTCACCCAGCTGGAGACAGAGATTCACCTCACTGAATCCACCCAGAGTGCAGAATCCCATTTTCTGTGAGGGCAGAGACATCAAACAAAAATGCTGAACTTCCCTGGTGGTCTAGTGGCTAAGACTCCATCCTCCCAAGGCTGGGGGCCTGGGTCCAATCCCTGGTCAGGAAACAGATCCCACAAGCCACAACTAAAGATCTCATGTGCTGCAATTAAGACTGGCACAGTCAAATAAATAAATATTTTTAAAAAGAAAATAAAGTGTTGAACGACCCTCACCATATCCTGGCCGAGAGGTGGCAGGGAGTCAAGCTCGCTGAGGTCGTCCTGGGCCTGCTGGACAGCATGCATGCTCGTGTTGATGGTCCCCATGAGGGCCTGCTGGGCTGAGGTCTGCAACGGTAGGTAATAGAGGGGTCATACCATGCTCCTGGCCTGGCAACAGAGCCTCTATGTAAGCAAGGGAATTGGATCTGGGATCAAGACACAGCGGTCCAGAGTACCTCTCAACAAACTGCCTGAACCACCTCCTATTTCAACTGGGGCTGGAAATAGGTATTGTAATACATGAATAGAATACTAAATAGGGGTGTTTGCAATAGAGTGATTATAATCAGCAGAGTGTAGAGAGTGTAATTAGCTGACAAGAAGGCTCAGAAAGAGCTCCCCTGCTGGGAGCTCAGGGGACCCAACCCTTGAGTATTCAGAACAGAAGTTCCCCCATACAGGAATCATGTGGGTGTTACATCTGAATTCTTGGTAAGTAAATAAAGATTTCACCCAAACCTACAATACAGTCAACATGCTTCTTCAGTCAAATCACTTCTGGGCTTTCAGGCTCTTCTGCTTTCAAAATGTTCTTGTCCCAAGCATGAGAATCCAGAGACCCAGTCAGGCAGACGAGCACAGTGCAAGAAACCAATGATGTGCTCGGGGGATGTGTGGAGTGGAACAGACTTGGACTGCTTCTGAGCCTCTCTGAGGGGTACTGGGCTGATGAGCAAGTGGGCGAGCAGGGTCCTAGCCCTCACTCACACACCACGTGGAGAGGCCACTGGCTCTTGTCCAGCCCTTGAGGACACCTGTCGTCCTAGACAGAGCACTGCCAGAGGCACCCATTTAAAAGAAAACACCCTGGGAATTGGGCATTTGGGACCGCAGAGCTGAAGAGCCAGGATGCAGACAGGAAGTAGCAAGAGTGGGATAATACACACAACCCATCACCAGGCTGATATTGCTCCCTGGACACCAGGGGCAGCCTCGTGATGGGCAGGGCAAGGCCCCCGGGAGCCTCACCAGCGGGGGCATGTGGCCGCGGTGCATCTGCCCAACCATGACCTGCTGCTGTGGGGAAGGCATGCTGCCAACATTGAAGGTCTCAGGCCCGCTGGAGCCAGAGCGCATTACAGCTGGCAGCGCCACCGAACCGTGCTCCACCTTCCCGGTGCGATTGAACTGCTGCTGCAGGATGGTGGACCTGCGGGGAACAGACGCTTTGGTCACTGCGAGGTGGCCGCTCACATGGAGTGTCATGTCACCTGATACCGCAGGTGTCAGCAATGTTCGTGCTTCATGTTACGAAAACCAGTTTAAAAGAGGCAAATAGAGACAGAATCATGAATGAAGTAACAGCACTAAAATGTTCAGCAAAACCCTGAGATGAATGCATCTTTTTATATAATCAGTACTATAATTAATTACTGGCATTATGCTATTAGCTGTTCAGAAAGACTCAGAAAACAATGATGTTCTAGGCCTAAGTGAATGTTCTGGATACAGTGATGTAGTATTTGGTAAATTCTACCTGAAATAGCATTCATTCAACACAAATCTATTGCATGCCAGGTTCTATTCTAAGCCCTGGGGACAGAGATCAGTAATCCATAGTTTGAAGGAAGAAATGTAGAAATGAACTTCACATCTCCCTCAGCTTAGCTCTCCTTCCCCAGGTGGAAAGCTAACCACAGAGGATGTTTCAACACGTGTGGAGCCTTGATGACTGGCTGACCTTGGTACCTCGTCCAGATGATTTCAGGTTAAGTCTGGGAAGACTCCCAGGGCATCTAGTAAAAAAAAATTTTCAAGTTTGTACCTCTTGATATTTTCCTGGAATGAGAGGTGAGTGCAAAGGACTTTGAGCACATGAGCATAAGAATCTGAGAATCCAGAGGACAAACCCACAGGGAATGTGGGAGAGTCTGTGTTGGGGGGTGGGGAGGGAGTGGGACAGGCTTGGTGAGTAGCTATATTAAGGCACAGGAGCCTCTGTCCCAGGATTCTGGAACCATCACAGTTCACTTCCTGTTGCCCAGGGCAAAGGTTGTGAGTTAAGTTAGGGTACCAACCGACAGGTATCCATGGAGTGACATTAACATCTGCAGAGGAACTGGCACTAGAAAGGGTGGATCTAAGGCTCCTCTAGAGCTCAGCTGCATTCCAAGATCTCAGCCAATGTTTAATTCAGGGAGAAGTGAAAGATCTCGTGATGAGGATCTCCCTGGACTGTTATGCCCTCTGCAGTGGGGACGGGCTGCAGCAGCACCGGGCAGGGGAGGGTCCCAGCACTCAGGGCACAGACACTTACTGAGCTTCTCCTAGGAGAAGTTCAAGTGCAGTGGAATCCTGTGAAGTGCACAGCTGACCCTATTAGGAAGCACTAGCTTACTAACATTCATCTGATGGTCATTAATAACTCCAAGAAATTCAAGTCTTTTGCCAAAGGGTACCAAACGGTACTTGAAATCCTGCTGCTGCTGCTAAGTTGCTTCAGTCGTGTCCGACTCTCTGCGACCCCATAGACGGCAGCCCACCAGGCTCCCCCGTCCCCGGGATTCTCCAGGCAAGAACACTGGAGTGGGTTGCCATTTCCTTCTCCAACACTCGGAAGTGAAAAGTGAAAGTGAAGTCGCTCAGTCGTATCCAACTCCTAGCAACCCCACAGACTGCAGCGCACCAGGCTCCTCCATCCATGGGATTTGCCAGGCAAGAGTGCTGGAGTAGGGTGCCATTGCAGTACATCAAATTTGGCTCCAAGTTGTATACTAATAGGGGACAAACAGAGAAACACTTTCAAGGGGATTACGATGCAAACTGTGAGCAAGTGGTGCACAGCAGCCAAGGCAGAGAAACAGTGACTACGACTGGGCAAGTTCAAGATGCTGCCCTAGGACAGCGCCCTAGAGATGTCGCAGACGTGAATCCGAGTCCTGGCTCGGCCCAGTGTGCATCTCAACTAAACTCCAGGAGCTTCAGATTCCTCATCCACAGTCTGAGGATGGCCAGACCTAGCCTACCTCTTCCATGGGGGATGTTGCTGGGATCAAGTGAGACAGCAAGATGGACACACGCAGTACAGACAAGAAAAACATCAAGGGAGTGGGTGAGCAGGTTTCTCAACAAGTCTTGCCTGTTCCTAAATTTTAATAAATCTCAGTTTCCTCATTCACAAAATGGGGCTAAACTGAGACTGCTCTAAATTTAAAATAATGATAAAAATAGCAAATATGTATTATGTCCCGGAGATGGCTTAATGTGCTTTATTTGTTTTATAAGCATTATTAAGAACTCAAGCATCAAAATCAACTTATGAGGTAGTACTATCAATCATTCTTCTCATTGTACAGATGAGATGAAGGAGACAGAGAAAACTCATAATGCCCCGAAGGCCACACATTGAAAAACAGACCCCAGATTGAAACCCACTAACTCTGGCTCCAGAGTCCATGTTTTTACCACTTCCTTTTGTTACCTCATGACATGTGTATCAAGCATGGCAGTAACAAGCATCTCATAAACAAAAATTCCCCTACTGGGTAGGTCCCTAGCCCAAAAGAAACAGAATTGAACTCACTCTCCAGGCTTTGATGATAATGATGGAGTTTATGAGAAATAAATTAGAAATTCAAAATGGGACACGAAGGCTTACCATGTCTAAAGGTGGACTTAAGCTCCACATGGTCTTCTGTGTCTCCCTGAAATCCCCAGCCGCCCTCACCCCAACAGGACACCCTCAACAGAGATAACAATGGTCTGGGAACCACACTTTGAGAAGCAAGACTCATCTATCTCATCCATTATCACCTCCTCCACGTGAAGGACTTCAGGGCAACTGGCCCAGAGTTAGCCTAGGAAACCTGCCCATGCTGGGAGAAGGCAGTTATCCCTGATCTTAAATACACTTACTTTTTAGGGGAAACGGACTCTTCTAACATAGTTGACTCCTCATCGCCCTCCAGTCCAAATCTATCTTTACTTTGTTTCTGGGGTAAAACAAGACAAACATGAAAGTTAGCAGGTCTTGACACAAGAGCCTTTTAAGGAGGCCTTTTAAAATGAGCCACATAAGCAGGTACATTAAGGTTTGCCCCAAATTCCTTGTATGGGATATTTAATAAGTGATAGGTGAATAAAATCAATAGTTATAATGAAAAAGAATACAATATTTAATATATATATAAAGTGCCTTTTGTATATATTATTGCACAGACAATTTCATATAGCTAAAATTAAGACACTGATACTCTACTAGAACTTGGCTATTTCAGTGGGTGGTATCTCGAAACCTTAGGAAAGGTTATTTTGTGTACCACTATGGCATATAACACCCTCCCCCTCATTAAAACTGGATGAGAGAGAAAGAAAAAAAAACTGAAAGAAAATCTTTAGGTCCTCAACCGAGTTTCTAGAGAGGAAAATGTAACAAGAGAGGAAGAGAGGAATGTACCTACAGCGGAAGATGCTGAGGGGGGAGCGAGGCTCATTCATTAGCTAAATGATACACTATTGCTCACCGCCTGGCAGTCAGTGACACAAATGTGAGCTGCAGCAAAATTAGAAATGGATATGCGGCCAAAGACTGCACAGTCAAGTAATCTTAATGTTAGAGATTCCATTAGTGCATCAAGTATTTTTACATGAGTTTTTTAATTTTCCAGGTAGCTACATCATCTAAACTGAGACTTTTTAATAAAGAAGTGCTGTCTAATCTGCAGAGTATGAAATACCTTTTTGAGGATGATGTCAATGTAGCCTGCAATCAGCTGGGATATTTGCTCTCCTTCAGTGGTCTGTACGGAGTAGTAGCTTTCCTGATACTCCCCAAAATCCTAGCGGGGGAAAACCCATGTTAGAAGAAATACAGTCACATCACCAGTTTCAAAGGTGAGGGGGTCCAATCTTGGAACAAGTTCTGATATAGATTCACTTGCTCTTACTCATCTCCCCTAAATAACAATACCCTAAAATGTATTCAATAAACAATGGAAAGGCTCTGAAAACTGGAAAGTTGTATTGACTGGTGACCTCAGTACTCGGGCAACCACAATCTGATGAGTTCTCGAGTTTTATTTTATATCCCACACTTCCAAGGCTGGGTGCTGGAGAGGCCTGAAACTTGGAACGTCCATCAGGAAGTTTATGAAAGTCTGTTCTCTCTGGCCAAGGGACCAGGAGATGGGAAGCCCAACAAAGACCTAATTGGGAGCCTCAAGCTGCTTCACAACTGAGTTGCTCATGGGCAGCTGCAAAGCAGTGAAAGCCTGGCCATCCCAGGCCCTTCTCCACAACCCAGGCGGGCAGGTGGTCTGATCGCTCTGCAGCAGTGGCCACAGTGAAGCCCCGTGTCTCCCTCCCCTCCACTCACCTTCTGTGTTCCTAAGAAAGGTCACCTGCTAATAGTAGGTGGCCATAGGAAGTACTTTCTTCCCTCACGGACAGCACTCGCAGGCTTTGAGCAGGAACCCCAGCAATGTCAGAAGAACAAGGCAGTCCAGAACATTGCCAGGGCTCAGAAAATAAATTTATATTGCAACTCAAGTCCACAGAAGTATGCCAGAACACTGGACTATACACTAAACCTAAACAAGGTGACTGTTTACAAAAACAGAGATTTAAAGAAGATCAGGAGTCTCCTAATACAAAATCCAAAGCATCTAGGATATAATTAAAAATCACTACTCATGTTAAGAACCAGGATGAATACCATGTAAGAAAAAAAAAAAGATAATCAACTGATGCCAATACTGAAATGAATCACATGTTGGAATTATCTGGTTTTTAAATTTTGAATCATAAAAAATGTTTCAACAATTATAAAATCTCCTGAAACAAATGAAAACAAGAAGGTTAACACAGAAATTTAAGTCATAAAAAAGAATCAGACTGAAATTTGCAAATTAAAAAAATGCCATAATCTAAGTAAAAAACTCATGGGATAGATAAAATAGTACTGTGGAGATGACAAAGAAAAGAACCAGTCAGCCTGAAAGTAGATTGATAAAATTTAGTCAAGTGAAACAACAGAAAACAGGCAAAACAAAACAGAGCTTCAGGGATCTGTAGGACAATTAAAAAAAGACCTAATATCCATACCATCAGAAACACAGAAGGAGAGTAGAGCCTCCTACTGTTGGACCAAAATATATACATATATATATATATAAAGAAACAATGACTGAAAACGTATAAAAAATGGTGAATGACAGAAGCCTATACATTCAAGAAGCTAAGCAAACCCTACAACAGAATAAGCCTAAGAAATCCACACCAAGAGCTTGTGAAAACTAGAGAAAGACAATCTTCAAAACATTCATAGAAAAGCAGCATGTTACTTATAAATGAACACCAACACGATGAGAGAAAGTTTCTATGCTGAAATGGCAGAGGCCAGAGAGAAGTGGAATGACATTTTTCAAGCGCTAACAGAACTGAGAATCTCAAGTTCTGTATCTGGCAAAATTAATCTTCATGAATGAAGGGAAAATAAGATTCTCAGTCGGCTAAAGGAAAGCTAAAGAATTTGTTGCTAGCAGATTTACCTTTAAAGAATGGCTTGAGAAAAACTCTCTGAACACAAAGAAAATGAAAACAAAACTGGGAACTTTAGAAAGAGCAATGAGATGGATAAAAACAGAAGTAAATTATATCCTTCACCTCATGCGTTTTCTTCAATCTTACTATATGGTTGAAGCAGAAGTAATACCATCTCATGTAGTGGTCAATGTATAATATATAGAAGAAATACTTAAACAATTACACTCAAAAAGCATGGCAGGTAAGTAGACCTAAGTGGAAGGAAGGTATGTTTTATGAAGATTCCTCCCAACTGGCAAGAGTCTATCAATCAATGCTCAAATTAGATAACTAATATTCCCACCAAGGCCCCTTCTTGATATCTTTTTTTCTGATGCCCTGATCTTGCCCAGATGCAGATATTTCTGCATGTTCATGAGAGCTGGAGAATAGTACAATTTAGGAGTTCTGAAGAAACTGACAAATTTCAACACTTCCTGATTCTCTTATGGCTCAATACACACTACAAAATAATTGCAGCACTGATTTTCATATATCAGTGTGGCTGGCTATAGTGAGGGCCACACGGTATACTCTGCTAAAAGCAGATACTGAGGTTGGGAGGAAGAATTCAGAAGTTTAAAGGTCTGGAACAAACACGGAGCCTCCCTACATTCAATGTATTTCACTTTGAGCATTTTGTTATCATCGTCTCATTTGACTCTGGTAACTCTGAGAAACAGGTATTACTACTCCCATGTCACAACCAAGGACATTAAAGCTCAGAGAGGAGAAGTAACTTGAGCAAAGGCATAGAACTGGGAGGAAAGCGGATTTTGAACACTACCCCACAGTCTGTGCTATTTCCACTGTATAGCACGTTCTCTTCATAGGCAGGCTGGGAAAACACAGCTTGGCAAGATGTCACAATTCTTAAGAGCTTATTTAGAAACTTCTAAAACTAGAGATCAGAAGCATCCATACAGTCTCACAGCATCATCAAATTGCTTTTTTAGGGTATACTGGGGATGGCATCAGAACCACAGAAGATGGAGAATCATCCTTGACTGGCTCTTTCTAATTAAGGAACTCAGCCAGCCTTAGAGGAGCAGAGAGAAAGAGGTGGCTAAGGAGACCCAGCTCTCAGACATCTCCCTCACTTCTCGACCAGTGACTACCCCCACTCCCTGCCCTCGGGACCCCCACCATCTGTCCCTCTCCAAGGCCAGGGAAGCCCAGTGGGCTTGCATTGTTACCCCACCCATGGTATCACCCAGAACATGCTGGCCCACTCGTTGTCTTCGGCCAGTCCCTACCAGTGTGAAGCTCTTGGGTGAGGCTGCCCAGCGCTTGACCGTAGTCAGTGGCCACTCCTGCAACACCTCCTTGGTCTTTTCATCCACACGCATCACTGAGTCTTTGGTGATCCCCNCTCGTTGTCTTCGGCCAGTCCCTACCAGTGTGAAGCTCTTGGGTGAGGCTGCCCAGCGCTTGACCGTAGTCAGTGGCCACTCCTGCAACACCTCCTTGGTCTTTTCATCCACACGCATCACTGAGTCTTTGGTGATCCCCAGCAGGCGAGGCACCAGCTTGTTCTTCCCTTTCATCTTTTCCTGAAACAGGAGGTACAAAGAATCAGTGCTCTTCCTCTGAATACATCTGATTTTCCCAAGTCATCAGTGATTTTGTGATTTTTTTACCTGCGGTCAACCTACATCATTGTTTCAAAATAGGCGGGGCTATTGGAAAATCAGAGTTTTTTAAAGTCTAGATAAATGACTCGTATTAAAGGGATGGAAGCTAAAACAGAGCTATCAGAAGACTGGAAGGATCCACAGAAATTGGAAAGATCCACAACTTTTCTCTACAGAGAGATACTGTCCAGAAGGTCAGGCTGCTCCAAAAATAGAGACTGTGACACAAAAAACATATCCAGAGAAAAAGAAGTTAAAGTGAACTCCCAGCAGCCACCTCAGTGAGTAACACAAAAAGGTTAATATAGAATTTAAATATGGCACTTCAGCTATTTAGAATTAACTAAAATTGCCAGAGTAGTATCTTCTCATTACTAAGCATAGCTTAAAAAAAAAAAA
>SJYV01021474.1:0-49305 GCA_006410875.1 Neotragus pygmaeus | reverse complement strand
AAAGCCTGGACCTCGGTGCAGGGTGACCGCGGCACACAGCCCGGACCTCGGTGCAAGGCGACCGCAGTACACAGACTGGATATTGGTGCAGGGCAATCACGCACGTAGCCCAGAAATTGGCACAGGGCAACTTTGGCACACAGCCTGGACCTCGGCACAGGCTGACCGAGGCATACAGCTCGGACCTCGGCGCAGCCTGACCATGGCTCACCGCCTGGAACTCAGTGCAGGGCGACCACGGCTCACAGCCCGGACCTGGTCGCAGGTTGACCACAGCACTCAGCCCGGACCTCAGCGCAGGGCGACCACATCACACAGCACGGACTTCAGCTCAAGTTGACCGTGGCACACAGCCCGGATCTCGTCGCAGGCTGACTGCGGTTCACAGCCCGGAACTCAGCGCTGGCTGACCGTGTAACACAGCCTGGAATTCAGCACAGGTCAAACAAGTAACACAGCCTGAACCTTCCTTGAAGGGCGATCATGGCACTAAGCCCGGACTCGGCACAGGGTGACCGCGGCACACAGTCCAGAACTCAGTGCAGGGCAATGGCGGAACACATCTCAGACATTGGCGCAGGCAGACCGCAGCACACAGCCCGGACCTCAGTGCTTGGCGACCGCGGCCCAAAGCACAGACCTCGGTGCAGGACGATGGTGGCAAAATGCCTGGACCTCGGAGCAGGGCGATTGTGGCACACATCCCAGACCTCGGCGCAGGGCAGCTGCAGCACATATCCCGGACCTTGGTGCAGGATGACCGTGGCACACAGCCCTGACCTCGTCACAGGACGATGGCATCACAAAGCCTGGAACTCGATGCAGGGAAATGACAGCACACAGCCTGGATCTCGGAGCAGCGTCACTGCGGCACACAGCCTGGGCCTCGGCGCAGGTTGACCACTGCACACAGGTTGAACTTTGGGGCAGGGCGACCGCGGTTCTCAGCCCAGACTCGGCACAGGGCGACTGCAGCACACACCACGGACCTCAGCGCAGAGCAACTGCAGTACAGAACCCAGAACTTGTCACAAGCTGACCATGGAAAACAGCCTGGACCTCGGCACAGGACGACCGCTGCACACAACCAGGACTTTGGCGCAGGGGCACCAGGGCACACAGCACGTACCTCAGCACAGGATGACTGCGGCCCACAGCCCAGTACTCAACACAGGACGACTGCAAAACGGAGCCCAGACCTTGGCTCTGGGCGACAACGGCACTCATTCCGGACCTGGGAGCAGAGCAACCGCGTCACACATCACGGACTTCGTTGCAAGCTGACCGCGGCACACAGCCCCGAACTTGTTGCAGGTCGACGCAGCAAACAGCCCAGACCTCAGCACAGGGCAACCGGGGCACACAGCATGGTCCTCGTCACAAGCCAAACACAGCTCAAGCCTGGATCTCATCANTGGAAAACTCAGCAGTGGCCACAGGACTGGAAAAGGTCAGTTTTCATTCCAAATCCAAAGAAAGGCAATGACAAAGAATGTTCAAACTACCGCACAGTTGCATTCATCTCACACGCTAGTAGAGTAATGCTCAAAATTCTCCAAGCCAGGCTTCAACAGTACCACACATTTCCAGATGTTCAAGATGGATTTAGAAAAGGCAGAGGAGATCAAATTGCCATCTGCTGGATCATCGAAAAAGACAGTTCCAGAAAAACATCTATTTCTTTTTTATTGACTATGCCAAAGCCTTTGATTGTGTGGATCACAATGAACTGTGGAAAATTCTGAAAGAAATAGGACTACCAGACCACCTGACCTGCCTTCTGAGAAATCACTGAGCAGGTCAAGAAGCAGCAGTTAGAACTGGATGTGGAACAGACTGGTTCCAAACAGGAAAAGGAGTATGCCAACACTATATATTGTCACCCTGCTTATTTATCTTATATGCAGAGTACATCATGTGAAATGCTGGGCTGGATGAAGCACAAGCTGGAATCAAGACTGCCAGGAGAAATATCAGCAACCTCAGATACGCAGATGACACCATTATGGCAGAAAGTAAAGAAGAACTAAAGAGCCTCTTGATGAAAGTGAAAGAGGAGAGTGAAATAGTTGACTTAAAACTCAACATTCAGAAAACTAAGATCATGGCATCTGGTCCCATCACTTCATGGGAAATAGATGGGAAAACAATGGAAACAGTGACAGACTTTATTTTGGGGGTTCCAAAATCACTGCAGATGGTGACTGCAGCCATGAAATTAAAAGACGCTTGCTCCTTGGAAGAGAAGCTATGACCAACCTAGACAGCATATTAAAAAGCAGAGATATTACTTTGCCAACAAAGGTTCGTCTACTCAAAGCTATCGTATTTCCAGTAGTCATGTGTGGATGTGAGAGCTGGACCATAAGGAAAGCTGAGCGCTTAAGAATTGATGCTTTTGAACTGTGGTGTTGGAGGAGACTCTTGAGAGTCCCTTGAACAGCAAGGAGATCCAAGCAGTCCATCCTAAAGGAAATCAGTNATGAGTTTGAGCCAACTCTAGGAGATAGTGAAGGCCAGAGAAGCCTGGCATACTGCCATCCATGGGGTCGCAAAGAGGCAGACACAACTCAGGGACTGAACAGCAAGTCTTGTAAATGTGACTCTCTAGTGAAAGATGCTCTACCAAGACCCTGGCAACTTGGTGGACGTGTTTTCCTGGTTTCTAACGTGGTGGCAAGCCCTCCCAGAAGCCAGAGTCTGTGCCAGCCCTCCAAACAGCAGTGGTGTGGGGTTCTCCAGTGGGATTCAGTGCCAAGTCAGGGGCAGCGCCAGCCACCCTGGCACACAGACCTCATGGATAGAGCTCTTAGCAGACCCTTTGGGCACACTGCTTAGTGATTCTGCTTTATTAAATTATCTATTTTAGAAAGCAACTTTAATATTTTGTGACCAATGAGGGGCACACTCCTGAGTCAGCTACCAGCCAGAGGACAGACTGGAAGCATTTATGTTGTGAGGAGAGGGTTTGAACTGTGCATGTGAATGTCAACTTGAAAGGTGATGGTCAAAATCAATGTGAGAGGAACACAGCTGTGCTGCTCTGAGTGGGAGCACCAGGGGAACCCAGAGAAACGCTCTGAGGTCCTGGTGATGCCTCACCAGCCCTCTGCCCTGGTCTCAGCATCACAGAGAGCAGATACGGGGCTGGTACATGCTTTACTGTGCAGACTAGTGCCCTCCTGCTTTGGAAAGAAGTAAATGTGACATTTAAGATCTCATTCATATGATCCTGAGGCTTCCCAAGTGGATCAGTGGTAAAGAATCTGCCTGCAATTCAGGCAATGCAGGAGAAGTGGGTCTGATCCCTGGGTCAGGAAGATCCCCTGGGAGAGGGAAATGGCAACCGGCTCCAATATTCTTGCTTGGAAAATCCCATGGACGGAGGAGCCTAGTGGGCAACTGAGCACTCACTCATATGATCCTGCTGATTAAAACAGTTTGATTTTTCCCATCCACTGGCTTGATTTGATGCAAACAATTTTGGACCTCTAAGTCCATCCCCATTGACAGAGAGATGGTTCAGATACATCTGAAGTCTTGTTGAGACCAACTTGGCTAGAATTGTATAGAACAAGTCTAAGTTAAGACTGTCAGATCCATCAGATAGTATGATATTTCACAAGGGTTTCCTAAATATTTGGATAAAGTAGTCTTCAAAATGTCTTCTAAGTTTTCCTTATGACTATTTTTTTTGTTGTTATATAATATCCATTAAAGCAATTTATTCTCCTTACCCTTAGGAAATAACTTGAGAGTTTCGTCATTTAGGGAGTATTAAAACAAAGAACAAATGCGTTAATGCAGAAACCCAGCTCAAGGTTCTACTTAAAATAAACTTAGATCTGGTGATTGGATCTAAGTTAGACACTGATAGATGCAAGTAGCTGAACCTTACCATTTGGAAGAGGTTAATATAATAAAGATCAGTGTCTTATCAAGGTTTTAAATATAACTGTAATTTTTCTGTAATATATACTTCAAAATATTTTGAAACTAAGTAAAATTGTGAAAACAAAAATATTTGGAGTGAAGATAAACAATATTCTGCTATGAGAATGACTTCATCTACTAGTGGAGAAGATTCAAATAACTAAATTCAGCAGAATTTAGCATAAATCTTGATAAAACAGAATGATAACTTATAAGTAAAATTTAAATGTGTATACATATGCCATAACTTACATATATGACATAAATTGAATACTTAAATTCCTGTATTTTAAAAAGTAATCAAATTTATATAATTCCTTATAAAACTAAACTATCTTCAATACATCTTAGAGCCCAAGGAATGAATTTCAATAAATGTATCCGTAACTTCTCTTTGATGCCTCATGTGAAACAGATGAAAACCAGACCATCTCTGGAGCCTTAGGTGGTTTGGCCAGATCACAATGGACTTCCAGATATCACATGCTTTTTATAAATTTGTACTTGCACAGCCTCAGCTCTTCCGTGCGGTAGGGAAAAGAATGCTGTTGTTCTATCACTCAGTCAAGCTTGATTCTTTGTCACCCCATGGATTGCAGACCACCAGGCTTCCCTGTCCATCACCAACTCCTGGAGTTTGCTCAAACTCAGGCCCATTGAGTCAGTGATGCCATCCAACCATTTCATCCTCTGTCATCCACTTCTCCTCCTGCCCTCAATCTCTCCCAGCATCAAGGAGAGCTGACTCTTTACATCAGGTGGCCAAAGGATTGGAGCTTCTTAAAGATGTCCTATTTTGTTGCTGGAAGTAATAAGTCAACTAAGAAGGGGCACTTCCGGCAACTTGAGGACTTGCACAATGCTGGGGGTTTTGTAATCATGGTCTCGTAAGAGAACAGCTGTCTCCTTTCACTCTGCAATATGCTTTTCCTCTTTAACAACCCAAAAAACAAAACACAAAAACAGTAAATACCAGTATTTGTCTTAGTTAGCTGAAGTACAAAATCAAGGAGAGTACAGTATGATGAGTAAAATACAATTTTTTTAACCTTTAAAACAATCACCCCTGGAAGACAGAATTAGCAGTCTAGGAAGAACAAAAAGCCTTAGGAAACAGATTGCCCCCAAATATATCTCTTGGTTGTTATTGTTTAGTTTCTAAGCCATGTCCAACTCTTTGCAACCCCATGGACTGTGGCCCTCCAGGCTCCTCTGTCCCTGGGATTTCTCAGACAAGAATAGTGGGGTGGGTTGCCATTTCCTTCTCCAAGGGAATCTTTCCAATCCAGTAATCCTTCATTGTAGGTAGATTCTTTACCATGGAGCCACCAGGGAAAACCAAATATAATGCTAGGATTTATGTAAATGAGTGTTCTGTCTTTGATTAGAGACACTTCTCAAGTCTATTCTTTCTTATTGCAAGAACAGGAATTTGGGGTAGATGAGTTTATTTTTTGATTCTAAAAAAGAAACTTAAAATTAAAATCTAAATATTCGACAAGTCAGACATCTTAAGGAATAGAGTTTGAATGGTTTTTAAAACTTTATGAGGATTTTAGCTTCAGTTCATCCTCTAGTAAGGATGGGAGATTCAAGCCTTTTCTCTCTCTCTCTCTCTCTTTTTTAAATTTTACTTTATTTTACTTTACAATACTGTATTGGCTTTGCCATACATCAACATGAATCCGCCACAGGTGTACATGTGTTCCCAATCCTGAACCCCCCTCCCATCTCCCTCCCCATACCATCTCTCTGGGTCACCCCAGTGCACCAGCCCTGAGCATCCTGTATACTGCATAGAACCTGGACTGGCAATTCGTTTCTTATATGAAATTATACATGTTTCAATACCATTCTCCTGAATCATCCCACCCTCTCCCTCTCCCACAGAGGCCAAAAGACTATTCTATACATCTGTGTCTCTTTTGCTGTCTTGCATACAGGGTTATCGTTACCATCTTTCTAAATTCCATATATATGCATTAGTATACTGTATTGGTGTTTTTCTTTCTGGCTTACTTCACTCTGTANTAATCTTTTAGGCACATGGCAGAGAGGGATGGCTGCTCAAAAGCAAAATGGTGTTAAAGACTCTGTTCATTAGCGGTTTCTCTCCCTCAAAACAACTGGCAATTCATTTTTATTTAATTCATGATTCTGAGATGCTTTGAATGCCTTCTGTGATGCTTTTACAGTTCAGAGAGAAGAGGGTCAGCTCCCCAGGTTTCTCACCTCAAGGCTCTGGTTGTGGTTGCAAGGAAAGTTAAAGGCAAATTTATAAATCGGAAGGTTTACACAAAGATTTCTTGCAAAGAAACAAGATCTTCTGCAAGTCACGGGAAATGCTTTACTGTTCCTTATTGGGTTTTGAAAAACTTATCAACATAAACTGCAAAAGATTTCAGTGAAAAAGGAAGACTGTAGATGCTTACAGCTCCCATCTATTGAAATCATTTGTACAAGCATCTCCTTTTCTATATTATTTCCTTTAAACCTCATAAAAAGTCAACATCCTAGGTTAGCAAACTGAAGTTTAGAAATGAAGGTAAAGTAACTTATGGAAGGTCAAACTAGGTGGCAAAGCCAGAATATGACACCCAGGTCGTTTCTTTCAGAGTGTATGTTCTTAGCCACTGAGAACACTGTCACGTAACAGGCTCATGAGAGTCATCCTCCCTGTTGGGGCCAGCAAACTATGACAGGTACTAAAGCCAGTTTTCTGCCCCATCAGCCCCTGATTTTTTGGCCTGAGAGCTAATAGTAAATTTTCTATTTCTACAGAGTTGAAAGAAAATCAAAAGAGGAATAATATTTCATGAAAAGTGAAATATATTTCATAGTCCATAAATAAAACTTTATGGGAACATAACCATTTATTTTCATATTGCTTACTGCTTCTGGGCTACAAGCACAGAGAGGAGAGGCACAGCCAGCAAGGTCTAAGACATTGACTCTCTGGCCCTTTATTAAAAAGGTTTTCCAACCCCTGCTCTGTATCATGATTCTAAAAGCCAATTAAAAGTTGGCGGACTCAGGGGCCAGGAATTAGGAAGCTGTAAGGAGGAGTAAGGAGTTGGCTAACCTAAAATGTACTAAATATCCAGCTACTACATTTATTTACATATATTATCTCACTTAATTTTCATTAGAGCTCTGTGATGACCTAGAGGGGTGGGATGGAGGGGATACTCATATAGCTGATTCATGTTAATATTCAGTAAAAAGTAACACAACATTGTAAAACAATTATTCTCCAATGGAAACAACAATAAATGGGAAAGAAAGACCTGTCAGATTCTTCATCTGAGCCTGTCAATGCACTGCTTGGAGTGGGTTGTCACTGCCTTCTCCACTTAAAATGAAAAAGAATTATAATTCCCATTTTTCACATGAAGAAACTGAGGTTTAAGAAGGTTAAAGGTGTCTCTCCAAGTCATGAGTTTCTGCTATTTCTCACAGAGACAATATTATATCAAGAATTCTAGGCCAATCTTCCCAGCTCCAACACCCAAGCACTTTCTATAATAACAATAGAAAATATAGCATGAAGTACAGCTGACCCTTGAACCACACGGGTCTGAACTAGGTTAGCCTACTTTTTTCAAAAGCTAGTTCTATAGAACTACGTGATCCATGTTTGTTGAATCTACAAATGGGGACAAAATGTTCACCAATATAGAAGGAAATATGACAGAAGGATCTATAAACATATTAAACTTGTTCTCTCACAATATATATGATTGATCTGAAGGCTGTGTGGTATAATTGTGTTCAATATCAATATCTACATTTTGTAAATTATAATTTCATTGAGTTTTAAAATTTAGGATTCCAAATAGCCTATTCAAGTAATGAATGAATCACTCACTTTTAATTTACTTCTTAAATTATGCCAATGAACTTCCTTCAAGATTTAATGGTATGTTCAAATTGAGGACCTAGAGAAATCTGGTATTTATGCCATTAAAACACATTCTACCCCTTACCCAAACAATTTTGTGTGCATGTCTACCATTCTGTGTGTGATCTCTTTTTACCATATATTCTATTTGTTTTTACCATATATTCTAAATGGTTGTACATAGTTATACATACACACACATGGGTTATTTCATGTTTTTGACATATGTCATGTAAATTTACTTGATCTATTCACTGAATTTAAAATAAATCTAAAAATTTAAAATTACTCTGTATATTGTTATAACATGTACAAGTATCTGCACACTGAAAATTACAAAATGTTGAAAGAAATCAAAGAGGATCTAATACTGTGTTCATAGACTGAAAAACTCAACATAGTAAAGTTATCAATTCTCCCCCAATTGATCTATAATTTCGATGCAATGCCCATCAAAATTCCAGCTAAGTCTTTTTTGTGTGAATACAGACAAGGTTTTTCTAACGTGTTCATGGAAAGGAAAAGGATCTAAAGTAGCTAAAACAATTCTGAAAAAGAAGAAAAAAGTGAAAGGAATCATTATTCAGGTTGATATTAAGGCATACTATACAGTTAAAGTGATCAGGACAGTGTGATATCGGCAGGACAGATACACAAATCAGCAAAACAGATTAGGGCACCCAGAAATAGATCCACAGCAATATATTCAAATTAATTTGACAAAGATACAGAAGCAATACAATGGGAAAAACACCTTTCAACAAACAGTACTGGGGCAACTGGACATCCACAGGTCGAAAATGAACCTTGATCTAAAACCTTCACACTTTATACAAAAACTCAAAATGGACCAAGGACATAAATGCAAAACCATAAAGTATCCAAAATCTTTGGAGCCTAGAGTTAGAGCTCTTTAAAAAAATTTTTAATGTATTATTTGTTTTTGAGTTTTTGCTTTTACAGTTTATTTATTTACTTAGTTTGGCTGCACTGGGTCTCCCTTACTTTGTGTGGTCTTTCTCTAGTTGCAGCCAATGGGGGTGCTCGCTGGTTGAAGTGTGTGGGCTTCTCACTGCAGTGCCTTCTGTTTTGGACAGCACAAGCTCTAGGGCATGTGCACCTCGGTAGGTGCAGCTTGTGGCTCCAGAGCGTGGGCTCAGTAGACGTGGCACATGGGCTTGGCTGCCCTGCAGCAGGTTGGATCTTAGTTCCTGGACCAGGGATCGAACCTGTGTCCCCTTCATCGGGAGGCAAATTCTCAACCACTGGTCGCCAAGGGAAGTACCAGACAGGAACTCTTAGATGTAGATTCATAAAAAGGAAAACAATGATAAAATACTTGTTATCTAAATTAAGAATGTGTATTCAAGCCTGGCATGTGGCAGTCCAGGCAGTTACAGAGTAGGACATGACTTAGTGACTGACTAAACAACAACAAAATTCTGTGAGAGACCTTGTCAAAGAGATAAAAACACAGCTACAGACCATGAAAAAATATTTGCAAATCACATTCAACGAAGGACTTGGATCCAGAATATATAAAGAACCCTTAAAACTCAACAGTAAGAAAAAAAAAAAAATCTAACTAGAAAACTGGCCAAAAAAACTGTGAACAGACATTTCACTGAAGGGGATATACAGATGACAAATAAGCACAGGAAAAGATGTTCAAAATCATTAGCCATTAGGGAAATGCAAAATATAACTGTAATAAGATTTCATAAAACATATCAGAAAAGCTAAAATTAAAAGAAATGATAACACCACAGGCTGGAGAGGATGATAAGAAACTGGATCACTCATATTTTGCTGTTAAGAATGTAAAATGGTATAGTCACTCTAAAAAATAGTCTGGCTGTTTGTTATAATGCTTAATGTGTTCTTACCATATGGCTCAGCAATTGTACTCTTGGGCATTTATCCCAATGAAATGAACACTTCATTCATACAAAAATCTATACACAAATATTTATAGCAGCTTAGTTCCTAATAGCCACAAACTAGGAACAACCCAAATGTCCTTCAGAGATGAATGACTAAACAAACTGCTACTTCCATACTACGGGATACTATTCAGCAATAAAAAGCGATGGTATTATTGAACTACATTATGACTTGGATAGATCTTAAGGGATTTCTACCAAATGAAAAAAAGAAGTAAAAAATTTATGTATTGTATGATCCCACTTATGTGGCACTCTTGAAATAACAAAATTATTGAGACAGAAAAGAAATTAGAGGTTGCTACTGGGTAAAGAGACCAGGGGAAGGGAGCAGGGTGTGAGGAGAAGCAGGAAGGGGTGGGAGGTGTCTGTGGCCATAAAAGGGTAGCACAAGGTATTCTCAATGGATCAGAGTTCAATATCTTGACTACAGTGGTGGTAACACAAGTCTACACGTGTGAGAAAACTGCACAGAACTAAACACACGCACATAAATGAGAACATATAGAACACAAAATCTGAGTAAGGCCTATGAACTTTGTGTGCCAAGGCGATTGTCTGGTTGTGATATTGTACTATTGACATGTTACCACTGAGGGAAAATTGATGAAAAGAGAACTCTCAGCATCTTTATAATTTTTAAAATGCTATTGAGATATAATTCACATAGCATAAAATTCACCCATTTAAGGTATCTGATTCAGTGGATTTTGGTATCTTTACAGATATGTGTGACTATCACCATGGTCTATTTTAAAACATGTTCATCATTTAAAAAAAAAAATTTCCTATATCATTAGTTAATACTCACCTATGTCCCATGATCCCACCCCACTCTTAAGCAACCACTAATCTACTTTCTGTTTCTATGGATTTGCCTTTTCTGGACATTCTATACCAAAGAAATCTTGTGATAGGATTTTTTTGTTTTTCTTGTAAAGAAATCTTCCTTCACTTCACCTAACAGTTCCAAAATTCATCCATGCTGTAGTATGAAGCAGTACACTTCATTTCATTTTATGACCAATTAATATTTCACCTCATGGATATATGACTTTTTGTTCATCCATTCATCAGATGATGAATATGTTATTTCCACCTTTTGTCTAAATGCAGCTATATACTTTCATGTACAATTTTTTCTGTGAATATATGCTTTGAATTCTCTTAGGCATATATACCCAGGAGTAGAACTGCTGGGTCATATGGCATCTCTATGTTTAACATTTGAGGAACTGCCAGACTGTTTTCTAAGGTGACTACACCATCTTACTTTCCTACCAACAGTATATGAGGACTCCAGTTTCCCTACATCTTTACCCATACTTGTTACTCTGACTTTTTGATTCTCTGCATTATTTTTCCAAGTTCCTGTGAATCTATGGTTATTTCAAATAGTTAAAAATATGATTCTGTATATCTTTGCTAAAAGATAAACATAGCAAACATTAATAATAATTTTTCTTCATTTCCTAAAGATATGTGTTTAAAAAAATTTTTTTACATATTAACACACTTCCTAGAATGTACAAAACAATGTTAAAGGGTAAATTGCTCTGATCTCAATTTCTGTAAGTTTCTCTCTAGCACTTCTGTGTTGAGTAGAATACTGTGATAGGTTTAAAACATTCTATCCTATTGAGGAAGTATATTGTATTCTAGAATTTTACAGACATTTTTATAATGAATAGTTGAATTTTATCAAACACCTTAGGAGTTTTATTTAAAATGATCAAATGATGCCATCTTCTCTAATTTTATTTAGATAAAGCTGATTCAGAACATTATATGAGTTTAAGGTGTATAGTATAATGATTTGATATATGTAAACATTAAGAAAAGATTACCACAGAATGTTACGACATCCATTACTTCACATAATTATCTCTTTTTAGCTGAGTTTTTGAGATTATTGAAAGCAACAAAGGAAAAATAACAGATAATACACAAGGAATTCCCATAAGACAATCTACTGATTTCTCAGCCAAAACTCTGCAGACCAAAAGAGAGTGGCACAATATACTTAAAGTAATAAAAGAGAAAAACCTACAACCAAGAATACTCTACCCAGGAAGGTTCTCACTAACATTTGATGAATAAATCAAAAGCTTTACAGACAAGAAAAAGCTAAAATAATTCAGCACCACCAAACCAGCTTTACAACAAATGCGAAAGGATCTTCTCTAGGTGGAAAAGAAAAGTCCACAACTAAAATACGGAGATTACAATGAAAAAGCTCACTGGTAAAGGCAAATATACAATAAAAGTAGGAAATCATCCACATACAACTAGTAAGGAGGTTGGAAGACAAAAGTAGTAAAATCATCTTTATCCACAATAAACAGTTAAGGGATACACAAAACAATTAAATGTAAAGTACAATATAAAAAACNCAATGAAAAAGCTCACTGGTAAAGGCAAATATAAAATAAAAGTAGGAAATCATCCACATACAACTAGTAAGGAGGTTGGAAGACAAAAGTAGTAAAACCATCTTTATCCACAATAAACAGTTAAGGGATACACAAAACAATTAAATGTAAAGTACAATATCAAAAACAGTAATCATGAGGACAGAAGAGTACACATGCAGAGGATCTAAAATGTATTTGTAATTAAGAGATTAGTAACTTAAAACAAGTAAGTATATACATACACTGCTATACAAAAACCTCATGGTAACTATTATAGATATACAGTGACAAAAAAAGAAAAAGGAATCCAAACCCAACACAAAAGATAATCATCAAATCAGAAGAGAACAAAATAAGAAAGGGGAAAAAACAAATCCGAAACAACTAGTGAAATGGCAATAGAAATATGAAAAGTGAAAATCGCTCAGTCATGTCCAATTCTTTGCAACCCTGTGGACTATACAGTCCATGGAATTCTCCAGGCCAGAATACTGGAGTGGGTAGCCTTTTCCTTCTCCAGGGGATCTTCCCAACCCAGGGATCAAACCCAGGTCTCCCACATTGCAGGTGGATTCTTCACCAGCTGAGCCACAAGGGAAGCCCAATAGAAATATACATATTGATAATTAGCTGAAAAGCAAGCAGACTAAATGCTCTAACCAAAAGACACCGAAGAAACAGCTGAATGGATACAAAAATAGGACCTGTATATACGCCACCTACAAGAGACTCATTTCAGATCCAGAGATACATACAAATTGAAAGTGAGGAAATGGAAAAAGGTATTCCATGCAAATGGAAATCAAAAGAAAGCCAGAGTAGCAACACTTAGACAAAATAGACTTTGAAGTCAAGAATCTTAAAAGAGGCAAAGGACACTACATAATGATCAAAGGATCAATCCAAGAAAAAAATATAACAATTGTAAATATATATGCACCTCAATATAGGATCTGCTGCTGCTGCTGCTGCTAAGTCACTTCAGTTGTGTCCGTCTGAGCGACCCCACAGACGGCAGCCCACCAGGCTCCCCCATCCCTGGGATTCTCCAGGCAAGAACAATGGAGTGGGTTGCCATTTCCTTCTCCAGTGCATGAAAGTGAAAAATAAAAGTAAAGTCACTCAGTCGTGTCTGATTCTTAGCGACGCCATGGACTGCAGCCCACCAGGCTCCTCTGTCCATGGGATTTTCCAGGCAAGAGTGCTGGAGTAGGGTGCCACTGCCTTTTCCGAGCAAATCCATCCAACAGGATACAAATTAAGTACCATTAAGTTTGTGGTCAACAAACTTCCTAGTCCAGTGCACTCCTGATAACATAAGTGAAACATTCTTAGGAGAGAGCGCTAGCAAGTAAAAGTAAAGGTACTCCTTTGGGGACTTTACAGTAGCGACAGAGCGGAGCCAAGACACAGCTGTCCTGAGACCTGAGGGTAGCCAGCCTCACTCCGCAGCCTCATAGCTAAGTTCATGTCTGTCCCACTGCTCGACTCAGTCACAGCTGCCGAGATGGTGCACGTGCAAATGCTAGGGGTCTGGGGATTAGGCTCTTGAGAGTCTCTTGGACTGCAAGGAGATCAAACCAGTCAATCTTAAAGGAAATCAACACTGAATATTCATTGGAAGGACTGATGCTGAAGCTAAAGCTCTAATACTTGGGCCACCTCATGGGAAGAGCCAACTCATTGGAAAAGACCACGTGATCCTGGGAAAGATAGAAAGCAGGAAACAGGGACTACAGAGGATGAGATGGTTGGAGGGCATTACTGACTCAATGGACATGAATTTGAGCACACTCTGGGAAATGCTGAAGGACAGGGAAGCCTGGCGTGCTGCAGTCTATGGGGTCGCCAAGGGACAAGACTGAGCAACTAAACAACAACAAAAAAGGGACTACTACCAAGCTTATCAGTGAACACTTTTAACAAAAGAAGTGGTAAAGATAAACGCTCCCTCCACCACACCCAACTCACCTTCACCAGGAAGAAGGACACACCATACGTCCGAAGGGACCGGGCCAATTTGACATACTTGACTTTGGCTTCTATTTCGCTCATCTCTCCACAGTTCTTGTGCTCCTACAGAAGTGACAGAGGCAGGGACCAGTTACTGCAGCTCTGACCACAGGTGGACTTCCTGAGAGGTACTACTTCACACGGCATCTATTTATTTGTAGATGCCCGTCCCTGCTGACCAAGGGTCAGAGCACATAGAAAGCACTAATGCAAGGCTCCTTAACTAGAATGTGAGCCCAAATTCCCGGTAGATTTCGCATTACAGGGAACAATTCATGCATGTGCAGTGTGACAAGAACAGGGGCCGTAACTGTAACCTAATTGTCAAAACACTCTATGTTTCAAAAGGTTCAGGACCAACACTTCAAACGAGGACTAGAAAAATATTATTGTCCTGAGAGACCTAGCATTCTAATATACAGGCAAAAGATAAAATTTTCCAAACAGCATGACATATAAAAGCCTGGACATCTCAGTGTGTGGAAACAATAATGGATTAAAAACTATGTTTCATACATATGAAATTTATCTCTTTCAATTTATATTTACATTTCAATGCCATAGAAGACTTTGATATTTTGGATTCACTAGAGTGAGCGTTTCTTGGCAAAGTTGACGATAAAGCTTTTCTTACTGGTTGCCTAGAATAGATACCTCTCTGAATTTTAGAATAAATCTGGATTTTAAAAAGACACCAGTTCCCAGATTCTAAGGTGCAAAAACAAATCTCTGGATTAAAAAAAAAAGCTCCTTGTAGCTTCTTCCTTGGTACATTTTATTGGAAAATCACCTTGTTTCAATGCTTCAAAGATAATGTCTTTGAAATTAAATGTATGCACATTTTTCTCAGAAGGGCTAAGTAACCTTTAGCAAGAAGGTATGGATTAAGATAATAAATCTGCCCAAAGTAGAACTGTCAGATCCTTTCCTCCTGAGTCACTAATCATTTATTATATAAGTGGAGTACATGCACGGGGTCTGAAGCTTTTATGTACAGAGGCCCCTCTCAGACTAATAAATGAGGACAGGAAGTGAGGAGAATAACAAAGCTCTGACCATTCCCAATACCTGAAATATTCTCTTTTCAGCTCCTCTCTGCTTGATGTATTCTTTGGGCAGGAATTCTTTTAGACTGAGAGAGAGAGAGAGTAAAAAAGGTAAGGCATTTAATCGTACTCGATGATGAGAAGGAAAGAAAAAGAGACTTTTCATAAAACTCACAGTTAAGTCCCTAACTCTCAGTATTTTATGGTATAATTAATAACAGACAGCCACATCCCACAATGCACTTAAGTAGAACACAAATATAAAACTAGTCTGATAAAAGGGTCAAACTATTATAACATAGTTCAAGAATAAAGAATGTCCTGAAATATTGTAAAGTAACAAAGCAAAGCACCCTAGAGTGTACAGTATGCTAGCTTTTGGGGAAAAAGGAGAAGAATAACCATTTTATACTTTTAATATGTATTTTTAAAACATTAGAAGGGTAATTCTAGTACAAATAAAAATGATTCTTCATGGAAAGAAAGAAATAACAAGGAGAAGGGAAAATGGATGGAAATTAAACCTTTGAATTTTCCTTATACTGTAGTCTTCATTTTAGAACCAAAATAAATCACAAAGAGGATAAAATGCAACACCTAAAACTCTAAAGCAAATTGAAACAAATGAACCAAACAGTGTTTGATAGAGCCTAACTTTGAAAAAGTCTTTGACTATATCCACCCCAATGAGAAATATCTTAAATATAAAATGGGCCACAGTAGACTTATTAAATTATTATTTTTAAACTAATATCTACTTTCACCCTAAATATATACACAAATACACATACTGTAAAACTAGTATATTACATTATGCAATTAAGTGGATGTTAAAAATAACTAGAATAAAGTAAATAAGTAATTATGGTAGTTTTCAGAAATCAAGATTTTTAGCATAAAACAGATAAATAGAGCAAAAGAAGTTAAGTGAAATCTTGCACTCTTTCATTTGAATGCAAATACTGACGTGAATTTTGATTCACTTTTCTTTTATTGAAAAACTTTTCTAGTTCTGGCCACTGCAGAGGCTAAGGGCAAGGACAACGGGGTTGAGATGAGCACCCTAGTGGATCAGCCAGACAGCCTTCAGTGTCAGTTCCACTAAAAGAATCCTTGGAGAAATGACTGATTCTAGCTTTGGGACAGGAGATGTATAAAATGTTCCTGGGGCTTCCTATGCCTGAGGATCAAGTGAGTGACGTGAAAGTCACTCAGTCGTGTCCCACTCTTTGCAACCCTGTGGACTGTACAGTCCACGGGATTCTCCAGGCCAGAATACTGGAGTGGGTAGCCTTTCCCTTCTCCAAGGGATCTTCCCCACCCCGGGGTCTCCTGCATTGCAATCAAGGAAGTTATCAAAATGACAATGGACTGACATCAAGGGATAACCAATCAGACAGGACTGAGCACATCCCACCCCCCCACACTAACATGATTTTTAAAACCTCATACAAAAGAAGAGAAAATAGAACAATGAACCCACCACCCAGACTCAACAATTATAACTCATGACTCATCTACTTCCTTATCCACATTACCTCTAATGAATGATTTTGAGGCAAAGCCCAGATGTCATATAATTATTTTTATGTGAGGGGCAATTTGAGTGTCAGAAAGAATGAAGACTGCAATGGGTCAAAACACAGGTGTGTAAAATTCAGTAATGATTCTTAGAAATAATCATTGATCACCTTAAGAGGTTACTAGGGCACAAGTTCATACTGAAAATTGATAAAGGAAAAGAAACAAAGCTAATAAATGCAGAAGGAATAATAGAAGTTCAAAATGATCACTTTACAACTCTACATGGAATAGTCAATAGATCTAAGCAAGCACGAGTGGCTGCTAAAACCAGTAAGTGGCAAGTCGATGGGCGACTTTATGATAGACGGATGTCTGATCCAAACCAAATGGTCAATTTTAGCATTAATGAAAGCGGGATAACCACACAACACATGCCTTCTGACTGATAAACCAGTAAGTATACAGTTTCACCTAGAAGTATTCTTGGCAATAGAGGAAAAAAAAAACAAGTAAATATATAACTGAATATGAGTTTCTTTAAGAATCCAGATAAAAATATAAGCTTACCAAAAAACCTCATAATAGTATAAAAAAAGAGAGATAGAGAAACATGGTAAGTGATACTACCAGGATACTATGAGCCAAATCCCATCATGGTAAATATTACAAAAATAACCCAGGTTTTTCACAAATAACTGGCTTGCAGGTAGAGGTAAAAAATGTTACACACAAACAGATTAAGAGAATTTTAAGAAATGTATTTTTTGGGTGTCACTGGTGGCTCGGTGGTGAAGAATCTGCCTGCCAATGCAGGAGACACAAGTTCAATCCTTGATCTAGGAAGATCCCACATGCTAAGGAACAACCAAGCCTGTGCACCACAACTACTGAGGCTGTGCTCTAGAACCTGGGAGCCGCAACTACCGAGCCCACGTGCTGCAACTACTGAAGCCTGCACACCCCAGAGCCCCAGCTCCGCAGCAAGAGAAGCCCAGGCACAGCACCCAGAGAGGAGCCCCTCTCTCAGCAACTAGAGAAAGCCTGTGCAGCAGTGAAGACCCTGCACAACCAAAAATAAACCATTATTGAAAGAAGAGCTGGAACCTGTTAGTATAGAAAGAAGAAATGTATTACAAAACCACAGTAACAAAGATAGTGTAGTACTGACGTTAGAACAGAATTGAGAAGCCAGAAATTAACCCTTGCCTTTACAGACAACGGATTTTCAACAAGAGTGCTAAGATGCTTCAATGGGAAAATAACAGTCTTTTTACCAAATGGTGCTATGACAGCTAGATATCCACATGCGAAACAATGAAGTTGGACCTCTTATCTCACATGACACATAAAAATTAACTCCAGAACTTCCCTGGTGGTCCAGTGGTAAAAATCCACCTGCCGGTGCAGGGGACAGGGGTTCAATCCCCGGTCTGGGAAGATTCCACATGCAGTGTGGCAACTAAGCCCATGAGCCACAACGCTAAGCCCATGAGCCACAACGACTGAAGCCCGTGAGCTCCAGGGCCTGTGCTCCACAACAAAAGAAGACATTGCAATAAGTCAGCACACTGCAGCTAGAGAGTAGCCCCTGCTGGCCGTAACTAGAGAAAGCCCATGTGCAGCAGTGAAGACCCAGGACAGCCAAAAACACATAAGTAAATAAAAACTTAAAAACAAAACAAAAACAAAAACATTGCTATAAAAAATGAACTCCAAATGGATCGCTGACCTAAATATAAGGGTTAAAAGTTTAACTCTTAGAAGAAAATGGAGTAAATTTTTATGACCCCGGGTTAGGCAAAGGCTTTTAAGATATTATACTAAAAGTACATGCAGCAAATGAGAAAAAGTAAACTGGACTAAATAAAAATCTGAAAAACTGAACTGCAAGAGAAATCACTGAAAAAAGTGAAAGGCAACCCACATACTGGGAGAAAATAAGTGCAAATTACGTATCTGATAACAACTTGTATGAAATCTCATGCAACTAATGATTTTGTCCACCTCATGCGAAGAGTTGACTCACTGGAAAAGACTCTGATGCTGGGAGGGATTGGGGCAGGGAGGAGAAGAGGACGACGGAAGATGAGATGGCTGGATGGCATCACGAACTCGATGGACGTGAGTCTGAGTGAACTCTGGGAGTTGGTGATTGACAGGGAGGCCTGGTGTGCTGTGATTCATGGGGTCGCAAAGAGCCGGACACGACTGAGCGACTTGAACTGAACTGAATGATTTTTTAAAAAAACAATTAAAATGGTCATAGGGTCTGTATAGTCACTTCTCCAAAGAAGATATAAAAATAGCCAAAAAGTGTGTGAAAATGTTCTCGACACCAGCAGCCATCAGGGAGACACAGAGAAAACCACAAGATCCCACCAGTGCATGCCCAGTAGGACACTACAGTAAAAAAGACAGGTCATAAGGAGTGCTGGCGGGGGTACAGGGGAATGGGAACCTTCACACATTGCTGGTGGGGATGTAAGACGGCACAGCTGTTGTGGAAAATGATTTGGTAGTTTCTCAAAATATTAAACAACAATTCCACTCCTAGGCATATATCAAGGAAAAGTAAAAACATATGTCCACATAAACATCTGTACATGAACATTCATCGTAGTATCATTTGTAATAGCCAAAAGATGGAAACAACTCAAATTTCCATCAACTGATGAATGGATGAAAAAAATGTAGTTGAGCCATACAGTGTAACTTTATTTGGCAATAAAAAATGTATGAAGTATGATACATGCCATAATATGGAAGCACTATGCCAAATGAAAGAAGCTCATGGCAAAAGACTGCAAATTGTTATGTTTCTGTTTATATGAAATGTCTAGAATAGGCAAATCTATAGAGGCAAATAGGATTAGAGGTTGCAGAGGTTGGGGAATGGAGAGGGAGATCAGGGGAGTGACTGCTAAAGGACACAGGGCTTATTTTAGGAGGGATACAAACATTCTAAAATCAGGTTGTGGTGATTAGGTTGCACAATCTTGTGAATACACTAAAAAGTGCTGAAATGTAAATTGTAAATGGGTCAGTTGTATGGTATGTAACCTCCATCTCAATAAAGGTGTTCTTCATAAAGGAAAAACATCAACCACTTTAGGCCTTGTTTGGCTCTTCATACAAACCAAGTATAAAATGACATTTTAAATACTATGTGGGGGAGAATTTAACACAAACCGGGTATTAAATGTCATTAAATAATTGCTGCTAATTTTGTTTGGCATCAGGATGCATTTGCAGTTAGGCGGGAATTTAATTATTTAAAAATTCTGTAATTGTCAGCAAAACATACTTAAGTATTGACATGTGAAATGGTATGCAGTCTTGGATTTGCTTTCAATCACACTAGCCAGAAAAAGGGGCAAGGGACTTCCCTGGTGGTCCAGTGGTTAGGAATCCATTTTGTAATGCAGGGGACATGGGTTCCAACCCAAGTCAGGGAGCCAGGATCCCATAAGACAAGAAGCAACTAAGCCCCAGCACCACAACTTCTGAGCCCACACACCATAACTAGAGAGTGTGTGCACCTGAAAGAAGGATCTGAATGACTCAACAAAGGTCTTGCATGCCGCAGCTAAGACCCGGTGCAGCCAAATAAATAAATAAACAAAAAAATATTTTAAGAAGGGATCAAGTTAAGGTTCTGGCTACGTTAAGACTTGAATCATGAAGTCTCTTCAACCTTTAAGCTGCATTTGTAGAAAAAAAAATTCTGAATACATTTTCTGGAAGGTCGGGGAACTAGGTCTGAGCATCAGCAAAATACTCAAGCCTAATCAAGAGACCCCCATGTCAGTCCACAGGAAGTAACCTAGGGAACAACTAGGTGGCAGCATCTTAGATGCTGTGACTATTGTTAAGCAGCTTTGGGGACAAAGAGGTCTGATTGAGAGAAGACTGGAAGACATCAATGTCACAGAAGAGGAAGCTGAGTCACAGAGAGGTCAGGAGACTTGGCTGAGGTCACAGAAGCAGAGAGTCTCTGACCTCCAGTTCATGAGCAGATGCATGTGAACCCAGGGCTGTTCCAGGCTCCCCCTGGAGCACACGAACAATGATAACCAGGAAGCATCATGGTGGGCCACTGCTGTGAGCCTCTGGATGGCAGCTCCCACAGTATCAACGAAGGAGACCTGGCAAAGGTTACCTAAAGTGCTCAAAAAGGGGGCCATGCCAACCCACTCACAAGAATGACTGTTACTAGAACACCAGATGGTGACATGTTGGTCATTTATGGTGAGAAAGTTCTGTGGCAACAAGCTAACCTCAACTCAGACTCTGCAAACTAACACTCCCGTTCTTTGGTAGGAAGAGAAAACAACTTCTAGAAGCTTGCACTGGAGGTGTGACCTCTGACGTTGCAAAAGTCAATTTCAGGGTAGTGTACTGTAAAGTGCAGGCTTCCCTGGTGGTTCACATAGTAAAGAATCTGCCTGCAATGCAGGAGACCTGGGTTCAATTCTGGGCTGGGAAGATCCCCTAGAGAAGGGATAGGCTACCCACTCCAATACTCTTGCCTGGAGAGTTCCATGGACAGAGGAGCCTGGTGGGCTACAGTCCATGGGATCACAAAGAGTCGAACATGACTGAGAGGTCAACACTTCACTTACTGTATTTTCAAATATGAAATGAGGGAGCATGCGTGTGTGCGTGCATGTGTAGGGGATGTATCCTTCCCCAGTAAATCAACAGCACGCACAGTGTCAGTAGGAAGCCAGAAAGAGCAGGCAGCCTGCCATCATCACTGCCTGCCAGCCCACAGGGGAGCAGTTCCAGCTCGGTTGTTTTTTTTTGATTACCAGACCCAAGTATGGAAGGTTCCTAAGCGTAGATGTGAAATCTGTTGGCCTTCTCTGAGAAAATGGGTCAGATGGTCAAATCTGATTGGAAAATTTTCTCCTAATTAAGCAAGCACTGGCCAGGCCAAGTCCTACCCACTGCCTCCTGAAATATTCCCACCTTAAAAGGGCAGCCTGCAAACCCTCTGCCAGCCTCGTATGTATCATCTTTTCTGAGTGCAATAGTAACGCTGATTACTAGTTCCTCTCACACTCTCAGATCCACGGGAGGCTGAAATCTGCAGCCAGCGGACTCTTCTCTCATGAACTCTCCTTTTGCTCTGGCTGAGTCAGTTGTCTTTCTTCTCCCGTTTGTATTGATCTGCATTTATTCTTCAATCTCACTGCTGGCTGTGTATCACATAATTGTGCAATAAACCAAAGTAGCCCCTAACCTGGGGCTAAAATAGTCCCTAGAACAGTACAAAAGAGAGCTTACTGAATGCTTCCTAACAGTAAATATTTACAAAAAGTTATTAGATGTTTTACAAGACATGTGAACTACTAAACAGAAAAAAAAAAAACATTAAAATTTAAAAACAGTCTGTCCTCAGATTGCTTCATGATTGTCTTTATATTCTCTTATAGATGACATGGTATATCCAACAAAGATAATGGAGAGTCCTATCCAGGTGACCCACACCAGGAAAAAGTTGGTCCTGTATCAAAAGACTGGGAAATAAACGCCTAAGTTGAAAGTTAAAATACAGGGTTTCAGAGAGGTAGAAGCATACATTCTGTACTTTAAATGATTTTGGGGGATGCTCCAAGAAACAGTAAACCATGTTCATAGGGGGTTTTCCACTACCAACAGCTGCCATTTATTGAAAGGCAAATACTGTTTCAGGGGTTTTACATGCATAAATAGATTAAACTCTAACAAAATTCTTGGAAGAAAATACTTCAACATTCCAATTTTTTTATACATGGAACAGGAGGCTCAGTGATTCTAAGGAAGTTGCCCACAATCATAGCCAACAACTTAAGCCTCATCTGTGGGCTCCAGAGACCATGCTCTTAGCCACTTAGCACTCTGGTCTCCCCACGTTACCCCTACGGTCAAAAGCCATACCATATGATAGGTATTTGAGAACCTTGGGACAAAGAAACAGAAACACCCAATCAGATAATGGCAACAATGACCACAGTGGTGGCAGTCAATTTTTTAGAAATGCCAAGAGGCAATGAATAAGGGAAGGGGAATTTAATAAACACATCTGGGGGAGATGTGTTCAAATCCAGACACTCACTTAAAACTTCATTTTTATATATCAAATGTAAGCTGCGTCTATAAGTAATTCCAAAAGAGGCCTTCTAAAGATGTTCTCTGGTCTCAAAAAAAGTGCACAAGTACATGGGAGGCAGCCATGGTTTGGGAAATGTTAACTGCTTCTCACCTGTCCCAGAACTCTCATCTAGAAATTGCACTACCACAGGCAACTCCCATCTCTCTTAGCTGGTCTTATCACCTGGGAAGCATTTAAGATTCCCACCTAGGAATGGTGCTGCTAATATGAAAACAATGGCTGCCCTCTCATTCCTGGGGAAGGAGGGCAACAATGTGAACATAAAGCAGTGAAGAGGGCTTCCCTGGTGGCTCAGTGGATAAGAATCCGACTGCCACTGCAGGGGACACAAGTTCAATCCCTAGTCTGGGAAGATCCCACGCGCCTCAGAGCAAACTAAGCCCACAAGCCAAAACTACCCATGAGCCCTAGAGCCCGGGCTCTGCAACAAGAAAAGCTCCTGCAAGGAGAAGACCGCGCCCTGCAACGAAGAGTAGCCCCTGCTCTCCACAACTAGAGAAAGCCCACGTGCAGCAATGAAGACAAAGTGCAGCCAGAGTTAAAAAACAAAACGGGCAGCGACAAGTCTACCAGCACACAGCGGAGCTCTAAAGAGGAGGGGAGGCGTGGCACAGGGGTGCAGCAGAGACAGTGTCACTCAGGGACGCTAGAAACCCCGGTTTCCTGATCCCGGCCTTTATGCTGAATCACCAAATGACATAATATTTCAAATTTGGTATCACATAAAGTTTCAAAGTGTGGTCCAAGGACCAGCAGCATTGGTATGACCTGAAAACACGTAACACTTGCCAAGTTTTTAGGCTTTGCGCCAAACCCACTGAATAAGAGGCTCTGAGGTAAGACCCAACAGTGTGTTTTAACAAAGCCCTCTGGATGAGCCTGCCATAGGCTAAAAGGCGGAGGACCCATTGGTTTAATGGGCCGAAAGCTTAAATGATGGAGTTGGATGCACTGGATTTAAATCTTGGGTTTAAACCCAGACTTCAAGATGAAAATGTGACAAGAATATTGGTCAAGTCCTGGTTAATTTGAAGTGATGAAGTAGGTCGAAGAAAACACTGGTTGAGCTGGGAAATAGTTACAGTAGCAAAAAAGCAGAGTGAAGATCACACAGGGAAGGCACAGGCAAGGCGCTGAGGACCTGTCTCAGTCACGCGGCAGTTCTATGCTCCTGAACCAATCCCAGTGCCCTTCAGTGTAAAGACGGGAAACCCCACAGAGGCTCAACGATAGCCTAGGGTTAGATGCATGCAGAGGTTCCTGGTTTGAAAGTTACGGAGTCGGAAAGTCGTTAGGGAGGGACACAGCAGCCTTAGGAGACTGAAGCTAGGAGGAAACAGTGAAGGCAACATTGAGTGCTCATCACCACCCCAGACTGATGGGAGCACTCCCGGCTGTCAGGAGCATGGGACACAAAACCCTCTTCCACTGCTGGTGGGAATGGAAACTGATCACAGCCACTATGTAAGATATGTATGGAGATTCCTATAACAAACTAGAAATAAAAAGACCATATAACTGAACAACAGCACTCCTGGGCATATACCCTGAGAAACCATAATTGAAAAAGACTCATGTATCTCAGTGTTCACTGCAGCACTATCTACAATAGCCAGGACATGGAAGCAACCTACATGTCCATCAACAGATGAATGGATAAAGAAGCTGTGGTGCATTTTTACAATGGAATATCACTCAGCTACAAAAAGGACCACATCTGAGTCAGAGCTAATGAGGTGGATGGACCTAGAACCTGTTAAACAGAGTGAAGTAAGTCAGAGGAAAACAAATACTGTCTATAATGCATCTACATGGAATCTAGAAAGATGGTGCCAATGAACTGATCTGCAGGGCAGCAGTGGAGACGCAGACACAGAGAGCAGGCTTATGCACACGGGGTGGGGAAGAAGAGGGAGGGGCAAATGGATAGAGTAGCGCAGAGACATATACACTACCACAGGTAAAATAGAGCGCCAGTGGGAATTTGCTGTGTGACTCAGGGAGCTCAAACTGGGCTCTGTGACAGCCTAGAGGGATGGGATGGGAGACAGGTTCAAGAGGGAGGGGCATAGCTATATCTGTGGTTGGTTTATGCTGGTGAAGGGCAGGAACCAACACAACATTGGAAAGCACTTATCCTTCAGTTAAAAATAAAAATAATAAATAAACAAAATGGCATTATCTCCAAAAAAATTTTAAAAAGCCAACTAGAGAAACCAGTGCATGGGCAGTGGAGAGGAAGAGGAGGGGAGATAGAGCTGGGAAGAAACAAAGCTGAAACTCTTGCTTTACTGTGGGTTTGAACACAGAATCCACAGCCAAATTATTCTGACAAAAGCACACACAGAAGACCAACTACAAAGGAGGAATATGGGTTTGAACAGATGCCAAGAGGAAAACTGACTTAAGACTTCCTACTGTGTCAAAAGTTTTGTTTGTTGACAGTAGAATTATCTTGAGTTTGTGGGGGAAAATTTGAAGGTCTGCTCTAAAGCCTTCCTCAGAGACTCATACCCTGGTTGCAGTGTTTTCTCAGTGAAACACTCCTAAGGAACATGGTAACAGGACGAAGGGGAAACCAAGAATGAGGGAGGTTCCCCCTGCCTGCCTGCATCCAACCACTGGACCACTCCTCCCGAGGCACCCAGGGTCACGGAACCTTTGTGCCTGACCTCCAAGGTCTCTTAATTTTTTCCTTACTACATGGTATCTATCCAGCCTCAGTGATTACAAGCTTTTATCACCTCACACACAGACTACAGCAACTATCCTTTTTAAAGACATTAACTGTGGAAACATGAAATATAAAGTATACACTCAACTTATATACCAATCATCAAGGATAAATACACGTTACCATATTGTCATATTCGCTTTATGATTGCTACTTCTCTGTTTTTAAAGAACAAATTACAGATTTAGCTGAAGTCCCACACCATCCTTCTTTCTCGTCCTATAGGTAGTCATTTTCCTGAAGGTAATTTCCATGCGTGGTTTACTACGTTACTACCTCTCCTTGTGTCTATAAACAATACCTTCTGTTTCTCCTTGTATTTTTAAATTCAACAGATTCATCTTCTAAACTATTATTTCCTCTGTGCTCTGGTGTCTTCAGACATTAAAATGTGTGCCCATCTGAGAGGCATGAAAAAGCTATATCCTTATTGATTTTGCGTTCTAGATTGCTTACGAGGCTGAATATCTTTCCCTATCTTTACAAGTAAGTTGAATTTCCTCTTCTCTCAAGTGCCTGTGCATTATCTTGATCTTTTTCCCTAGTGAGCATGCTCAGTCACTGTCATATTTGACTCCTGTGACTCCCTGGACTGTAGCCAATCAGGTTCCTCCGTCCATAGGTTTTCCGAGGCCAGAGTATGCCATTTCCTTCTCTAAGGGATTTTCCTGACCCAGAGATCGAACGCACATCTCCGACCCTGGCAGGATTCTTCACCACTGAGTCATCTGGAAAGCCCCATTTGGAAAACGTCTTTTGCCTACTATTTTAACTTTCATTAAGGCAAGTTCGTCAACCTTCAGAAAACTTACATCACCCTATGTTAATAATAGATTGTTTAAATTACTATAGCTTTCTAAGAAACTGGGATTCGTTGTGAGTCTTCCACATATTTTCACACATACAAACATATCTATATGTTTATTTTTCAGTCCTGCAGATGAATACCATGGTTGTCTGGATCTCGGTGATGATAAGCTGCTTTAATATACTGATCTTTCTTCCAGAGACTGCTTTCTCTTAACAGTTCTGATAAATTTATTCACAGATTGAGTGAATTATCTCTGTAGATAAGCCTATCACTTGCAACCAACAGTTTCATTTTTCTAATCCTGAAGTCGTTTCTTTTTCCTTTCCTTATTTCATAACTTCTTTGTTACTTATTATCTCTCTCTACACTAGAACAAAAGTTCCATCAGGGAAGGAATGTTTGACTGTTTTACACTGCTGTCCTCAATGTCTAGAGCTTACCAGGTAGAAGACATGAATAAATTATTTATTGAACAATGAATTTTGCATTCCTAGAGAAACCAGTTACAATTTGCAGTTACAGATAAACAGAAGTAATGCTGGACTTTACTGATTTTTTATGAATTTTAGGTAGGACCCATATTGAGTTTAAAATTTTTTGGGTCTGTATTCAATTCAATTTTGCTATCTTGATTTGTTAGCTACAAGGTAAGGAGAGGAATTTTTTTCCCCCCTCTTTCTGTTCTCTGAAACAAACTGAACCTATTTTTTGTTTTTGTTTTTGTTTTGATTCATTTATTTTATATTACTGCTAAGTCACTTCAGTCGTGTCCGACTCTTTGCAACCCCGTAGACAGCAGCCCACCAGGCTCCCCCGTCCCTGGGATTCTCCAGGCAAGAACACTGGAGTGGGTTGCCATTTCCTTCTCCAATTATGTTATATTACTAAGACTATGTCTTTCAAGATCATAGATCCATCCAGATTTTCTTATTATTCATTTTTGTCTATATCTTCAATTTTTGGCTTCAAATTTCCATTTCATTTTCTTATGATATTTAAAACCCTTATCTAAAGCTCTGCCCCTATAATTCATTACTAATGATTATTTTTGCCGCTTTCTTCTTTTGTTTTACTTGACCAAATCTACCAGAGATTTACACATTTTATTAATTTTTTCAGAGGCAGCTTCAGGTTCTGTTGATTCTCTCTGAAATTTCTATTTCATTATTTTCTCTTGACTAAAACATTTTCTTTATATTATTTTGATCTTGTTCTACTTATCACTTCCTGAAGATGGTACATTAAATTATTCCACTAAATTTGTGTCTCTGAAATTACCTGTTTCTCTTGCACCCATTTTCCCAACAATAGAGCAGCTGGGGGACCCTAAATAATTCTTAAATCTCTGAAAACTCTGAGAATTTTTTAGTCTCTGATTTTAATTTTTCTCAATAAGCACCTTCAGTAAGGTGCTACTGAGTACAGAAATCATTAAGGGGTCTTAAGAAAGGTGGAAAAAAAAAACCAAACAAACCCAAAACTCATAAAAAGGTCCATAGTAACCACCATATGATCCAGCAATCTCACTCACTGGTGTATATCCAAAGAAATTGAAATCAGGGTCTGCAACCCATGTTCATTGCAGTATTATCTGGAATAGCCAAGACAGGGAGACAACTTACATGTCCCATGATCGATGGATGGGTGAGGAGCATGTGTGGTAGACACATACAAGGAAACATTCCCACCTCAAGAGAAAAGGAGGTCCTGCCACTGCGGCAACACAGCTGAGCTCAGGGCAACATGCTAAGTGACATGAGCCAGACAGAGAGCGGCCAAAACAATACGGTGCCACTTACACGCAGAGTTCTTTCTTAAGCTGTTCTCACACAAACAGAAAATAGAAATGGTGGATGCGAGGGTTGGGGGAGAGAGGTAAACTGGGTAACACAGGTCAAAGTGTATGAAATTTACACTAAGAATCCATCACACAGCATTACAACTATAGTTAACAACACGGTACAGTGTATTTTAAAAAGTTGCTGAGTCAGTAGGTATTCTCCACACACACACACGCACAGAGACACACACACAATGTGAGGTAATGAATATATTAGTTATTTTGATCTTGGTAATCATTCTATATGTATATGGACATCATATCATCAAGTTGCATACTTTAAAAGATACATAGTTGTCAATTATTCCCAATTATTCCTCAATAAACCTTGTTTTTTAAAAAAAGGTCCATAGTATGCTGACTTTGAGTACAAGTGTGACACAAATTTTCAAAAAATTAAAAGAAAATTAATTTTATAGTTAAAAGTTAAANACTTTAAAAGATACATAGTTGTCAATTATTCCCAATTATTCCTCAATAAACCTTGTTTTTTTAAAAAAGGTCCATAGTATGCTGACTTTGAGTACAAGTGTGACACAAATTTTCAAAAAATTAAAAGAAAATTAATTTTATAGTTAAAAGTTAAAAAGAAAGGAATTAAAGTCATTAAACATGTGGTGGCTGCACAGGCACAGGAGGGCCTTGAGGAGCTATCCCACATTGAAGGTCAGGAACGGTGGCGGTAGGGAGATATCCCTCATCCAAGGTAAGGAGCAGCGGCTGTGATTTGCTNTGTACCTTACCCTAAAACTATGTGACTAAAATCTCTGCCTGGCTTTAGCTTCAACCAGGCTGTGTGACAAGGCCAATCTTCTTTTTTTTTTTAAACTGTGAATTGTTCAAAGCCAGCAGTGTATATGACTGCAAGATGGTGAAAAACAAAGACTAGCAGACATGGTTTGTCACCAGGGACAGCACAGGGACCCTAACCCTGAAAGGTTTCAGACTATCCAACATGCAGTCAGGGAATTGTGACCTCGCTGTTTTGTTTAAAAGGAGATGAATATTCTCAGGCAAGTTTTTACCTGTAATGTGTGTGCAATAATATACACAAATAAACATCTACATTAAATAAAAATGCCTCATTACCCAGACTAAACTTGGCCTAATTAAGGAGTAAATCAAATTCACAAGGAAAATAATTTCTATGAGGCACAATTAGCTTGTTTTAATCTGGAACCTGAGTAAGGATACATATACCACTAGAGTCCTGAGCTTTATACCATAATCTCAGAAACAGGAAAGTTGAACACAATTGCTTAACCTTGGTGACCTCACACTACTAAGAGAAGGTACATCTTTAATAGAGTGTAGGTGTGCCACATTCGACAGCCCATAAGTCCCAGGAGACAATGTATGAGCAATACCAGTGCTCTGATACTGCATGTAATCCACACACAAGCAGTTGGTGGTGTGATGACACTCACTGGAATGTAATAGGCACAACTTGTAACAGAGTAACGAGACCAAAGAATCCTGTGATCACATTTTAAAGCACTTTCCTAATCTTGCTGCATACTGGGAGACCAGTGCAGGGGGCAACTTTGCCCTCCAAGTAGACATCTGTTTGTAAAAAATGTAAATCCCGGTGAGGAGTCAGAAGCTACCTGCAGAAAAAGTCTATGTAACCATGGACAAGCCACTTCTCCTCTCTGCTGCTTCTTCTGCATCCATAGCATAAAATATACTGCTTGTTCAATTCACAAGGAGGCCCTGAGGATTACCTGTCCAAAAGCTCCAGAGTAAAGGCATAAATAAAATGACCAGGGTAGCATCATTTGAGGTTCCCAATAAACGGCTGAATTTGGATCGCTTCTGATCAGGGCCACACAGGCTCACAGGTATGAAAGCTTAAAACCTAAACATGTAAAACTTTTTGGTTCATAAATCTCTTCACTTTCTCCCATGCTTCATCAGTCACTCAAAGAAACAAAATACATTTCCTCCCTCCGGGGCTTAATTCTTTGTGTTGTCAGTTTCCGTGGCCATAATCCATAGGTTTATGATACCAAATGTATCTGAGGGACCAACTGTGAGGGCAGAATATGGGAGGGTGAGAGTAACTAAAAGCTCATGTCCACGAGGTTTTCTGGAAGGCATCTGGGGTATAAGCACAGAGAAAGGCAAATTTCCAAGGCTCCTACAGGAAGGAAGTTAGACCAACTGGATACAAGCAGTCCTGAGGAACTTGGCCAAATGACTCATTTGGAGGATGCAGAACAAAGTCAATGACAGGACCTGCTTAGAGCTAGTCTCAGACTCAAGGTCGCTATACAGAATACTGTAGGACAAAGCATCACTTTGGAGGGGCTCCCTGGGATTCATCAACCCAACGGGAGAGTTGTTTTTTTTTTTAATAACAACTCAGTTTAGACCCAACAGCACATGGCCCAGGCATTCTCTGCCACCCAGAGAGAAGTCTGATTTCGTTTTTACCTCAGGGCATAAGGTCAGGGGCCAAATAAGCAGTTGTAATTGTCTCCTTTCAATACACTCAGATACAATATGATGAATGACCTACTTAATGCACCTCACATTGGTGTATCCTATAGAAAAGATGACACCTACCCACCCCAGTCGGCATTCCTGTCAGGTCTCCACTTGCAAAGCCTCTACAAAAGCTCACTCTAGGTGAGAGCATGATTTTGACCAGGTTAAGACTTCCTGTTGTGATATTTTTGGCTCAGCCAAATATTTCATCGGATCTAACAGGAAGTGGAAGAGAGAAAGAAAAAGTGGGGGAAACCAGATAAAAGGAAAGAAATATTATCAGAGAAAGAAAGAGACAAAATCTTTGGAGAAGCCCAGGCCAAACCAGAGGGGAAGATGACCTCTGACAAACAGCTGCCTACACATAGTGAGGCTTGTCTGCTGGACATCTCTAGGAAACCCCCAGTCCTAAGGCGCATGTTCAGTGGGGCCATGATGAATCTGGAGGGTTAGCGTTCTCTTGAACCCATAAATGTTGAGCCAGAAAAATCACCCTCATCATTTCATAAAAGCAAACCAAAGACCAGATGGGTGGGAAGTGTAGAGCCAGTATTTAAAAATATATACATCACACTTTTTCAGAGCAGTGACAATTTCACTAAATTATACTGATTATAATTTCACTGATTATAATGATGTGAAACTCTATCTTTTATACTCTGTTGTTCTAATACTGGAGTCTTTAAAAGAAATGCAACATGACAAAATGCTGCCCCATATGAAGAAGTAATATTGTAAAGAGCAGAGATGTCAGAAGGTGGGAAAAGTGAGTATCTAAATTCCAGAGATAACCTGGATCAGAGGTCCCCAACCTCTGGTTCTGGGTCCATGGCCTGTTAGGAACTGGGCTGCATAGCAAGAGGCGGCATTGACAGCTGCTCCCTATGGCTGCCGTTACCGTCTGAGCTCCGTCTCCCGTCAGATCAGCAATTGCCGAGTCTCATATTAAATTCTCATACATCACAATGTAATATAATAGAAATAAAGTACACAATAAACGCAAAGTGTTTGAATCATCCTGAAGCCATCCCCTACTACTCTGTTCCTGGGAAAATTATCTTCCATGAAATTGGCCCCAGGTGCCTAAAGGTTGGGACCACTGCCTTAGACAACAGCTTGGAGGGGTACCGCAGACCCTGTGATCCAGAGGAAAACACATTCTGCCCAAAAGTGGAACAAGCCATCTTCAGAGTCATCCCAACACTGAATTTCTAGGCCCCTTGCTTTCTCCAAGGCCCACAAATGTCATCATATATTGAATCAAGTAAAAGCTAACAGTCTCACAACTGACCAAAACTACGGTGTGTATGTTGCATAATAAGCTCAAAAATAAATAGTGAAAACAAGAGAAAAAAGAAAATCAAATGGTCATTTACTCTAAGAATCCAGGCTTGTGTTTATGCTCCACATGAGGTCCGAATTGAATCTGGGCTTGAAATCCACCAAACTCACATGCTTTCTCGAAGGAGACAGGGTGGGAGCCATTCAGGATATCATCCCGAGCCTGCAACACAAGAGGAAGCAAAAAGCATCAGGAGCTTGGGGGGACCAACACAATTTCTCCAGTGCCATGTTCCTGGCACCCAAGCCCACCCTCTCTGGGGAAATGAGGGGAAGCATGCCAGCCAACCCAGAGTGAGGCATTCATTCAGGACGCTGTGAGCGACTGTAGCACTGCAGAATTAATGCAAAGGGAAAACAAGTCCGTGCCCAAATTGCCTATGGATGGAAGGCATTAGCAATGTCCAGTATATTAAAACTAAAGCTTGAGTGCAATCTAGGGAGGTAGAAGTGATTGTGAAAAATAAAGGGGCAAAGGGAAATCCTTGTATAATGACCAGATTCATAGGGGACAGAAATGCAATAGATTTTTATGACCCTAAGTGATAAAGTTAATAGAAAAATTACCTAGAAGTAAAATCAACCCGATTCTCACCCCAAGATAAACAGAACAGACAAGCACTCAGTACTGCAGACATCTGGGTGAAATGATAAGCAAATACACAGCCCAGGAATCAGGAAGGCACTGCACTTGAAGTCTTTCTCCTGTTTCCTGACCCCTCACTTGTGTTGCTATTTACTGTCTTTCCTTTCTCTAGTTAAATGACCCCCAGAACACTTTCAGATGTACACTCTGACCTATGGCCCTGAGCCTTAAACCAACAAGCGTTTTCTTATGTCTGGATCTCTCTCTCCCTTCTGGCCTTCCAGCCTCATTTCTCCAAGCCCTTCCTCCATCCGCTAACTTGGAGGCCAGCAAAAATTTCCTGTAAAATGCCAGAGAGTAAACAAATTACATCTTCTGGGCCATGGGTCTCTGTCTCTACTGAACTCTGCCGTCAGAATAAGAGTGCTGCCACTGACAATACGTAGACAATTATGTGATAAAGAAGAGGTTTTACCAATGTGCAATACGTAAACAGATGAGATGTGGTTCCAATGAAACTTTAATATTTATAAATACAGGCGACACCGTGGCTGCGTTTTGCTGACCCTCCCCCTCCCACGTTATTTCTATGAGCCAATAGGTTGATAAGTAAAAGGAGAGGAAAGGGAAGAATGAAAGAAGCAAGAGAGGGAGGAAGATGTTTTCCTTGAGCCAACAGAAGTCTTCAGGACAGTCTAGCCAAAGCCCACATCTTACGTACTGGGTAACTGCAGCTCAGACAAACTGAATGATTCACCTGAGTTTAAACAATTGGTTAATGGTAAAAATTTTAAATGTTATTGAGAGAATATCTTTCAGTTAATGAGAAATACTGATTTTCTGATCAATATCCATCCTTGCTTTCTAGATGTGAGCTAAGAAAGTGGTAGTACATGTGAATGGCGAGCCAGCTATTTCCTGCAAAGCCAGGAGACAGAGAGAGACAGCAGTGGCTACCAGGACCCCCGCTGGGAAGCCAACCAAAGCCCCTCTCCGGATGGCTGGCAGCTCACAGTGGACGCCAACCTGCACCATAACCCAACATGATTGAAAAGAGAACGTCACAGACACGGCAAGAACCAGAGCCCAGTTGCTGCCCTCCACCAGCCACAGCCGGAGTTCTGGAAAGCTCACCAACCTCAGGATCTGAGCATTCGATACTGTACCTGAACATAGAGCAAGTTCAGCTGCACGGGGTCTCTTGAGTCCACATTCTGATCAGAGTAAAAGAACTTCCGTCTAAGCAGCAGTGTTTCATTTTCATCTACTCCTTGTTCTCTGAATGTTCGGCTGTGATCCAGCCAATTTACTGCAAGACAAGATGACATATGAAAGAACTGTGTCTACTTTTCCTCTTAGTTCAAGGGGATTAACCAAAACAGCAGCATGATGCAGATGTGGATTTTTAATATGCTCATATTCAGTTATAGTTGCTTCTTAGATTAAATCTGAGGTCTTTAACTTGGCAAAGTAATTGGATGCATACTACATGACATATGAAAAAGCAAATGACAGAGAAGTTCACAGCTATTCCTAAGTTAGTAAAACCCTACAATGAATTTATAATATGCCCATTCCTTGGGTGGAGGAAGAAACAAGGAAAAAAGTGCTTTAAGCCAAGACAATCAAATCTGCATTTTCCTTTAAGTCAAGACTGGTCTTTACTCTGATCAGGTGAAATAGTTTATAAACTCTGAGCATAATGAGTTACTACCCTCGACCTTAGGCAGAAAAAAGGAGGAAACTGGAAGTAACTGGGACCAGGAGAGGACAGGACACTGAGGGGAGGGGAGGGTAGAACCCTGCACATGGCCCGCCAGTAATCTCACTCATTTAGAAAATACTGGCCTGATACCTAGATGCATGGGGATGGACTGTTCCTCTACACTTCCCACAGCTCTCATTCCTACACTCCTCCCCAGGCTTAACACACACATATATACTGAGAGCAAGTATTATTAACAAGCGTTAACTTTAGCACCGGGAATGTATCAAATGGACCTCCTCTCCCACACTAACCGGGAGAGCACCATGCACAGTATAATCCTCAGGATTTGTCCACCAAGGTCTCACCTGGAAAGAAGCATGCAACTGGAAATCAAATGAGGCAAAAAAAAAAAAAAAAAGAGAGAGAGAGACTGGAGAAAGGGTCAGAGGAAACGAAAGCCCCACTGAAGACCGATGAACATAAGGACAAGGATGACATCTTCCCAATGCAACAGCAAGAGAAAGACCAATGAAAGAAAGCAAGAAGTTAGGAAGGTCTGAGTGAAAAGTGCATAAAGTATGATCCTTCTGGGAAGGTGTGTTGGGGGGACGTCAGCCACAGGCTTTGGGGACACATGGTATACACATACTTGTTTTTCTGTATATTAACTCTGTAGCCATAGAAAAGGATTTTCCTGTAGTGGAATTATATTACTATTTTTGTAACCCCTAAGGAAATAATGGATCAAGGCAATAGTCATCCAAGGCTGTTAACGTCACAAAAAGGAAACAACCAAATTCAGCTTCCCAATGGACGTACCACATAGGAGTTGCTATTCTTAAACACAGATACACATATCTGATCAAGCCTCCAGAACTCAGGAATTAAAAGGGACATATCAACATGTTAGATAACACTGCAGGCATCTAACAATATCCAGAATATAGAAAATTTTATACGAGTAACAATCCAGGTTTTTCCCCTCAATAATTACAAGGCAAAAAAAAAAAAAAAAAAAAGAGAGAGAGAGAGAGAGAGAGCGCCTTGGGACTAAAAGAGTTAAGCAGCCTTTCATCTAAGCTTATTTGGACCCTAGTTCGAACTGCTAACAAAAAAGCTTTTTTTAGAAGGCAATAGAGAAACTGTAAACATGAATATATTTTACACTAAAAGATAACCTTATAGGTGTGAAATGCTATTATCACTTTTTTCCCCCTTAAGGGTCTTTTTCTTTTAGTGACATAGACCCAAATATTCATAGATGAAATAAAACAAAGGAATAAAGACCCTGTTCTGGACCATACAAATTATGGGAGAGGAGAGAGGCCGGGCAGCCCATGTGCCCATATCACACTTCCTCCCTGGACACTCACAGTCGTCATCCGTGTGAAGCTTGGCCTTCAGCTTCTCCATCTTCCTCTCATCTCTTAACAGTGTCCTGTCTTTTTTTAGCGTGCCCGTCCCTTCTTCTTTCTTTTCTTCAATTGTTTCTTGGATTAAAGAGTATTCTTCATAGTTTGTAATTCCTAAAATTATCAATGAGTTTATCAATTAGATTGGTGACTACATTGCCATCAGTCCCTTTTTTCCTGGGGCCTGCAATACTCCAAGGAGTCCCTGGGAATGAAGGACAGAAAGAAGCCTTGCCAAGGTGGAAGGTCAGGGTCACTCCAGGGAGCATGCATCAGGTAACTGGCCACAAAGGAGGGTCCTCCACTAGTTAAGTCACATTCCAACACCATGCTAACGTCTCCCGGGTAATTTCTGAGTAATAAGAACGAAATAGAAATAGAGCAGAGGAAGGTTAGACAATGTCAACAAGCAGTGTCTGAGGGCCTGGGCTGCATCCACATGGTGAGAAAAATGAGACAGGAAAGGCCACTTCCTTCCAATATTCAAGCGGGTTCACATAGTGTGACAACTGTCAGACATTACCAAAACCCAAATGAACATTTTCAACCCTATAGAAAGGAGACAGACTTGTTCTTTGAGGAGACGAATAGAAGCAAGGTGTGTATGGGGGGCAATGTCTAATATGATTGTATAGGCTGTCCCTATGAGTCTTTAGGAGGTAATGGGAGTCGGTGATGCTTAGAGAGAATCTCCCAGTCATGGGTGGGAGCCTGAACCATATGATTTCAGAAACATTATTTTCAATTTGAGAATTCATTTTATTTTGAAAGGGAAATAAAAGCTCTCAGTTGTGACTCAGAGAGACGCTTAAATGTTTACAATACCAGTTAGCTGGTTTGCAAATCAGGAAAATGAACACTCTCACTTGGGATTGCACCAAAGTCAAAGTGCTATGATATGTTTAAAATTGCCCAGACACCCAAAGTGGGTGAAAAAAGGAGAGGCATGTTATTAAAAACAAAGCAAAATCAAGAAGCTTGGCATGTGAACGCTCACCTATCCTGCTGCAGATAGTAACCAGGAGCTCCCCGACAGTCTTGGAATCGTCCACCATCACTGTTTTCACGGATCCATCGAGCATCCGAATTTTCTGAGGTCTCTGTTTCTTTTTATATTCCAAAATATCCTAGAGCAAAATCATGCAAACATTTCATGTTGCATGGGAAATTAGTTAATAAACTTGGACACTTCTCTTTAATAAAAGAATTTTCCCTAGCTCCCTCTGATTCCCTCTAATTTTTCACAAGATTTTTGCCACTAATACAGAATCTCCAGTGCTAAACTGCTTACATAAAGATTTCTTTAAAATCTGATAGTAAATTTGCACCCCCAGAAGTACTACTTATAGCTCACAGTTACTGAAAACTAACCTCTATAAAGTCAAAGTAGCCTATGTCCTTCTGAAAGGCTGAGAATGATCTGTTGTAATGAGAATTAGCAAAGGAAAATGCCTACTTGTTTTTTGAAAAGATTGTACTTCTCCAATGGTCTCTTATTCAGTAATAAGCAGTTTGTATGTATATGTCATAAAAGACATAAATAATGGCCCCATAATTCTTCATGTAATGGTATATCACCGTAAAAGTGGTTTTCACGATAACGACAAAACCAAAAAGGTAATAAGTTTGAGAGTTATGGCTAAATAAGAGATTTCTCTTTTACTATACTTCTTAAAAATAGAGCTATGGAAGGAAAATTAACTGGCACCTCATACTTCACTCTCATTTATGGAATATTGACTAATCTGATACTTCTATTCTATACATCAAAATCCAGTATATCTCAGAAGTTTGACTAACCTGATATGTCTATTCTGTACATCAAAACCCAGTATATCTCAGAAGTTAAGTTGAACAGAATATAACACATTAAAAAAATTGAAGTATAGTTGTTTTACACATTGTATTTGTTTCAGGTATACAGCAAAGTGATTCAGTTACAAATGTACATTTTTTTCAGGGCATCTTCCATTATATGTTATTATATGATACTGAATATGGTTTCCTATTACTCATTACTTTTTACTCATTCTTTCTTCCTACTTCCACAACACAACCATTTTTGTTAATATTACTGATAGTGATTAAACACATCTAATATGAACTTTTTATAAAAGCAAAAACACTGGTTATGATTTAACCTCTGACAATCTTTAGGACTGATAGCGTAGTAGACAGAATGAATAACTTTTTTGTTCCCTCTGGATCCTTACTTTCTATCACCAGTCACCAGGGAACTTCCTACATACTTAGAGGAAAATGCTCTATTTCATAACTACCAAGGTCCAACCACAGCATGTCAAAATAGCTTAAAATCATAGCCTCATGCTGCTTTAATTACTCTGTGAAGTTTCAAGAATTTGGACTGTTGATATTTCCTATCACTAACCTGGACAGACTTTACAAAATACACTGCATCAAAACCATTAAACAACGCTCTGAAATCAAAATAGATTTTCCAATCTCTCCTTTTCTTTGAAGTGTAATCATGTTGGCTTCTATGGAAGGCCTAGGAAGAAAGCGATGAAAAATCAAAGAAAGATCAACAGCATACCCCATTTCTCAACATGTAGTAATCCAGTGTTCTGCCTGCTTCCAGCCAAATTCCTTTCCTGGGGTCTTCATCCGAGAGAAATAGCCCATAGTCAGAAGCTGGAGTAAAAACAGAAGGAAAAATAAAAGGGAAAGTGATGATGAACCCATCACTGATTTCCAGGCCCTTGAATCTGCTGACTTGGCCGGACAGGAGGTGGGGCTGGGGGAGGCGGTTTCTGTCATCAGAGAAATACTTCATTCTCCAAACATGAGCAGCCCCTGGGACTAAAACAGATTGAGAAGAAGAAGAGCTGAGCTGCAAAACCAGCACCCACACATGAGGTTCAGTTTCTTAAGACCAGTGGGCAGTAGGGGTTCTAAAGTTTAGGGAAATGCCAGAAACAAAATACTCTAGATCTCTTGTTACTGGACTGGGCTTTTGTTTCCTACCATGTGCTTTAAAAGTCAGGCCAAGAACTCGTGAGAGACTGTGGAAATAATCACTCGAGTCCAAGGCCACTCAGGTAAAGAGGGGCTGATGGAGACCTTATACTTAGCATAATCCTTCCATCACCCCCACATGGCATTACAAAATAAAAGAGAGAGCTCCCACGAGGTGAAGTCTCTGCTCCCTGTACCATCAAATTATGAGGAAAGTTGGAGAGTTAAACCCTGTGTTCTTCACAGAAATCCCTTAATTAACCCAGGAAGTACAAGATGGTGGAGGCAGGAGGAAAGCGGTATCAGTTCCTGTCTCAAAAGCAGAGATATTACTTTGCCAACAAAGGTCNAGAGTAGCAAGGAGAGACAAGAAAGCCTTCCTCAACAAAGAAATAGAGGAAAACAATAGAATGGGAAAGACTAGAGATCTCTTCAAGAAAATTAGAGATACTATTCAAAAGCAGAGACATTACTTTGCCGACTAAGATCTGTCTAGTCAAGGCTGTGGTTTTTCCAGTGGTCATGTATGGATGTGAGAGTTGGACTGTGAAGAAGGCTGAGTGCCGAAGAATTGATGCTTTTGAACTGTGGTGTTGGAGAAGACTCTTGAGAGTCCCTTGGACTGCAAGGAGATCCGACCAGTCCATTCTGAAAGAGATCAGCCCTGGGATTTCTTTGGAAGGAATGATGCTGAAGCTGAAACTCCAGTACTTTGGCCACCTCATGTGAAGAGTTGACTCATTGGAAAAGACTCTGATGCTGGGAGAGGTTGGGGGCAGGAGGAGAAGGGGATGACAGAGGACGAGATGGCTGAATGGTATCTCTGACTTGATGGACATGAGTTTGGGTGAACTCCGGAAGTTGGTGATGGACAGGGAGGCCTGGCGTGCTGCAATTCATGGAGTCCCAGCGTCGAACACGACTGAGTGACTGAACTGAACTGAACTGAAAGGAATATTTCATTGCAAAGATGGGTCCAATAAAGGACAGAAATGGTATGGACCTAATAGAAGCAGAAAGTATTAAGAAGAGGTGGCAAGAATACACAGAAAAACTGTACAAAAAATATCTTCACGACCCAGATAATCACGATGGTGTGATCACTCACTTAGAGCCAGGCATCCTGGAATGTCAAGTCAAGTGGGCCTTAGGGAACATCACTACAAACAAAGTTAGTGGAGGTGATAGAATTGCAGTTGAGCTATTTCAAATCTTAAAAGATGATGGCTGTGACAGTGCTGCACTCAATATGCCAGCAAATTTGGACAAGTCAGCAGTGGAAAGGTCAGTTATCCTTGCAGTCCCAAAGAAGGGCAATGCCAGAGAATGTTCAACCAGTGCACAGTTGCACTCATTTCACTCGCTAGTCAAGTAATGTTCAAAATTCTCCAAGCCAGGCTTCAATAGTATGTGAACCATCAACTGTCAGATGTTCAAGCTGAATATAGAAAAGGCAGAGGAACCAGAGATCAAATTGCCAACAGCTGTTGGATCATCGAAAAAGCAGAATTCCAGAAAAATATCTACTTCTGCTTTATGGACTACGTCAAAACCTTTGACTGTGTAGATGACAACAAACTGTGGAAAATTCTTAAAGAGTTGGGAATACCAGACCACCTGACCTGCCTCTCGAGAAATCTGTATGCAGGTCAGGAAGCAACAGTTAGAGCCCGACATGGAACAACAGACTGGTTCCAAATCGGGAAAGGAGTACATCAAGGCTGTATGTTGTCACCCAGCTTATTTAACTCTATGCAGAGTACATCATGCATAATACCGAGCTGGATGAAGTGCAAGCTGGAATCAAGATTGCCAGGAGAAATATCAGTAACCTCAGATATGCAGATGACACCACTCTTATGGCAGAACGTGAAGAGGAACTAAAGAGCCTCTTGAAAGTGAAAGAGGGGAGTGAAAAAGCTGGCTTAAAATTCAACACTCAAAAAAAAAGATAATTGCATCCAGCCCCATTACTTCATGGAAAATAGAGGGGAAACAGTGGACACAGTGAGAAAATTTATTTTTTTGCGGGGGGAGGTGCTTCAAAATCACACAGATGGTGACTGCAATCTTGCAATTAAAAGACGCTTGCTCCTTGGAAGAAAAGCTATGACAAACCTAGACTGTATATTAAAAAGTAGAGACATTACCTGGCCGAGAAAGGTCTGTCTAGTCAAAGCTATGATTTTTCCACCAGTCCTGTATGGATATGAGAGTTGGACTATAAAGAAAGCTGAGCTCTAAAGAATTGATGCTTTTGAACTTTGGTACTGGAGAAGACTCCTTGGATTCCAAGGAGATTCAACCATCCATCCTAAAGGAAATCAATCCCTGAATATTCATTGGAAGGACTGATGCTGAAGCTGAAACTCCAATACTTGGCCACCTGACTCACTGGAAAAGATGAAGGGAAAGATTGAAGGCAGGAGGAGAAAGGGACGACAGAGGATGAGATGGTTGGATGGCATCACCGACTTGATGGACATGAGTTTGAGTAAACTTTGAGAGTTGGTGATGGACAGGGAGGTCTGGTGTGCAGCACCCCATGGGGTCACAAAGATTCAGACACGACTGAGTGACTAAGCTGAACTGATTCTTTAACTCATTGTTTGTATACATTTTAGACTGTTATCACTAAATGTATTTGCCTGTTCTGCATCACTGGCATAGAAACTAAGCACTTGTTCTGTGTTTGAATTCCTTCTCTGATGTTCTGACAAGTGTTCAGTAGTGTTCTGGTGGCCAGAGTTGTCATAGGTCTTTTGCTATAGAAAATAATGCGAAGCAAAAAGATAGCTAAAATATATTTGTTAAATATGTTATAAATTGTGTTTACAAGGAAAGTAACATAAAATAACCTAATCTGATTAAGGAAACTGATTCAATTGATCAATACAAATATACCTGTTGTATTCTATTATTATATTCCATGGATCTCTGCTTTACAAATTGTTGGTCTGAAGTTATTATGGATCATGAAATCAATTAGGTAGACTATGCCTAGTTTTTTTTTTTTTTTTTTACATTCATCAGAAAATTGAGTATGACAGCTAGTAAAGGTAATGGTATTTTTAGTTTTGTTTTAGTTATGTGTGTATGTCATGAATCCTTTACTCACCAACTAAATTTTGAATACTCTAAAAGCAAATTTTAGTCAAATAGAAAAATCAAAAGCCATCCTTTCTCACTCATGATAATGAAGGTAATTTATTTAAGTATGTTCCACATTTGATGATGAAACAGCTTATCAGGTATTAACATGTCCGAAGTAGTTCTAATAGTTATATTTTGGTTATTAGCTATGATAAATACCTACTAAACAATATAATCAAATGATCTTTAAAAAATTTTTTATTAACAGGCTGAAAACGAACTAAGTCTGGCAAGAAAAATGATCCAGTGGAAACCATGGGAGCCTTTAGTGGAAGAGCCTCCAGCCAGCCAATGGAAATGGCCAATATAAACAGCATTAACTAAACTGTCTGTTGATAAGAGACTGATGTAATTAAATATTCTGTTATATGTTAAAAAATGTTTGCATATTATCTTATCATCAAGAAAACTGGTACAGAACACATTTAAGCGACTTGTTGACAATGACTGTAATTTGTGAATTCAGTTTTTGATTTGAAGAGCATTCATTCAAATTATTTCAAAGGTAATTAAAAAAAAACGTTGTGGGAAGATTGAAACTTAATTGGAAAAATTCCTATAGATCTTCAGTGTAGGGGCCATATTTGAAAGGTGAAGTATTTTTAGTAGTATCTTCAACAGATGATTTAATTTTTTTATTTTGGAAAAACAGAAAAGTTAATTATTGTTGTTTAAACAAATCAATAGGTCACTGTTTAAAGTGAAGTAGTAAGGAAAAAACCATCAAATTAGAATTGATCATACACTTGGGAAAATTGATTTGGTATTTGAAAGAAATATTTTTATTTATAGTAGTAATTGGAAAAACTTTTCTTTTGTCTCATTTAAGGAAATTAGTTTTCTGGCCCTAGTCCTTAGTTTTCTTGATAACCAAAGTATATCAGGATAGAGAGAGAATTTCTGTAAAAGAAGAGACACTAAGAGTTCCTAAAGTTTGTCTGACATAGAGATAGTCTTATATTCAAAACATCTTATTTGTATGCTTCAAAGTGGAATCGTTAAGTAGTTTTCACTAATTTTCAGTATAAGTGCAGTTGGATATCTAACAGAAGATAACTGCTATTCAAAGAAAGAAGCAGTTTGATAAGTTTAAGGTTAAACAAAAATAAAATTACTTTTCATTTGTCCTCACCCTTTGTATTTGCTAATAGCTGCCTCTCATGTCTAAATACTTAAATTTGGTAGTTCTTACTGCAAAGGTAGTAATTTTATTTTTTTCACCATCAAAGGCAACTAACATTATTCTGTGATGCTGGTGGGGCCAGGAATGAGCAACCTGTTGGCCTCCATGTCTGAGCTGGCTTCCCTGAGGGCTGCCTGGTCCGTATTTGCAAAGTGGGGCACAAGTGGGTCAACAAGAAGTAGGCCATCTTCTCTGTGGTCAGCCCAGCCGTGGGCCTGTCTCTCACTGCTCCAGGCTGCTCACTCAGGTCCACCTTGGTCTTGTCACCAGATTCTTCTGTGGCAGATCTGGGGACTTGTACTACAAGGGGAAGACTTGTTAGGTTGCCTTCAGATGTTAAGTTCCTTTACCTGATGCTTCAGCAGGCTTTTCAAATGAACCTTCCTACAGGACCAGCTCTTCTAATGCCTTCTGACAAGCAAGAAAGTATTCGGGAGAGTCTGTGTCTTGTTTCATAAGGTACCCTTCCATACACTGAAAATCATTTTCATTATTCTCAAGAAGCCAAAATCTTTAGGTCTTGCAGGACTTAATGTTCTTTAACTGCAGAAAGAGGACTTTAGATCTTGAACCTTTGCCAGTTCCCCAGTTATCTATTAATATATCAGACCTCAATCACTGGAAGGTAGTTGCTAATCTCACATTTTTTTTTTTTTTTTCTTCTTCTTCTCAGGGAGAAAATCAACACTGCTGCATAGAAGAAAATTCCCACATGTAGGCTAATATCAGCCTTTTGTTTTTCTTCCAGCTTCTATGGTTATATCAACAAATAGAAGTTAAAGAAACCACCAGTGCAAGCGTTTTCTGGGGTCTAGGGTAGAACAGCAAACCATTGAACATACCATGAGTATTTTGCATTTGAGGGCAGAATTTCCTTTGAAGCTCAGGACTTACTAGGATTACAGCCTAAAATACAATTACAGTAATTTTATGAGACAAAAGTAAATTGAGAAGGTAAGAGTTGGTTTAGAGGAGTTTGAAGACGTTTATTTAAATAGAAGTCACACATTGTAGAGGAGTAAAACACGCTACCCCACTAAGTCTCTTTGGTATGTCGATTATTTTGAGCTGAAAACAAGGCCCAAAGACTCAGGAAGAAATTTTGAAGGAGGCTATCACCATACATAACTATAATATGAACTAGGTGTGCAGACAGGGAGGAACCTAGCAAAGTCTGTTAAAATTCCGGTGTCCTACTCTGCATGGCCTAACAAACATTTACCAAACATTTGTTTTTCTATATACTTCTGAAATGCTGTCTGCCCCATGAAGTCCAAACCCACACCTGCAGTATCCTCTTTTGTCTTTCAGTTCAGTTCAGTTGCTCAGTCGTGTCTGACGCTTTGCGACCCCATGAATTGCCACGCCTCCCTGTCTATTACCAACTCTTGGAGTTCACTCAAACTCAGTTCCGTCGAGTCAGTGATGCCATCCAGCCATCTCATCCTCTGTTGTCCCCTTCTCCTGCCCCCAATCCCTCCCAGCATCAGTCTTTTCCAAAGAGTCAACTCTTCACATGAGGTGGCCAAAGTACTGGAGTTTTCAGCTTTAGCATCATTCCTTCCAAAGAACACCTAGATCTGATCTTTAGAATGGACTGGTTGGATCTCCTTGCAGCCCAAGGGACTCTCAAGAGTCTTCTCCAACACCACCGTTCAAAAGCATCAGTTCTTCGGCACTCAGCTTTCTTCACAGTCCAACTCTCACATCCATACATGACCACTGGAAAAACCATAGCCTTGACTAGACGGACCTTTCTTGGCAAAGTAATGTCTCTGCTTTGGGATATGGTATCTAGGTTGGTCATAACTTTCTTTCCAAGGAGTAAGTGGTGAAGATGGTATGCAATGTGAGGTTTTTAGCCATTTTGGTTGAGTTACTTGGGTGTTTCTGGGTCACTCCCATGAAAACATATTAAAATGTGTCTGATTCTTCTCTTGTGTCTTCAATCAGTTGAGTAGCTCAGTTATGTCTGACTGCAAGCCCATGGACTGCAGCAGACCAGGCTTTCTTGTCCATCACCAATTCCCAGAGCCTGCTCAGACTCATGTCCATCGAGTCAGTCATGCCATCCAACCATCTCATCCTCTATTGTCCCTTTCTCTTGCCGTCAGTCTTTCCCAGCATCAGGGTCTTTTCCAGTGAGTCAGTTCTTTGCATCAGGTGGCCAAAGTATTGGAGCTTCATTTTCACCATCAGTCCTTCCAGTGAATATTCAGAACTGATTTCCTTTGGGATTGACTGGTTTGATCTTGCTGTCCAAGGGACTCTCAAGAGTATTCTCAAACGCCACAGTTCAAAACATCAATTCTTTGGCACTCAGCTTTCTTTATAGTTCAACTCTCATGTCCATACATGACTACTGGAAAAACCATAGCTTTGACTTGATGAAACTTTGTTGGCAAAGTAATGTCTGCTTTTTAATATGCTGTCTAGGTTGATCATAGCTTTTCTTCCAAGGAGCAAGCATCTTTTAATTTCATGGCTGCAGTCACCATCTGAAGTTATTTTGGAGCCTAAGAAAATAAAGTCTGACACTGCTTCCATTGCTTCCCCATCTATTTGCCCTGAAGTGATAGGACTGGATTCCATGATCTTTGTTTTTTGAATGTTTTAAGCCAGCCATGTTCCCGTTCCCCTGCCTCTGTGTTTATAAAAGCATGTGCTGAAATGTCACTATTTTCAGCCTGAATCGCTTGTGTGTCTCTCGAGCACTGCTACCCCATAAGAAAACAAGCTTGTTGTATTAAGACAATTAGGATTTAAGGAAAGCCGATTCCAATTCACTATTTTTCTCAATTTCCTTCACTAAGAAGTGGCTGCTGCTGCTGCTGCTAAGTCACTTCAGTTGTGTCCGACTGTGCGACCCCATAGATGACAGCCCACCAGGCTCCCCCATCTCGGTTTCTCCAGGCGAGAACACTGGAATGGGTTGCCATTTCCTTCTCCAATAAGAAGTGGCTAATAACTTCTAAATAAAAACATAACAAATAAAAATTTCCAGTCACCATCAATAATTCCTGTATTACATTCCCACTTTGACTTTGTCAAGGAGGAAGACTTTCCTCTAGTCTTCTAGGTTCTCTCTGGACATGGAATTGTAGTGCTCACGAGTCACAGAAGGGACCAGGCTGAAAATAAGGACATTTCAACACATGCTTTTTATAAACACAGAGGGAGGGGAATGTTAATATGCAAAGCACATATAGAAACATGAAATAGAAAAACAAAAAAATTTGGAATATACTATAAAGCTCAAGTTTAGCTTGCTATGTACTGCTAATGAATTTTCCAAATGGCCTTTCAGCTTACGTTAGCTGCTCAATTATTGTGGTGTGCTTGCTTGAAATGTATAGTGGATTAGCTTCCTTCTATAATAACTAATGAAAAGTATCTTAGGGATTTCTCATAATCTTCAAATATTTGGTTTCTTTTTCAAGTGAACATTTTAGCCATTTTTAAAGATAAACATTACTATTTTATGATAGAATATTTCATTTAATTTCTTCAATAAGAAAAGGAGGCTTAATTCATTTTCTTGGGGTAAATTCCCTGTCTAAATTATAAACTCCAAAAATTTTTTTAAATGGAAAGTTTTTTCATAACTCATTTGCAAGTAAAACCTGATTGCATTGATATAAGGCTGTTTATGGTCTTTATCCCACTTTAATGTGATTATGAATATATTTTGCCACAGAAGTATTAATATACTTGATTCTGGAGTATTTCCCCAGACCCACTGAATATTTTACAGAATATACAGTATATATCCGTGTGTGTTTTAGTCACTCAGTCGTGTCTGACTCTTTGCTACCCCTGTGGACTGTAGCCCGCCACCAGGCTCCTCTGTCCATGGAATATTTCAGTCAAGAATACTGGAGTGTGTGGCCATTCCCTTCTCCAGAGGATCTTCCCGACCCAGGGATCGAATCTGGGTATCCTGCATGGCAGGCAGATTCTTTTCCATCTGAGCCACTAGGGAAGCCCAGTATATATTCATATTGCCATTCAAAATAGTGTAGGAAATGGAACCCCACTCTGGTATTCTTGCCTGGAAAATTCCACTGGCAGAGGAGCCTGGCGGGTGGCAGTCCATAGGGCCCCAAAGAATCAGACACAATTGAGCACACCAAAAATCTGAAAGAAAACCTAGATTTCAAACACATCTGTCCCTTACGGTTTCAGAAAAGGGTCTATGTATTTCTAGCCTCTTAAGCTCATGAAGGTATTATGATCCAAATTCAGTTCATAATGATAATTTCCAAAGGATAATTTTCAGATCCTTGGCTTAAATTCTTCTAATGCTTTTTTCCTCTAATTCAATCATTTACATCAAAATATATTTTAGCCTGAGGTAACAATGGGAATATTTTGAAATGCTTGATTTCATAAAGCCACTAGATGGCCTCTTTGTAAAAATAAAAGAAATGTTTATTGAATAAATAAACGCTGAGATAAAAGTGGATTCCTATTTCATGAGAAACAGTGGTAAGTTATTTTGGGGTATAAATCCTGAGAAAACTGCATAGATTTATTGTGAAAAGTAAAGTGGAAAACGGTATTTTGAATTACCTTTCCATCTCCAGAACTGAGGGTCTTTTTCTGATTGGTTGTTTTCAGCTGGCATTTATATTTATTTTGTATAGCCAAACAATCATATACTTGTGTATGTATGTATGTGTGTTTATATATACGTGAAAGTGAAGTTGCTCAGCCATGTTCGACTCTTAGCATTCCCATGGATTGTAGCCTACCAGGCTCCTCAGTCCAAAAAATTTCCTAGGCAAGAGTACTGGAGTGGGTTGCCATTTCCTTCTCCAGGGGATCTTCCCAACCCAGGAATCGAACCTGGGTCTCCTGCTTTGCAGGCAGATGCTTTACCATCTGAGCCACCAGGGAAGCTTGTATGTATGTGTGTGTGTGTGTGTGTGTATATATATATATATATATAATGTATACACAAATAAATGTATGTGTATGTGTGTGATTTTGATGTGCTTTGCAACCTAAGTAGAGTATCTGGGAAGCCTACCAATTAAGTTAGGCTTATATTGTAAACCTGAGTTGTATAAGATTGCCTCCATCAGTTCAGTTCAGTCGCTCAGTCGTGTCCGACTCTTTGTGACCCTGTGAACTGCAGCTCGCCAGGCCCCCTTGTCCATCACCAGTTCCCGAAGTCCATCCAAACCCATGTCCATTGAGTCGGTGATGCCATCCAGCCATCTCATCCTCCGGCATCCCCTTCTCCTCTTGCCCCCAATCCCTCCCAGCATCAGGGTCTTTTCAAATGAGTCAGCTCTTCNCACCTGATGCGAAGAGCTGACTCATTTGAAAAGACCCTGATGCTGGGAAAGGTTGAAGGCAGGAGGAGAATGGGACGATAGGGGATGAGATGGTTGGATGGCATCAGCAACACAATAGACATGAGTTTGAGCAAGCTCCGGGAGTTGGTGATGGACAGGAAAGCCTGGTGTGCTGCAGTCTGTGGTGTCACAGAGTTGGACACAACTGAGCGGGTGAACTGAATTGAACATTTAAAAATTATGTACAGTGAAATTCACTTTTTTTTTCTGTACAGTTCTGTGGAATTTGAGAAATATATGGAGATGTATAACTCACTACAGTCAAGATGCACAGCAGCTCCTTTACCACTGCCCAGCTTCCCTGGTGCAGCCACTTGTACTCAATCCTTTCTCCTGCCCCAGCCCTTGTTTTTGGTGCCTGTGTTTTCCGTTTCTAGATATTTTACATGGATTTTACTATATACAGTATTTGGAGTGTTAAGTCTGGCTTCCTTCACTTACCACAATGCATTTGAATTCATCCATGTTGCTATATATCAATAATTTACTTTTTATTGCTGAGTAGCATTCCATTATATAAATGCACAACATTTTTTTTATTTCTTTTCCACTTGAAGAATCTTTGAGTTGTTTCCACTTTTTGTTGGTTAGAAATAATACCCTGTTATAAAATTCTTTAGCATGGAAATAGTATAAAATTCATTGACATGTTTTTTGGGTTGATATAAGTTTTATTTCTCTTGGGTAAATACTTAGAAAAACATCAGACTGTTTTCCAAAAATGTTTGAGCCACTTTGCGTTTCAGCAGTTTCTGAGAGTTCCAATTGTTCCACATC
>SJYV01021461.1:0-11780 GCA_006410875.1 Neotragus pygmaeus | reverse complement strand
GGATTGGGGGCAGGAGGAGAAGGGGATGACCGAGGATGAGATGGCTGGATGGCATCACGGACTGGATGGGCGTGAGTTTGATTGAATTCCGGGAGTTGGTGATGGACAGGGAGGCCTGGCGTGCTGCGATTCATCGGGTCGGAAAGAGTCGGACACGACTGAGCGACTGAACTGAACTAAACTTACCTTGATTCAGGGATGCATCATTCCAGGTTCCTGTGCAACACTGTTCTTTACAGCATTGGATTCTACTTCCATCACCAACATCCACAGCTGTTATTTTTCCCCACTAGGGTCTGACTCCTCTAGTCCTCATTGGGCCCTGATACAGGTCCTCACTACAGCCTGACTGTTGTCTTTCTGTGTCCTGACACTCCTCACTGAGGCCTGATTCTCGTCCTCATGAGGGCCAAACGCTCGTCTTCTCTATATCCTGACACTCGTCTTCTCTAGATGCTCCTCTGGTCCTGTCTGTGCCTTGAGTCCTCTCCTCACTGGGCCCTGACCCTTGTCCTCACCAGGGCCTGACCCTTGTCCTCCCCAAGGCCAGACTCATCACTGTGGCCTGACCCTGGTCCTGTCTGTGGCCTCACTGATTCTCACCGTAGCCTCAGCCTGGTTCTCAGTAAGCCTGTGACTGGCACTCACAAGCCTGGCCTTGTGCTCTCTATGGCCTCACTTTGGTATGCTCTTTGAACTGACCTTTTTTGATCAGTGGCCTCTTTGCCTCACAATGGCCTGACTATTCACCTCACTGGATCCTGACTCTTTCTTCACTGGGGACGGACAGAGACCCTCACGGGGCCCTGATTGTGGTCCCCAAAGGCCTGACTCCGGTCCTCACTGGGGATCACTGTGCTCACTGCAGCCTCACTCCTTTCCTGTCTATTTCCTGACACTCTTCTTGATGCACTCTGACAGGCTTCTCCCTGTGCACTGTCTCCGGTCTTCCCTGGGCCCCGAGGCTGGTCTGCACTGAGCTCTCACACTGGCTCTCTCTACGGCCACAGTACTCCTCTCCTGCCGACTCTGGTCCTCTCTGTGGCCTGAGCGTGGTCCTCTCTGACCTGACCGTGGTCCTCTCTGACCTGACCGTGGTCCTCTCTGACCTGATCGTGGTCCTCTCTGTGGCCTGAGCGTGGTCCTCTCTGTGACCTGACCATGGTCCTCTCTGACCTGACCATGGTCCTCTCTCTGACCTGACTGTGGTCCTCTCTGACCTGACCGTGGTCCTCTCTGTGGCCTGAGTGTGGTCCTCTCTGACCTGACCGTGGTCCTCTCTGTGGCCTGAGTGTGGTCCTCTCTGACCTGACCGTGGTCCTCTCTGTGGCCTGAGTGTGGTCCTCTCTGACCTGACCGTGGTCCTCTCTGTGGCCTGAGTGTGGTCCTCTCTGACCTGACCGTGGTCCTCTCTGTGGCCTGAGTGTGGTCCTCTCTGACCTGACCGTGGTCCTCTCTGTGGCCTGAGTGTGGTCCTCTCTGACCTGACCGTGGTCCTCTCTGTGGCCTGAGTGTGGTCCTCTCTGACCTGACCGTGGTCCTCTCTGTGGCCTGAGTGTGGTCCTCTCTGACCTGACCGTGGTCCTCTCTGTGGCCTGAGTGTGGTCCTCTCTGACCTGACCGTGGTCCTCTCTGTGGCCTGAGTGTGGTCCTCTCTGACCTGACCGTGGTCCTCTCTGTGGCCTGAGTGTGGTCCTCTCTGACCTGACCGTGGTCCTCTCTGTGGCCTGAGTGTGGTCCTCTCTGACCTGACCGTGGTCCTCTCTGTGGCCTGAGTGTGGTCCTCTCTGACCTGACCGTGGTCCTCTCTGTGGCCTGAGTGTGGTCCTCTCTGACCTGACCGTGGTCCTCTCTGTGGCCTGAGTGTGGTCCTCTCTGACCTGACCGTGGTCCTCTCCGACCTGACCGTGACCTGACCGTGGTCCTCTCCGACCTGACCGTGACCTGACCGTGGTCCTCTCCGACCTGACCGTGACCTGACCGTGGTCCTCTCTGACCTGACCGTGACCTGACCGTGGTCCTCTCTGACCTGACCGTGATCCTCTCTGTGGCCTGAGCGTGGTCCTCTCTGTGGCCTGACTCTGAACCCACCACTGCTAACTCTCCCTCGCCATGGCTTGACTCTGCCTCACTGGGCCTGGCTGTGGCCCTCACTGGGTCCGGGTTCTAATTCTCTCTATGGCTGCCTCTGGTTCTCCCAACGGCCTGGCTCACGCCCTGCGTGTGTCGTGACTCTCCCCTCTGCCTGACTCCGGTCCTCACTGTGGCCTGACTCCGGTCCTCTCTAGGGTGTGACCCTCATCCTCACGAGGGCCGGAATCTCGTCCTTCCTTCAGCCTGACTCTCTGCCGCCCAGCTGCCTGACTCTCCCTCGCCACGGCTGTCTCTTCGCCTCACTCAGGCCTCGCTCTTTGCCTCACTGGGGCCTGAGTCTTCCTCGCTGGGCCTGACGCTGGGCCTCACTGGCCCTGGGTCTGTTCCTGACCGTGGCCTGCCTGCTCAGCACGGCATGACTCTCGTCCTCGTTAGGGCGTCTCTCACGCTCACTAGTGGCCCCTCTCGCTCTCTCTGGGGCCCATCTCTCACGGGCTTAGTGCCCAACTCGCGCCCTCGCTGGCCCTGGGTCTGATTCTCTCTGGGCCCTGACGCTGGGCATTGCTGGGCCCTGAGTCTGACCCTCTATGGCCTAAATCAGGTCCTCTCTACCACTCTGGTCCTTTCTGCAGTCAGACTCTTTGCCTCATGATGGCCTGATCCTCTGCCTCTTCGGGCCCTGACCCCGGGCCTCACTGGGCACTGAGTCTGGTCCTCACTGTGTCTGACCCCGGTCCTCACTCTGTCTGACCCCGGTCCTCACTGTGTCTGACCCCGGTCCTCACTGTGTCTGACCCCGGTCCTCACTGTGTCTGACCCCGGTCCTCACTGTGTCTGACCCCGGTCCTCACTGTGTCTGACCCCGGTCCTCACTGTGTCTGACCCCGGTCCTCACTGTGTCTGACCCCGGTCCTCACTGTGTCTGACCCCGGTCCTCACTGTGTCTGACCCCGGTCCTCACTGTGTCTGACCCCGGTCCTCACTGTGTCTGACCCCGGTCCTCACTGTGTCTGACCCCGGTCCTCACTGTGTCTGACCCCGGTCCTCACTGTGTCTGACCCCGGTCCTCACTGTGTCTGACCCCGGTCCTCACTGTGTCTGACCCCGGTCCTCACTGTGTCTGACCCCGGTCCTCACTGTGTCTGACCCCGGTCCTCACTGTGTCTGACCCCGGTCCTCACTGTGTCTGACCCCGGTCCTCACTGTGTCTGACCCCGGTCCTCACTGTGTCTGACCCCGGTCCTCACTGTGTCTGACCCCGGTCCTCACTGTGTCTGACCCCGGTCCTCACTGTGTCTGACCCCGGTCCTCACTGTGTCTGACCCCGGTCCTCACTGTGTCTGACCCCGGTCCTCACTGTGTCTGACCCCGGTCCTCACTGTGTCTGACCCCGGTCCTCACTGTGTCTGACCCCGGTCCTCACTGTGTCTGACCCCGGTCCTCACTGTGTCTGACCCCGGTCCTCACTGTGTCTGACCCCGGTCCTCACTGTGTCTGACCCCGGTCCTCACTGTGTCTGACCCCGGTCCTCACTGTGTCTGACCCCGGTCCTCACTGTGTCTGACCCCGGGCCTCACTGTGTCTGACCCCGGTCCTCACTCTGTCTGACCCCGGGCCTCACTGTGTCTGACCCCGGTCCTCACTCTGTCTGACCCCGGGCCTCACTGTGTCTGACCCCGGGCCTCACTGTGTCTGACCCCGGTCCTCACTGTGTCTGACCCCAGTCCTCACTGTGTCTGACCCCGGTCCTCACTCTGTCTGACTCCGGTCCTCACTGGGCCCTGTCACTGCCTTTAATGTTCCCTGATGCCTCTCCTTTGTGTTCGGACACTGCCGCTCACTGCATCAAGATGCTGTTCCTTCTCTATGTCCTGACGATGCCTCTCACTCAGCCCTTACGCCTTACCTCTCTCTGTGCTCAGACACTTCTCACTATTCACTGAGGCTTTAACTCTCTTTAGTCCCCAGCATTCAGGTTTTTGAATCCAGCATTCAAAAAACTAAGATCATGGCATCCAGTCCCATCACTTCATGAAAAATGGATGAGCTCCAAGCGCAGTGCAGATTAAAAAAACTGCAGCCAGCAAATTAAAAGACATTTGCTCCTTCGTCAGTTGTTTCATTTGCTGTTATTTTCTCCCATTCTGAGGTTGTCTTTTCACCTTGTTTATAGTTTCCTTTGCTGTGCAAAAGCTTTTAGGTTTAATTAGGTCCCACTTGTTTATTTTTATTTTTGTTACTCTAGGAGGTGGATCATAGAGGATCTTGTGATTTATGTCATAGAGTGTTCTGCCTATGTTTTTCTCTAAGAGTTTTATAGTTTCTGGTATTACACTTAGGTCTTTAACCCATTTTGAGTTTATCTTTGTGTGTGGTGTTATGAAGTGTTCTAATTACATTCCTTACACATTGCTGTCCAGTTTTCCCATCACCACTTATTGAAGAGACTATCTTTGCCCCATTGTATATTCTTGCCTCCTTTGTCAAGAATAAGGACCCACAGATGTGTGGGTTAACCTCTGGGCTTTCGAGCTTGTCCCATTGGTCTATATTTCTATTTTTGTGCCAGTACCATAGTATATTGATGACTGTGGCTTTGTAGTATATTCTGAAGTCAGGAGAGTTGATTCCTCCAGTTCCATTCTTCTTTCTCAAGACTGCTTTGGCCATTTGGGGTTTTTTGTGTTTCCATAAGAATTGGAAAAATCTTGTTCTAGCTCTGTGAGACAGTGCCCTTGGCGATTCGATAGGGCCTGTCTTGACTCTCTAGATTGCGTTTGGCAGTATACTCATTTTCACCATGCTGGTTCTTCCGACCCACGGACGTGGACTCTCTCCATCTGCTCGTGTTCTTGGATCCCTTTCGTTGGTGTCATGGTTTCTGTGCGCAGCCTTTCTATCTCCTCGTTTTTTAAAGGTATGATGCAAATTGTAAGACACATGGTTTGAGGGCATCCCTGGTGGCTCAGTGGTAAAGAATCTGTTTGCAAAGCCAGGAGATGTGGGTTTGAACCCAAGATAGGAAGATCCCATAAAGAAGGAAATGGGCACCCACTCCAGTATTCTTGCCTGAGAAATCCCAGGGACAGAGGAACCTGGTGGGCTACATTCCATGGGGTCACAAGAGTCAGACATTGCTTAGTGAGTGAACCACCACCACATGCTGTGGGTTTCTTCCCTGCTATACAGCAACTGTGGGGCTTCCCAGGTGGGGACAGCAGTAAAGAACCCACCTGCCAATGCAGGAAACATGAGACGCGGGTTCGATCCCTGGGTTGGGAAGATCCCCTGGAGGAGGGCATGGCAGCCCACTCCAGCATTCTTGCCTAGAGAATCCCATGGACAGAGGAGCCTAGTGGGCTACAGTCCGTGGGGTCGTAAAGAGTCAGAAACAATTGAAGCGACTTGGTCAGCTAGTTATACAGCAACTATATTCACTTATACATTGACGTTTATGTTTTTTGGGGTTCTTTTCCTGTATAGGTTATACAGAGTGTTGAGTAAGGTGTCTTGTGCCACACAGAGGGTCCTTGTGGATTGTTTTATAAATAGTGGTGTATATATGTTAATCTGAGCCAGCTAATTTCTCCCTGCTCCCAGCTTCTTTTCTTGGTAACCATAAGGTTTTTTTCTAAATCTGTGAGGCTGTTTCTCATTGGAAAAGAAGTTCGTTTGTTTCCATTTTCAGGTCCTTCCTGGAGGTGATATCGTATGGCACCAGTCTCTCCTTGTCTTTCTCCTTCCTCGGCATGCCCGTCTCTGCTTTGCTCTCTGCAGCTGCCAGTGGCATCATTACTCCCTTCCTGATGGCTGAGTAATGTTTCTCTGTGCATCTGTGCCCCATATTCCTCACCCATTCTTCTGTCTGTCTACATTTAGGTTGCTTTCGTGTCTTGGCTATTGTATCTAGTGTGGCTGTGATTGTAGGGGTGCAAGTGTCGTTTAAAATTTTGGTATTCTTCAGATCTACACCCAGGCATGAGATTGCAGGGTGCCATGGTTCTTGTGCTTGTGGACTGTGGTGTTGGGGAAGAATGTTGAGAGTCCCTTGGACTGCAAGGAGATCAAACCAATCAGTCCTAAAGGAAATCAACCCTGAATATTCATCAGAAGGACTGAATCTGAAGCTGAAACTCCAATCCTTTGGCCACCTGATGTGAAGAACTGACTCATTGGAAAAGGCCCTGATGCTGGGAAAGATTGAAGGCAGGAGGAGAAGGGGATGACAGAGGATGAGATGGTTGGACAGAATCATCAACTCAATGGACATGAGTCTGTGCAAACTCTGGGAGATGGTGAAGATCAGCAAAGCTGGTGTGCTGCGGTCCCTGGGGTGGCGGAGAGCAGGACACTGAGCCACTGAGCAGCAGCACGGCGCTTGTTCGTCGTTCTTTAAGGGACCTTCATGCAATTCCCAGCAGCAATGGAGGAGTGCCCTTCTCTGCACAGCTGCCCCAGCATTTATCACTGGTGATTTTTGAATGGCCATCTGAATGGTGTGAGGCAACACTGTTGGCGGTTTTGCTTGTCCTTCTCTAATAACTAGTGGTGTTGAGCTTCTTCTCACGATTAACAGCCTTTCTTGCTGCTGTATGTGCTCAGTTGTGTCCGATTCTTTGCGACCCCGTGGACTTTAGCCTACCAGTTTCCTCTGTCCTTGGAATTTTCCAGGCAAGAATACTGGACTGGCTTGCCATTCTCTACTCCACGAGATCTTCCCAACCCAGGGATTGAACCTGTGTCCCTTGCATCTCCTGCACTGGCAGGCAGACTCTTTACCAGCTGAGCCGCCTGGGAATTAACCTTAACGGCCGTGTGTATGCCTTGTTTAGAACAATGTCCATCTAGGTCTTCGGTTCATTTTTTTAATTGAGTTGTTTGTGTTGCTTTTGTTATTTTGATATTGAGTTATTCAAGCTCTTTGTGTGTTTTGGAGATGAAATCTTGATCTCCAAATGAAGATCCTTGTATTGAAGAGGAAAACTTAAAATGTATAGCTAGGAATAGCTTCATACTCATTCTGCTTCTGTGAGATATACTTGCTGAGAAAGGAACAAGCTGACACAGTGATCAGTTAGAACCGTAAACTGTTCTGAGAAGTCTGGAATGTTCTGTCTCTGCTTCTAGGAGTTTCTGTTTAGAAATCCCCTGCACGCCAGCCACAGCAGCTCCCGTCCCCTGTGACTGCCCGCAGCCCACAGTAACCAGGTAAACGAGCACTCTGCGTGGAGAGTAGCTATGCCCACGGACCCCGAGAGAGAGAAGCTCACCCCGAGCCCGGGCCCCAGCGGGCTCAGCGGGGACGGCCAGCTGGCTAAACCTGAGTTCTCCAGCCCTCCGAGTGTGGTGCTCGGTTTCTCGACGGTCCGGCTTCTGCAACAGTATCTTCATTTGCAAATAACTGTTCCCATTCTGGGGGTTGCCTTTTTCTTTTATTCAGGTTTTCCTTTGCTGTGCAACTGCTGTTAAGGTTAATCAGGTCTAATTTCTTTTCTTTTTTTTTTCATTACTGTAAATGGTGGATGAGAAACACCTTGCTACGATTTATATCAAAGCACGTTCAGTCTTAGGAGTTTCATAGTATCTGCCCTTTAGTTCACAGGTTTAAACTGGAGTTTATTTTTGTGTATGGAGTTAGGGATTATTCTAATTTCATAGCCATTTTCATCATCTAAGGAAGCTCCACACTGTCCTTGTTGGGAAATTAAAGAAATAGTCCTGCTTCGGCTTCAGAGACAAAGCAGAGCAGGCCTCTGACCGTGCTTCTAACTGCCTGGATGCCCTGCCTGTGGCCTCTGACCTTGCTTCTAACTGCCTGGATGCCCCGCCTGTGGCCTCTGACCTTGCTTCTAACTGCCGGGATGCCCCGCCTGTGGCCTCGGGCCTTGCTTCTAACTGCCGGGATGCCCCGCCTGTGGCCTCTGGCCTTGCTTCTAACTGCCGGGATGCCCCGCCTGTGGCCTCGGGCCTTGCTTCTAACTGCCGGGATGCCCCGCCTGTGGCCCTGCCTGCCTGCTGTGCGTGCGAGAGCTGCAGCACCTCAGCTCAGCTCAGTTGCTCAGTCGTGTCCGACTCTCTGCGACCCCGTGGACCGCAGCGCACCAGGCCTCCCTGTCCATCACCAGCTCCCAGAGCTTACTCAGACTCATGTCCACTGAGTCGGTGATGCCATCCAGCCATCTCATCCTCTGTCGCCCCCTTCTCTTCCCGCCTCCAATCTTTCCCAGCAACAAGGTCTGTTCCAATGAGTCACTTCTTCACATCAGGTGGCCAAAGGATTGGCATTTCAGCTTCAGCACCAGTCCTTTCAATGAACATTCAGGACTGATTTCCTTGAGGTTTGACTGGTTTGATCCTGCAGTCCAAGGGATTCTTAAGAGTCTTCTAAAACACCACAGTTCAAAAGCATCAGTTCTTCTGCACTCAGCTTTCTTTACAGTCCAACTCTCACATCCATACATGACTACTGGAAAAAAACCATAGCTTTGACTAGATGGACCTTTGTCAGCAAAGTAATGTCTCTGCTTTTTAATATACTATCTAGGTTGGTCATAGCTTTTCTTCCAAGGAGCAAGCATCTTTTAAAATAGATAAAATAGGGGACAAATCTTGAGATTGTTGAGTCCTTTGAGGGGGGCTGGCTGACTAAGCCCCAGGCTTAACAACATTCCAAGTTTTCAAGACAAAACAAACAGCATTAACATGAAGCCAGAGCTGAAATTTGCTCACAGATTGATGAAGATGTCCCAGTTTGTATCCCGGGATTAATAGCAGGGAAGAGAGTGGACCTCCTGCCTGAGATCTTCTCGCAGGTGGGGCTCCGGGTGCGCTGTGACACGGGGCTCCCCTGCAGTGCTCGAGTCTGGATGTTGGTCAGAATCCAGTTTGGTGATGTGTCCTCTGCTGTTTTCATTTCTCTTTTCTTTTGATGTTGGTAAATTGGAAGTCAGCTAGATAATTATCTAATAAATATTGGTATTATTTATTTGTATAGAACAGGTGGCTTATTTTGTTAACAAATTCTTTGAACCTGAAACGAAAGTGAAAACTTTCAGCAGAACAGTAGCCCTTCACCTTCCTGCCCCCACCCTCCGACCATGGGGAGGCTGTTTCCATTTTTGACAGAGCCGCAGGAGCTGTTTGTATGCACTGCAGACCAATTCATTGTGGGTATCTCTGCCAGTATTTTTATTCTGAGGGTTGTCTTTGTTTTTCCTTTGCTGTGAAAATGCTGTTGAGGTTAATTAGGTCCTGTTTTCTCATTTCTGGTTTATTTTCCATTATTCTAAGAAGTGCTTGCAAAAAGCACTTGATGCCATTGATGGCAAAGTGAGTCCTTCTGAAATATTCCTCCGACTTTCCTAGGATCTGTGCTTACACTGCTGCTGCTAAGTCGCTTCAGTCTTGTCCGACTCTGTGCGACCCCATAGACGGCAGCCCATTGGGCTCCGCCATCCCTGGGATTCTCCAGGCAAGAACACTGGAGTGGGTTGCCATTTCCCTCTCAAATGCATGGAAGTGAAAAGTGAAAGTGAAGTCGCTCAGTCATGTCCGACCCTCAGCGACCCCATGGACTGCAGCCCACCAGGCTCCTCCATCTAGGAACCTTATATCCCTTGGAGTTTCTTTTGGTGTATGCTGTTAGCAAGTCTCGCCTCTCATCCCGTTTTCCATGCTGGAGGAAGCTCCACACTGTCATCCGTCGTGGCTCTTCCCGAGCTCCATCCTCAGTCTCGGTGGGGCTGGCTCCCTTTTGTCCACACCTCCTCCGCCATTCACTGTCTGTGCGGGTTTTGACCATGGCCTTTCTGACTGGTGTGAGCGGACACCTCGTGGTGCCCTGGATTTCCATTTCTCGGACACTTAGTGATGCTGGCAGCTCTCCATGGGACTTGTTTAGAGCGCTGTGATTGAAACTTGCCTGCTGAAACTGGCCTCCTGAAGGCCTGCCCACGTCGACTTCCTTCCGCTGACCCGCCCTGGGACACGCTGGGAGGGGAGGTGTTTCTTAGGGCTGCCCTGCTGGCCTTGTGAACATGGAGGGCACATCTCGCGCCTTGGCATGCGGTTTCAGGGCAGGAAGCCAGAGGCGCCTGCGTGTCTCGGGCCCCACGCTGAGGCTTTTCTGCTGTAGCGCCGCTGCTGGTGTGTTCTGGACTCGGTTCCACTTACACGCTCACTGTTCTCTTTTGGGCTCTCTTCTCCTATGAGGTGGTGACAGTGTGTTGTCTAGCCTTTCCTGTGGCATTCAGCAGGTCCTTTTGGCTTCTCCATTTGATATCTGTTAAAGTGAAGAGGTTCACTCCAACCTCTTAGTTGCTTCCTCTGCCCCAACGTTTTCTTTCTGAGAATCGTAAGCTGGCTTCATAAGTTTGTGAGACTGTTCCTCTTGTGTAAATGAATTTGTTTGTATGATTTTTTAGATTCCACCAGTCAGGGTTATCTTATTTTAGCATAAACCTTCTCTCTGACTCGCTCCCCTTAGTATTCCAGTCTCTGGGTCCATCCATGCTGCGGCCACCGGCATCATTCTGTGCTGCTTTGTGACTTAGCTGGATTCCGGTGGAGAGGGGTACTTCTTAGACTTCAGTTTCTGTTTGTAGACAGCTGGTTTGATTCCGATATTTGGCTCTGGTAAATCATGCTGCCCTGAAAACAAAACAAGAGTATGCCTGTCATCTCAAATTCTGACTTTCTCTGGATCTAAGCCCAAGAGTGGGAGAGTAGGCTAGCCTGATCAGGAGTGTCAACTAAAATTTACAGTCACAACCTGGAAGGAGAGATTATTTTATTTGGTGGGAATGTTTAGGACTCCAAGCCCAGGAGACAGAATCAGTAGCTCTGAGAAAACTGCTGCAAGGAGGCAGGAGGGAACGTCAGGCTACATGCAAATTTGCAACAAAGGCAGCAGACAGTCTGAATATCAAAGATCAGGCATCAAATTAAGGAATTCAGCATTCTGTGTATGGGAAGATGCAAGCCTCTGGGCTCACCCATTCCATACGCACCCCAGCTATCTGGGGTGAACCCTGTTTCCTTGCTCACCTTGCTGCTTGCATCCCCAGCTCCTCAGCAATCACCCTGAGGGATGCAGCAGTTTGGGGATCCCCCATTCACATTTGAAGGCTGGAAACCGCTGATGGCTGTGGCATTTCTTCTTTATTAATATGGCCAAAGGTATTTTCATATCACAGGAGGTTCTCCTATGCTTAGGGTTTTTTTTGATTGTTTGTTTTTAAAGAAATTCCTTTGCTGCTTTGCATAGTCCCTGTACACAATTACATCCCAGCAAAGAGGGAAGGAGGATTCCCTTTTTCTCTAAGCCCTCTATGGGACTTGGTTTCAGCAGGTCTCTCTGATACTGGTGTTTCTGAGTAGTCTGAGGTGATTCCTCATGGTGGGTTTGGCTGGCCTCGTTTTAGGAGGCAGTCATGTGGAGTATGTACTTTAGACAGTGTGAGCACAATGCACCTCTTGAAATTGGGTCCTGCTTTGGATTCTTTTCTCATGGTTTTCCCAGGGACATTACTTGGAGGGTGTAAGGTCGCCGCGAACAGAAAGATGTCTCTGCCAGTTGGTATTAAGAAGCCTTTATTGGGCAAGCGCTCCCGGGCAGGACTCCCTGGGAACCGCGGGCGGGAGTCTGCAAAGAAGGGCGGGCCGATCAAGGGTTTTATAGTATGGGG
>SJYV01021458.1:0-23311 GCA_006410875.1 Neotragus pygmaeus | reverse complement strand
TTCCAAACTTTCCCATATGAATTCTTTTTTTTTTTTAAAGGTTGATTTTCTAAAACAGCAAAAACACAGTAGTCCCAAAAAAGAGAGCAAGAGAAAGCGGCCGGTCTAATAGAGTGTCCCGGAGGCCAGTGCCAGCGGGTGCTGTAAGGAGCCGGGCGGCGGCAGGTGGGAATTGATTGAGCTGGCTGCGCTCGGGTACCAGGAAGCCGAGTTCTCCAGGTAGCTGGACGCGGGGGACTGGTTGGAGGTCGGAGGGTGGGCATGAGGGTGGTGGCTGAGCGAGCGGGACGAGCCCTGAGGCTCCCACACCGCTGGAGACTGCGGCGAGTTACACGCCATAGGGTCGCTGGAGCTGGGGCTATGCTCCGGGGGCATCTCCCCGTTTTTCATGATCTTCTTGATCTTGGATCTTTTGTTCTGAAACCAGATTTTCACCTGGGTGAGGGGGGAACAAAGGCACACGTTACCGGGACGCTCAGATGCTTGCCCGCGCGCCTCCCCCAGGGCGGCGACCAGAGGCTTAATTCGGCCCCCAGGAGGCCGGACGCGGGTGTCCCCCAGCAGCTGGCGGCCTGTGGTGAAGGGGCTGGACCCGGGGTCACAGCCTGGACTGTCTCTTATACACATNACGCTCAGATGCTTGCCCGCGCGCCTCCCCCAGGGCGGCGACCAGAGGCTTAATTCGGCCCCCAGGAGGCCGGACGCGGGTGTCCCCCAGCAGCTGGCGGCCTATGGTGAAGGGGCTGGACCCGGGGTCACAGCCTGGATCATGGGGCCCAGAGGGGCCGCCGCTGGGGCAGGACCCCAGGCTTCGGTCTTTGGTTGGGGCCGGGGGAGGGGGCGCGAGTGTCCACGCGGGCGAGAGCGCACGTGTAACCCAGCGCGGGAAGCACGCAACGCGGCGCCACGAACGTCTCCAAAACAACCATGGGCGCGTCCGCGCGAGGTGGGAGGGGGACCGAGGAGTGGTCTCCCGGCTGCCCGACCGCCTCCTTCTCCTCCCACTCCTGCTCGGCTTCGAGGACATGCTTTATTCGGCCCCCGTGGGGTTGCGGTGGGAGAGAAGGGCAGGCTTCCCGAGCCACAGCGCCCCCCACCTCGGGCCCGCCGCAGGCGCAGGCGCGACCCCCTGCTTCCGGCCGCCAGCGCGCGGCCCGCTCACCCCGCTGCTCTGCACTGTGCGGAGCACTAGACAGTTTCTTAAAGCTGCGAGGGTGTCCTCGAGACAACCCTCCCCTTGTTCCCAATCTCGGGAACTGGCCTCTCAGCCCCCGTAGACTCGAAGGGCGGGGAGCTGCTTCTGGGGATGGACGGCGTCTCGCTGCCGTCCCCACCGCTCACGGCGACGCCACCCGGCCTGGCTTCTAGAGGGGAGGGCGCGGGGTCAGTGTCTGTCTGTCTGTGAGTTTCTCGCGGGCCCTGATGAGTCGGCTCCAGCCCGCCGGGACGGAACCGCGCCGTCCAGCCAGGCTTGCAGCCCACCGGGGCTCTGGCCCAGGCCGCGGCCGGAATTACCTGTGTTTGCGTCAGTCCCAGCGAGGCGGCCAGCTCGGCGCGTTCCGGCAGGGCGAGGTATTGAGTCTTCTGAAACCTTCTCTGTAACGCGGCCAGCTGAAAGCTGGAATAAATAGTCCTGGGTTTACGAACTTTCTTTGGTTTGCCGTTCACCATCCTCACCTCGGGCTCGGCCACTTCTTTCTCTAAATAATCAAAACAGACCCGGTTAGAACTCGTTGACAGACAATGGGCCTTTTGCAGAACTTGCAAATACAGTCCTTGAAATTCTTACCACGCAGCCTTCACTCTTTCCCCATATCACTACCTTTACTTCACGGGGCAGGCCCCCACACACACCCCTGGCCCCTTATCATGGAAAAGGCCAGGTAGCCTGATTAATTTCCTTCTGTTTATTCAGGTTCTCCTGGGTTTTTGCAGAGCGTCTGGCACAGCAAAACTCCCTTCTCGGCGTCCGGGATTTAGCCCTTGCAGCGGTTCNCCCCCACACACACCCCTGGCCCCTTATCATGGAAAAGGCCAGGTAGCCTGATTAATTTCCTTCTGTTTATTCAGGTTCTCCTGGGTTTTTGCAGAGCGTCTGGCACAGCAAAACTCCCTTCTCGGCGTCCGGGATTTAGCCCTTGCAGCGGTTCTTGCTTCACCCGGATTCGTTTTCAATCCCACCCCTTGTTCACCGACGGCTCTAGGGTGAGTTCTGGGCCCGTCTCTCCCGGGGATTCAAGCGAGGAAGCCCGGACTGTGGTCCCCCATATGTCAGCGTCTGTTCGGGCGCCCACGGAGGCCAGACGCATGGGCAGGGAAGACGCTAACCGAGGTCCCCAAAGTTCAAAGACCCACAAGCAAACTGCTCCTTCAAATCAGAGGCAAGCGGTCCGAGCCGCCGCAGACAGAGGGTCGATTATGCAGCCCCCATAATCTCCCTGCAGATCTGCGAGGGCACAGATGTGTCTGGTTTCTTTTACAAATAGACTTAATAAGTTCTTGGCCAAAAGGGGAAAAAAAAATCTTTCATGTATGCACGAAGCACAGAGCCACTGAAAGGGACGAAGACACCCCACTTCTCCCCCGCCCCCATCCTCCCACCCACCACCCTGGCCTTCTTTTAAAGTTTATCAAGAGTTACAATTTGAAAAAGAGTCTGTGGTGGGGTGTTTTCGTAGGAAAGGGGCGGCAGATCCGGACGAATTTAGCAGTCTATACAATTATTTAGTATAGACTTGGGGTGGGGGCGGGGAGCGGAGACTCTCGGAACGCCTGTTTTCCAAACGTGCCCTGGGGCCACAAGTCCCCTTTCACAAAAGTACCTTCTTATCAAAAGTGCCCATCTCTACAAGGGGCGGAGACCCTCTCCTAGGGGTGTGCGTGTGCGTGTGTGTGTGTGTGTGTGTGTGCGCGCGCGCGCGCCGAGCTCCTGGGAGAAGGGTGGAGGATGAGGACTGTGGTCTCCATTCTGCCAGGGCAGGGGATGCTAATATTAGCAGGATTATTAATGTGCTGGTGGGAAGAGATCAAACCTGACCAGCAAAACCTCTCCAAGGAGACCTCATACCTCTCTTACCGCCCAAACTCACTAACCCTCAAACTCTCCAACTAAGTTTCAAGGCAGACCAAAAAGGAGACGCCTTGAAAAAGGAGATGGGAAGGAGAAACAAATTTTACGCACCCAATGGAGAAAAAAAAATATTGCTCCAATAACGTGACCCTTCAGCAAACCTCCTCCACCTTTAAATGGCTTTTTGTTTTTGGAAATGCCTTGGATAAACCGCAAGGCTCTCGGCGCGCTCTTCCTCTGGCGGGCTAGGGCTCGCGGGTCCCCACCCTGCCCGGTGTGCTCCGGGCACCCACACCACGCTGGCTCGCAGCTGCTCCCAGACTGTTCCCCACGGAGTCTTTGAGGCAGCCGTTTATCCCAACTCCCACCGATCGAGCTCGCCTACCCCCCGCCCTCCCAAATCCAACAAATAGCCCCCCTTTTCCAGCTTAGCTGGCTTCCTGACCGGGCAAGCTGAGAATCCAGAGACTGAGCGGTCGCCTGAAGGGACCGAAGAAAAGAGACGCCGGTCCGAACACCCCCCCGCAGGCTGCTTCTGCTAAGAATCTCTGAAATGCTGGCCCGGGGATCTCTCTCGTTTGTAAGCTCGGCCCCCACTCCCTTCCGCCGGGTGCTCCCGCATTGCAGTGGACGGCGCGGCTCCTCCGCGTCCTGCCGCGTCTCCCTCCCCCCGAATCCTGGCTCCCGCCCCCACTCCCGGTACCTGGCTGGCTGGCGGCGCTCGGAACGCGGTTGTAGGCGCCGCCGTACTGGTGGTAGGGGCTGGCGTAGCTGTAGTCGGCGTAAGCTTTGGCGGGGTAGCTGCCGGCGGAGCCGTTCACGCCGTGGTACTGGTACTGGTAAGAGCTGAGCGCCTTGCCGTAGGAAGCCGAGGTAGGAGAGCAGTAGCCGTGCGGGGCTACCCCCGGGCCGCTGTAGTAGTCGGAATCGGTAGCCGACGACTCGGGCAAAGTTGGCGATTCCTGAGACGGGTGGTGCATAGCTGCGGCCGTCTGGAACGGGGCTTGGAAGTCGCCGGATCGGATGCTGGGGACCCTTCTGTCAAACACTCCTGTCATCGCTCGCTGGCGGCGGCGGCCCGAATTGGCTGTGGGGCTGCTCTGGTCTAAGCTGACATGGCTGTAGGAGCGAGGGAGGAGGAGGAAAGAGGAGGAGGCGGCGAGGCGGCGGCGGCGGCGGCGAGGAGGAGGCTGGGAGTCGCGGAGGCTCTGTCTCCGGCTGGCTGACTGCTGGCTGAAGCGCAGCACAGCCTTGGTTAAATCCTTAATTGCGCGCTTACGCACAGCGGGGTGGATCGGGTTCCATTGGCCAGGGCCTCCGGAGCTGCAGCAACACCCTAACTCGTCCAACTAGTTTTAGCACAACAAAGCATTGCTTAAAAAAAAAAAAAGAGGGAGAAAAAAAATGAAGGGGTGGGGGGAAGACAGAAAGAGAGACAGAGTTGTTGCTTGTTGGGGGAAGGAGGGGTGTCTCAGGCAATCTGTTTTCAGTGAATTCTAGAGACGACGCAGAAGCCCCNAAAAAAAGAGGGAGAAAAAAAATGAAGGGGTGGGGGGAAGACAGAAAGAGAGACAGAGTTGTTGCTTGTTGGGGGAAGGAGGGGTGTCTCAGGCAATCTGTTTTCAGTGAATTCTAGAGACGACGCAGAAGCCCCAGCACCCAGCTCTGTACTGTCTGGAGACAATGTGTTCCAATGAGCAGCCTCAGAAAGTGCACATGTTTTGGGATGAGGTCGACCACTATCTCTCCTTGCTTCTCAGCTGCACCAGGGGCGAATGTGGAATTGAACACTGAAGAGTGAAGTGGGGGGAGTGGGGATGTGGGACAAAGGCAAAAAGAAACTGATGAGAACAATATTTTTAATGGAGTACTGGGAGCTAAGTTGTAATTTACGTGTGTTGAAAAATTGCGATTTGGGGGAAGACAGACAAATCTCGAGCAAGCACTTCCTTTGCAGGAGATGAGTGTTATTTCTGGGAGGGTGAGACAAGTGTACTCAAGATGCACAATAAATGGCAGGAAGAGTCCTGCAACCCTCGGTGCCCACAATGACTTTAAAAATCACTGCCTTAAGCACAAATACTTTATGACTCCCAAAGTGCTGGTCCCCAAAAGGTGCAGGCAGCCCCACATTTTGTACAATATTCTAGTCTATTTGGATGCTGTTTGAATAGAGGATCTATAATTCTGTGTTCAGTGGCCAAAGACTCCTGCCAAAGTGAACGGTCTACTTATGACCTGTCCTCAGGGACTTAATGGGAACCCTTAGAACACTGGGAAGTAGAGATAAAAGCTCTTTAGGGAAGTTGGGTGAAGCTCATGGATTTCCCTCTCCTGGCTCCACATTGGTAGAACCAAGGGTCTGCTTTTTTCCCTCCCCAGGTCTGGGTTCCTAGCAAAGAGAGAAAAGGCTCAGGAATCAGACCCTTGGTGTTTGGGATGCAGAGTTTGCTTTTCATGACATGTCATTCTTGCTCTAGCAGTGATCTAGCTGGGAGATTAGAAATTTAATTTTAGTTTACTGCCCCCCACTGCCTCTCCCTTCGAATAGGCCACTACAGGAGCTGGATCCTGATTTGGGCCCTCCCAGCATCTTCCTCCAGGGCTCGGAAGACTGGGAGCCTGGGAGCTTCACACCACTTCCAGGGTGGATGGCCTCTTATTAGTGCCTCCTCCCTGCCCCCCACTGCCAATTGAAGAAGAAAACACCTCCCTTAATTGTGCCTTGTCCTAGTTTAACTGGGGAAGTATTTTGGCTCAAAACATGCTAGCAGGAGAGCCGAGTGGTGGGGGCGGGTGTGGAACTCGGTGCCCGGGTGCCAGCCACATGCCAGCCGGGTGCCAGCCTGGCTCTGAAACTCCAAAGCTGAGGAGCAACCACGTGTGCACCAATTCCCTGCCTCTGCCATCTGGGCATAGAGAAACCACAGCTGTGGTCGCTGGGCCCTTGGGGGGCAACTTCAGCTGGTGGGGGGTGGACAAGGAAGGCGAGGTGTGTGTCACCAGGTCCACAGTGCCCCATGCCCCGGACTTCTCTGAGACAGATGCCCCGTGAAGAGAGGCAAGGCTGGCCACCCATCCTCGCCCCATGCGGTGGGTGTCAGCCTGGCTCTCCACCCCTTGGCTTTAGGCTGAGGAGGACCACAGGGCTTTGGAGGAATACTAACAGCAGCAGCAGGCTTGCAGTCCTGGCCTGTGCTCTGGAGAGGTTGTTGGTGCCCACTGAGTCACCTTACACATATCCTGCCATTTAATTACACGAGTCGCTTCCCTGAAGCAATGCTGACACTTCAAAGCAGCTCCTGGCAAAGGCAAGGGACTCGGGAGCAAGCTCCCTTCCACAGCACCCTCCCTCCCCTCTACCGCCACAGCCCTGCCCTGGTACTTTTTATTTATTGCAGATTTAAAAGTTATTATGTGGAGGGAAATAAGAGCAATAGGGTTATGCTAAATCAAGTGTTCTTAGCAATGTCCTTAGACCTTGCTGAGAAGGCAGATTCCCACTTGGATGGATTGGAAGCTGTAGAATTTGGGCAAAATTTAGAAGTTCAAAATCCAGTTGACAACACAATGTTACAATATCAAGTTACCCTAAACCTTGCAAAAAAAAAAAAAAAAAAAAAAAAGGACATCCTCTCCCACAGTTTTTACACAAGACAAAAAGGAGTGGGGCAGAAGGGAAGGATTTAATTCTTTGTTTCAATTCCTAAAGTGTTGGCCTTCATGCCAGACAGGAAGACACTTTTGCAAAGGCCTCTGCCGGCCTCCAAATCTGCGTTGTCTCTGAGTCCAGAGCATCGACTTGCTTGCTTGGTCCTGTTCTTTTCTAGGTTGATTCCACTCCCCAATACCCTTCTTTTCCTTAAAGAAAGCAGGAAGGAGAGGGAGCGCTAAGTTAAAAGTGGCCGCGATATGGTCCCATTTCATTTCCCTATTGTCTTTGTGACTGCGCACCGCTGTCCTCCCCTGCACGCCCCAGCCTGGTTGCCGCTTCAGACCCACCCTCCCGGCATACTGGCTTTGGGTAGCCTGGTTGACAGGGTAGCAACTTTTGCTGGTACTGTGGTGGTTCTGACACAAAGGCCTAGAGGTTGGAGACGAGCGGGCTGGACGCTGTCACCTCTTTCTAAACCCACTGACCGGCCCAGCCGTGGACAAACAGCCCCGCGGCTTCCAGCTTCTCCAGAAACGCTCTCTCCGCGGTGGCACGTAGGAAGAATGTGAGTAATTTCATCTCCTAGTAGCCGAAATTTGCAAAGGGCGGGAGCGGGTGGAGGCGACTCGGACTCTAAGAGAAGAGCAAGTCTTTACCACGAGCGCCACCTAGTGTCCGCGAGGAACAGTGTGCAAACGGCAGACGCTTCCCAGACTCAGCGTCCCTGGCTAGACAACGCTGGTTTCTCCTGGGGTTCCAGTCGGCTACCACGTGGTTTTCCTTCTGCAGGTCTTTTCTCTCCGCTCGTACCGCCCTTCGTTCCTTTCCTCTTACTCGTTATACATTCAAGCTTCCTCTTCCCCTCACCCCCAACCAGATCACTTTTTTTCTGGGTTTCAGCACGAAACCCAGCAGTTTTGGGGAGTACCATTCCAGAAAAATATCTATTTTTGCTTTATTGACTGTGCCAAAGTCTTTGACTGTGTGGATCATAAGAAACTGTGGAAAATTTGAAAGAGGTAGGAATACCAGACCACCTGACCTGCCTCTTGAGAAATCTGTATGCAGCTCAGGAAGCAACAGTTAGAACTGGACATGGAACAACAGACTGGTTCCGAATAGGAAAAGGAGTACGTCAAGGCTGTATATTGTCACCCTGCTTATTTAACTTCTATGCAGAGCACATCACGAGAAATGCTGGGCTGGAAGAAGCACAAGCTGGAATCAAGATTGCCGGAAGAAATATCTATAACCTCAGATATGCAGATGACACCACCCTTATGACAGAAAGTGAAGAGGAACTAAAGAGCCTCTTGATGAAAGTGAAAGTGGAGAGTGAAAAAGTTGGCTTAAAGCTCAACATTCAGAAAACTAAGATCATGGCATCCGGTCCCATCACTTCATGGGAAATAGATGGGGAAACAGTGGAAACAATGTCAGACTTTATTTTTTTGGNTGGCTCCTGCCTGTTCTCTCCCCTCTGCCACCAACTGGTGGATGGCCTTTGCTGAGCTTTCTTTCTGTCATCTCCACCACTTGCCCTTTTCTCTCTAGCCTCTGCCCCGACTTCAGTTCACTCGCCCACTCTTTGCTTCTGGATGGCTACGATCATCACCTCAGCCTTCTTCCTTACTTCTGATGGTAACCCCTGCTGGAATCCATTTCCCAGTGACACCTGTTAATATCTCTCAGCTACAAAGCACCCATTTGGCAAGTGCTTATTGATGATGCCATTGGAGGATGGCTGCTGTGAAGGTCCTGGGGATAGAAGGCTGCCTGTGACCTTCCAGAAGAGACAGGTGTGTGACCAACGGCAGGATTCCGGGGGGTGAGGTGGGGTGGGAGGGAGTGGCTGCTATCAGAGGGGGTGAGCAGTCTTGGCGACAGGGGAGGCTGAAGAGGCATCTATTCCCTCCCTCTTTGCCTTCTTTCCACTCTGGCTTTGTCTGGCTCATTCATTCATTCAGGAAACACTATCTGGTGACAGACCAGATAATCAAGATACGTTAAGACAGTGAGGGGTGGGTATACAGAAGTGAACATGATGTGGCATCCCCCCTTAAAGGGCTGACTTGGTGCATATGTGTGCACATACGTGTGTACACACAAACTCACCCATTTACACACTGGGTGCAGGGTGCTGAGTTCCAGAAACCTTGATGTCCTCAGCCCTCCAGCTCTTAAGATGGGGCTGAATGCCTTTACAGAGTGCAGGGACGAATGAATGAATGGCTACGTAAAGGAATGGCTGACCTAGTGCGGAAAGTCCTGAGTGTATTCACAGGACTCAGCCTGTGTCGGCAGGAGAGCTTTGATTAGAATTTGATTGCAGTTGAGTAGAAAATGCTCGGTGATCCAAAAGCAAGAATCTCTAGTGTCGTGCCTGCACAAGGGAGTTCGANACCTGTGTCGGCAGGAGAGCTTTGATTAGAATTTGATTGCAGTTGAGTAGAAAATGCCCGGTGATCCAAAGGCAAGAATCTCTAGTGTCGTGCCTGCACAAGGGAGTTCGAGGTGTGGACCCCGTTCAGCTCAGAAGAGACGACTGCTTGTCCCCCTCCAAACGTCCATAGCTTGCTCCTCATCACGGACACCCCAGGCACCCAGCTAGTTTGCAGAGGCCTGGCTGTCTGCAGAAGACCGGGCATCTGGACTCAGTGTTTCCCCACGGACTTGATGCCCTTCCCGAGAGGGGTTGCTGGTGATGATGACAGTGATGGTGTCACATGTCAGCCGCCACCTACTGCACACTTACCAGCGGCCAGGCACTGCCCTAGGCAGCAGCCCAGCAAAAGAGACAATTCTTAGCATCTCATCACAAATGGGGATGCTGAAGCTTTGTGTGTGAAGGGACACAGAACATTTACTGTAACTGACCCCTGATCAAAGAATCACCCCCTTTCTCTGCCCTCTTACATATTGATAAGTCCCAGTTTACTCCCACATGGCTTTTAGCCTCTGAACCTAACACGTTCCGGGAAGCTAATGGCAGAGGATGAAGGACTTTGTAAGTGATGATGGAAACATGGGTGGTGTCAGGATACATGAAATTCCACGTCAGAGAGGTGCGTTGGAAGACACTGCCTTCAGAATGCAAGAGAAGGCGGACTACAGACCAGTTTCTGTTCCTGAGAAACTAGTCAGCGCACCTCTTTCCAAAGGCTGAGACTGCCTGGGGGAACAGCAAAGGAGCAGACGCTCCAAGCATTATTGGAGAGAAAAATAACAGCAAACAACCAGAAGGGTTACCCTGTCACACGTATTAGGATTTCAGTTTTAAGTTGAATTTAGCTGGCTGTGTGTTGTTTTCTTTNGAAACCCTGCTCAGTTCAGTTCGGTCGCTCACTCCTGTCCGAGTCTTTGTGACCCCTTGGACTGCAGCACGCCAGACCTTCCTGTCCATCACTGACTCCTGGAGCTTGCTCACAGTCATGTCCATGGAGTTGGTGACACCATCCAACCAGTTTACTTTTGGTCACTATCTCAGGGGTAGGAGCATAGAGCAGCAGCTCAGGTTTCCACGCAGGTATTTTAATTAGTCTTCCAGGTGCTTGCCTGTCTGAGAAGCCATTCAGATGCGCTGTGCGGCTCACGTTTTTAAAAGATGGCTTTGGCATTAACATAATGTGTACAACTGCTTTGGAAAAGATATTTTTCAAGTAGAAGTTGACGGCTTTTTTTTTTTTTTAATTCCTTATCTACATAGCCATTAATACAATACTTTCCTCATTTTGTCTCATATGAAATATATTCTTGTTCATAAAATTGTATAGATTTTAATATAATTTTAATAGGAGGATGATGCATGCGATTAGCAAACTTAAAATAATGGCAATTTGCAGCACTTACTTGCCTGGCTTTCCAATATAGGGGCCCCGAGTTCAATCCCTGGTTGGGATTTAAGATCCCACATCCTGTGAGATTCAGTCAAAATAATTAACCTAAAAAATTAATTTAAATATATAGTTTATATATGGGAAAGAGATCAGCCTTGGGATTTCTTTGGAAAGAATAATGCTGAAGCTGAAACTCCAGTNGTTTTTCCTGTGGTCATGTATGGTTGTGAGAGTTGGACTGTGAAGAAAGCTGAACGCCTAAGAATTGATGCTTTTGAACTTTAGTGTTGAAGAAGACTCTTGAGAGTCCCTTGGACTGCAAGGAGATCCAACCAGTCCATTCTGAAGGAGATCGGTCCTGGGATTTCTTTGGAAGGAATGATGCTGAAGCTGAAACTCCAGTACTTTGGCCACCTCATGCGAAGAGTTGACTCATTGGAAAAGACTCTGATGCTGGGAGGGATTGGGGGCAAGAGGAGAAGGGGACGACAGAGGATGAGATGGCTGGATGGCATCACGGACTCGACGGACGTGAGTTTAGGTGAACTCCGGGAGTTGGTGATGGACAGGGAGGCCTGGCGTGCGGCAGTTCATGGGGTTGCAGAGTCGGACACGACTGAGCGACTGAACTGAGCTGATGGCTTTCCTGGCGGCGCAGCTCTAAAGAATCCACCTGCAGTGTGGAGATCCCTTGGATGGGAAGATTCCCTGGCGAAGGGAATGGCAATCCTCTCCACTGTTCTGGTCTGGGAAATCCTATGGACAGAGGAGCCTGGCGGAGAACAGTCTATGGTGTCTTAGACATGACTAAGCAGTTAAACAGCAATAATAACATGCTCTGGGATGACTAGAAACAGTTGAGGCTGAGCCTCATTTTGGAGAGAGTTCTGAAGAAGCAGGCTCCCCTCTAACTGGATGGGGCAATTGATGCTGAGGGAGATTCACTACTTCCATGACCTGGAAAGATGGTGCCACTCTTGAGTTTGCAGGGAAAGGGCCTTGGAAAGCCTAGGAGAAGATTATTTTAATAGGAGGGTTAACTCAGTTTTCTCCCTCTGGCCCCTCTAGAAGTCTGCTTGCTTGTAGGTGTACCAAAAATAGAACATCCTTTCCTTTGGGCTTGAAGCTCAAATTACTGCACCTGAAAATATTTATAACTTAAGATCTTTTAAATATGTAAACTATTTAATTAAGACATTGTACTCGTCAATTGGATGCACAAAATTCAGGTAGATAAAGGACCCCCATAGCATGATGTGCGTGTGTGCATGTTCAGTCGCTTCAGTTGTCTCTGTAATGTGGCAAGCCCATGGACTATATAGCCTGCCAGGCTCCACTGTCCATGGGATTCTCCAGGCAAGAATATTGGAGTGGGTTGCCAGGCCCTCCTCCAGGGGATCTTCCCAACCCAAGGATTGAGCCTGGGTCTCCTGCACCTTTTACATTGCAGGCTGCCGAGCCATGGGAAAGCCCGCATCGCATGATACCAGCATTATACATGAAAACTTGATATAGACTAGGCTTCTTTATTCTAGAATCTTTTTAGAATTATTTTTGAATCAGTGGGCTATCTGTCTTTTAAAAAGTCCTTTTCTTGGGTTGAGGTTTATTTCAGTTTTTATTTGCAGTGCCTGATCTGTTACTGTTCTTCATCTGTCCAATGAAAATTGCTCTGAGAGCAGTTCACTGTTTCTATGTCTTGAATGACCATGATCCATCTAGAGCACTTTTCATCCCAGGAATCTCAGACAGAAACACAGCTGGTTACATATATCGTATATTTTGTGGAGATAGATTTGAGTAATCATTTTATTTACAATGGAGCATCACTTTTCTTTGAGGTAGGGCACAGAGATCATTTAATAACTTAAGGTAAAGGACTTAACTTTCTTGGTGGTTCAGTGGCTGAGACTCCACGCTCCCAGTGGAGGGAGCTGGGGTTCAGTCCTGGTCAGGGAGCTAGATCCTACATGCTGCAACTAAGACCGGATACAGCCAAATAAATACATAACAATAAATTTAAGAAATAACTTTAGAGCCCCCAAATATTAAATTTGATGTTTGTCTAGAAAAGACACATTTCCATGAATTTGAGTGATGAAAAGATAGAAGTGATGATTGAAAAAGTGGTGAAGGCTTTAAAAAGTATCAAAGGTTGTTGGCCATTGGTTTTGGCAACTCAGCTGAATGGCTTTTGGGTCTCTCTATAGAGAGCCAGGCACACTGGCTTGGAACTGACATTCAGAGGTGGTTCCTTTTCTGAGTTAACAAAACTGTCTAATTCCCCACCTAGGTTTAAGTGATCCCTTGCACTCGTGAGGCTGAACTAACTAGGCCGAAGCCAAAATGCTTGGCCTATCTGAATGGACAGTGAGCTTACCCAGGGGAAGAGGTGAGGGAATGGGGGTGTGATGAAGTGATGGGAAGGATAGGCAAAAAGGTTCCTCCCATGCTGAAATTAATTACAGTGCCCCACTGTTCTCAAGAAAAGTGTGTTTGGAGTTAAAGGGTATCTCCAAAAAAGTCATCTCAAAGGATTCACTAGCAGGCAATTATGTAAGTATTCTGAATAAATTAAAAATCCCCAGAGGGGAAAACTATTTTCCACTTAATTCCAACCTAATAAGATATTTTTTGTTTTTTTTTTTCCAAATGATAGTGCAGATCATAGACTTCTGCACATTTTGTTTTTATAATTAAGACATTAAAATGTCTTTATTCATTTAACTTAAACATAGCTGTTTAGGAAAAGGCCTTAAGTATCCACTCAAATCTATTCTCTATGAGATGAATTTAATATACCACAGCTGAAAACACTTCAAGTTCATCTAAGTAGGAAGTAAATGGGATTATATTATTATATGTCTTTACAAACTGAAATTGAGTTATATTCTTCCTTCTAAACTCAGATTTCGTCTTCTTGAAAAGGTTTGGCCATGATACTATTTACAAAACCTTTATTCTTCTTAAAGATATATAAATATTCCCATTTAAAAATTACCCGTTGTGGAGTTAAAAGAAAAGTAATTGGCAGACAGGGATTTGGAGCAATGATCCAACTCTGGCAAGGAAATAACAAGAGTGAAGCTTAAGTCATTTTTAATAATGTTCTAATTCCAAGATCAATTTAAAATTTTAAAGTTCATTGATCCTAAGCCACTGTATTTTTATGATCTGACAACGCTGTATGCAAAGATGTAAAAAAAAAACTTCTAAAGTCAAATCCATTCAGAGTATTCAAACACTGAGCTGGGTAAAACTTGGCACACAAATATATGCATGCGGGCAGGTAATATAAATTTATAGACATTTTTGCACTCTGCCTTATTTATATCTTTTTTATAGCTTAAAACAAACAGCAAGAAAATTCAACACCTTTTTGTACAGCTGTGTTTACTACCTTATACCTTCTAAAAAGAGAAAGATTCTTAAACAGGCACCCCCAGCTTGAGATAAGAGGTTTCCCTGCTGTGTTGCACAGCATAATCAGTGGAAGGAGCAGTGCCCACCTGGACTTGCATCCCTCTGTGCTCCTGCAGAAGAAAATTAAGGCAACAGAAAGAAAAAGTCAATAGCTTTCCAAGTGAAGTGTAGCTGACGCAGCAATGGAGTCTTTTCTTAAAAAACAAAAAACAAAACAACAAAAAAATGTAGACAGAAAAGATACATTACCCTGCTTGTACCCAGGATCTTAGTAAAGTCAGCTTACATAGTCCATGGGCAGTTAAGCTGATCTTGGCTTCTGCAGCACTTAGTTTTATTTCTCTTTCTCAACATAGACTCTTTTATAAATCTATTGTTAATTGAAGGACAGTTGCTTCACAATAGTGGTTTGGTTTCTGCCATACATCATCATGAAGTAGCCATAGGTATACATATGTTCCCTCCCTCTTGAATCCCTCCTACCTCCCACTCTTTCCCACCCCTGTGGGTTGTTATCGAGCCCCCGTTTGAGTTCCCTGAGTCATACAGCAAATTTCCGTTGGCATAGCAGACTCTTAGATGGTGCATTTAGTGAAGCAGTATAAACATATACACTCATATCATTTATTGCTGCATCCTGGCTTGAAGCATCTCAGTTTTACCCCCAATAGATGTGTGTGTGTCAGTTGGTTACTTTGGAAATCAGGGAACACTTTGGTTGCTACTTCTACTTTTCAACGGCCCTCACTTTGCAGGCAGCGTACTATCTGCCTGCATGCACTATTGTTTTTTCTTTTTAAAAAACATTATTTGTTTATTTGCACTATTGTTAGTTTAGAATTGGGTTGGAGGAGTGGGTGAAATGATTGAAGGAGACCAGAAGATAAAGTATTCAAGTTATAAAATAAATAAGTCACAGGGACGTGATGTCCAGCATGGTGACTATAGTTAATAATTTTGTATTGCGTGTTTGAAGGGCTTCCCTGGTGGCTCAGAGGTTAAAGCGTCTGTCTGCAATGCAGGAGACCTGGGTTCTATCCCTGGGTCGGGAAGATCCCCTGGAGAAGGAAATGGCAACCCACTCCAGTATTCTTGCCCGGAGAATCCCATGGATGGAGAATCCCTTGGACGGAGGAGCCTGGTGGGCTACAGTCCACGGGGTCGCGCAGAGTCGGACACGACCAAGCGACTTTACTTCACTTTCACTATTGCATGTTAAGTTGCTAAGAGACGAGATCCTAAGTGCTCTCATAACAAGGAAAAAATGTAACTGTGTATGGTCATTGATGTTAACCGGACTTATTGTGGTGATCATTTTCCTATATATACAAATATCAAATCATTATGTTGTACACCTGAAACTGATATATGTATCAATTATACCTCAGCAGAACAAATAAAATGGGGTTTAGGGCTCTCTGGAATTTTACTTACAAGTTCTAGGAATCTTTGAAACTATAGAGGGGAAAGATGCTTCGTTTTTTGAAGCTCTGGACTTAAGCTCCCCACAGAAAATATACAGGTATTGCATTAAATCCTCTCCTAGAAAAAAAAAAAAGTAAAAATGGAAATCAACAAATTGGTGAATAACTGATACAAGCTTTGAAAACATTCAGAATACACTATGGATGCGCTATTCTTTTCCTACGCTTTTCCCTTACCTCCTTTGTTATTTGAGTCTGTCACTGCTTCAGGGCTGTTTTATAGCTTTTTCACACTTGCTGTTTAAGAGTTTCAGACACTTTCAGGATCATGTTATAGAGTGACTGTGCTAGGTCACTGGTACTTAACCTATGCAGTAAACTTGGAGAGAATAAGGAGAATTCTTTAGCATTGAGAAAAAGAGGTGAAGTAAAGAGCTCATCTTTGCTCCAGTGATAATACTTTTCATAGAATCATTCCTGAAGCCAGTCAATCAGGTGTAAAACTTTCGAGAGGATATTTAGTAGTTAAAATCGTGTGGTAATTTCCCCTTATCTTGCAAGAACAATGAAAAAGATCGGAAGAGAAATGGAAGGATGGAAGGCGAGGCTAGAAACTGCCAGGCATAAATGTCCACCCTGCTGTTTCGGAATTAGAACAGTCATTGAGGATGGCATTTAGGAAAAACATGAGTCCATCCAAGGACTGTTTTTTTGGGGAGCACTTCCCAGAGAGGGTGCAATGAATGGGGTAGAAGGTGCTAATGATAGTTCTAGTCTTTGTGACTTTCTTTTGGTGGGTCATTAAGTTCAATGTGGCCCTAAATATAACAGTTTAGAAAAATGTTCTCTAAGTTTTCTAGTATGTTACTGGGTTTCGTTCCTCTTCATAGTCTGATGGCGAACATTTAGCTTGTCTTTTGCAAATTTTATAGGCCTTTAAATGGTTTTTTCCCAAACGGATTTCATATATAATTCACTTCTCTTTTCACGGTAGCCTTGAGAAGTAGCTATGTCAGACTGTTATGGGTGGTCTTCAACTTTTATATATTTGCCTTTCCTTTAACTTGGGTTTGCTCATATTCCATATTGGCACTCTTACCCAACCCTTTATTGGTGGGTTTGAGCCATAATGTGGTGACATTGCCTACCAGCCACTCCTGTTGGGACCAAAGTGTCAGGCCTTGGTGTAAGCAGTGCCAAGTGAATGTCCCTTTCATGCCTCGGAATATCCAGGCATGGAATTTTTGGCTCATGTGGGGCTGGCCTAACCCCTCTTCCCCTCTTGCTGCCAACCTTGCAACCTTCCCCTGTTCCACGTGTTCAGCGTTAGGCTTGCCTAACCCCGTGCCTCCTGTAGGTTAGTGGGCACTTGAGAAAGGGAGCTGCTGGGCTCAGCTGTCTGCCTGTGAAAGATAAACTGCCCCCTCCCTTGCACTCCAGGTGGGTGGGCCAGAGGGAGGCAGCGCTGGTGGGAACCGTTAGGAACGTTCTATTTGTTTAGCTCTTTAGAAATGAATAGGCTTCCTGGGTGGCTCAGACGGTAAAGAATCTGCCTGCAATGCAGAGACCAGGGTTCAATCCCTGAGTCAGGAACATCTCCAGGAGAAGGGAAAGGCTATCCACTCCAGTATTCTTGCCTGGAGAATTCCATGGACAGAGAAGCCTGGCAGGCTGTGCCATGGGATCACAAAGATTGAGCAACGCACATGACTGAGCTGCTAACACTTCTTTTCTCGAAAGTGAATATCCACTTTCAACTACATTTATTTTGAATAAAAGGTATTCCTTGAATACCTATTTGACAGACTAGTAAACTGAGGCCCAAAGAGTCTCCTTTAATAATAATAATACCTTGAATTTTCTTAGAGTTTTGAAATTCGCTATAATATTTTCCCCCACAGTACTCTTGAGAGATAAGCGGAGCAGTGAGGAATCTGACTTCCTAACTCATTGGCCGTATGCTGTATGAAACCCTGCTGTTACCTAAGGTTAATCAGAAATTTCCGTGGTTAAAGTGCTGTCTATATCTGTTTTTCTCTTTCTGACTTCATTCCGTATGATGGTTTCCAGGTACATCCACTTCTCTACAAATGACCCAACTTTATTCCTTTTAATGACTAGTATTCCATTGTGTATATGTACCACATATTTGCATATATGTGGAATCTAGAAAAATGCTACAGATGAACTTATTTGCAAGGCAGGATAGAGACGCAGATGTAGAGAACAGACCTGTGGGCATGACTGGGGTAGAGGAGGATGGGGCAAATTGGGAGATTGGGATTGACATATATATACTACCATGTGTAAAACTGATAGCTAGTGGGAACCTGCTGTATAGCACAGGGAACTCAGCTCGGTGCTAAGGACCTAGTGGGGTGAGATTGGGGTGGAGTGGGAGGGAGGTCCAAAAGGGAGGGGACGTATATATACACATAGCTGATTTACTTTGTTGTATAGCAGAAACTAACATAATATTGTAAGCAACTAACCCCAATAAAAAATGCTGTCTGTATACACACCCCCCCAAAGTTGGTCAAAAGCAAATTTGGTATTCTTTTAATATATAAAATAACAGTATTCAGTAGGCATTTACTGTGTGATAATTATTTTGTGTTTATTTTTTCGCTTCTTTATAGCAGCGTGCAAGGAGGCACCTCATTACCCCATTCACATGGGGGGCTGTGAGACAGAGGTTAAGAATCTTAGTTATGCTGCTGTAGCTGGCAAGTTTATTACACGGGGCATCTCCAAAGCTGGAAATTCTCCACCCTCCAGTAAGAGCAAAGAATTGTGGCTTTAGACACCAGGATAGCATTTTTGTTGTTCGTTTTCTTTTTCTTAGTATTCTCAGACACATTCAACACATCTTTTAGATATAATAGTTTGTTTTATCCTTTTTCGTGGCCACACCACAGGGCATGTGTGATCTTAGTTCCCCAACTAGGGGTCAAATCCACGTCCTTTGGAGCGGAAGCACAGAGTCTTAGCTACGGGATCACAGGGGAGTCCCTGTAATGGTTTGTTTGCATCAACAATTTTCTTTCGTTTAATGAGTCTCATTTTTTTAAAAAATAGGATACAATTGGTGGATATTAATTTAGGAAGTTGCATTGAGGTATGATGTAGATCTGGGTGTTCGGCGATCCTTAGGAATGGAACCAGGAAAATTCAGGGGAAAGCTGCTCTGATAGGAAAGCTTAATTTCATAACTGATGTAATGAGCAAGTGGTCCCTGGACCTAATTAGTGCCAGTCCATGTAAAACAAAGTGGGAGACCTTATTCTACCATTTGCCTCCATTCTTCACCCCTGCCACACATGCCCCCCTCTTCACATCCATGCATTGTACCTCATGCATCTATCTGTAAACTATTCTAACAAAATCTCAGTGTCTTATCAAGATTATGTGTGTATGCTCAGTTGCTCAGTCGTGTCTGACTCTTTGTGACCCCATGGACTGGAGCCCGCCAGGCTCCTCTGGTCATGGGATTCTCTAGGCAAGAATACTGGAGTGGGTTGCCATTTTCTCCTTCAGGGAATCTTCCTGACCCAGGGACCCAACCTGGTTCACCTGTGTCTCCTGCATAGATAGGTGAATTCTTTACCACTGTGCCAAAGTTATGTGTAGTGACCATGTATCGTATCATTCACGCAGTGTTATGTTAGTTTCAGGTGTACAGACACAGACATTTGTGAAAATTAAAAGATGATAATAATTACCCTAGGACAAAAGCTGGAATGTTCCTGGCCAAACCTTAATTTTACAATTTATTTCTGAGACTCTGCAGAGTATTTTAGGAGGCCATCTTGGGAAGTCTTATCCAGTAGCCTGACGTTATGGGAGTTTTCACGGAAGGGAGAGCAGAGGTTTTCTAGATGCCTTGGGGTTGAGCTACTGGGCCTGTACCTAAGAGGTGGGAAGGGTCGGGACCATCACCAGAGGTTGTGCAGGTTGCGCACTGCACAAGGGTGCCGTAATGGAAGGAGAATGGGAACCCAGTCCGGCCTGTACTATATTTGCCCAGCCATGTATCTAAGCGAGGGGCTGTGTCTGCCCCAGGAAAGATACATCTGTCTCTAGACACACGAAGATGCCACATAGACTGGGAGAATCCCTGAGTGCAACAAAATTCCATCTTTTGTTCAATTTTTTCAAAGTGTTGACACTCTATCCCTTTTTTCATTTTGGTTATTATCTTTTTAATAGTCTTGGCAGAAATCACGCCTCTGTATTTTAAAAATCACTTAATCTGAGTCTCCCGCATAATAGAAAACTGCAGAGGCCTGAAACCCGAGGCTCCCAAATGCACAAAAGTATACTGAGAGGTTTTGTTTTCTTTTAAGCTTGGACCGTCCTAAAGCTTTTCAAAATCTGGTATATAGAGAGGATAAATGCTTATGCCTAAACTGACCATGCATTCAAGGGCTGTATTTCTTTTCTTCTGTGAGGCGTGCCATATGCAACAAAGATATTTCCCTTACTGCCAAGATTTCTTGAAAGAGTGAAACTTGGAGGACTCTTACCTTTCACAAAACTTTTAAAATGTACTCATTGCCCTTGCAAAAGAAATGACTATCTGGTGTAATTATGTTGGACCATAGACCCAAAGAACAATGAATGTTTCAAACACAAATTGCTTTTGAGAATCATAATTCTATTCTTGGCTTGAAGACATTCATGTAGGAAATTAACAGAGAATTTTAATAAAAACTCTCTGGATAAAGGAAATTAGATGAGGGATGCCAGTTTGTCTTTTAAGTTGCTTGAGCACATCTGTCATAACAGACATTGCCCCAGATTGTGGAACCCTTTCCTTCCAGAATCTCTTAATGGTAGTAGAACTTACAGTGCCATAATTTCCTTTCATTTTTGACAGTGTTATCCTATCTTTACAGACTTACACTGACAGCATTTCATCTTAACATCATTAGATCATCTCACCCGACTTTGGCATGTGGCGCACGTCATTACATTGCAGGGATGGCGCTATGCAATTACCAGTGCAGTGAATAGGATATTAGCATGATTACTGGTGAAAAAAGTTAGCACATACAGATATAGCATTCTGCCTTTGAAAGCATGTTATGGCTATTAGTTAGTCTGCCCAATGCTCCTGGGATCTGGTGAAACTTACTATTCTTTTTAACCAAGTAGGCTAATGGAGAGAGACAGTATTATAGGGCTAGGCACTGCCTGAACATTCCTAAACTTCTCTGAATTTTTTAAAGTTAAAAAAGTTGGATATAAAGATTTATAGTAACCAGTCATTGCCTTTAAAGGCCGGACATGTGAGAAAATTGCATTTCCTTTAGAAATTCTGCTTTACTTCTTTTCCATTGACGTGATTTTCATGGCAGTTAATAACAGGTTTTGTGAATGTTCATTGATATGTAATCTGGAATTACTGAAAGCATCCATATTGAGAAAATAGAATAGATTTAATCTGAGAAAAATCTCTTAATATTTTAATTAAAGTGTAGTTGATTTACAATGTGTTAATTTCTGCTATACCATGAAATGATTCAGTTATACATGTACATATACATTCTTATTATATATAAATTCTTATTTTATATATAAAATATTATATGTATATGTAACGTTCTTTTCCATTATGGTTTACTATAGGGTATTTTATTATAGTACCCTGTGCTTTCTGCATACAGATTTCTCAAGAGGCAGGTTAGGTGGTCTGGTATTCCCATCTCTTTCAGAAATTTCCACAGTTTATTGTGATCCACACAGTCAAAGGCTTTGGCATAGTCAAGAAAGCAGAAATAGATGTTTTTCTGGAACTCTCTTGCTTATGATCCAGTGGATGTTGGCAATTTGATCTCTGGTTCCTCTGCCTTATCTAAAACCAGCTNCCTGTCTCTTATACACATCTCTTTAGGGTCTGGTGAAATTCCAGGGTTATAATGCTGATAATTCATTTTTGTGCTACAGAACAAAAGTGCAATTGGTCTCGTGCTAAAGTGTCAGTTAATAGAACATGGTGTATTAAAATTTTATTCCTGAATTCAAAAGAACACTTAAGCATCTACTTAGTGCTAGGCACCATTCAAAGCACAGGATGTTGAGTTTTGACAAATACAGTAAGAATCACCACCCTCAGAAAGCTTGCATTAGTAGCACTTTTTTAAGTCGATGAGGTCATCATGTCTACATACAATGTCACATAATCACATGCTTTAAAAATATCAGTGGTTATTTTAAGTTCTGGCTTGAAAAATAATTACATTCTATTAGTCTTTCATTAGTTTTCTCTAATTGTGTCCTTGGCTTGCCCCTAGTACTCAGCTCATTAGCTTGTGTTAATTAGAATTCTGGAAATACACTTGAAAAGCCACAATCTTAATTTTAAAAGTGAAATGATTGGCTCTGTGTTCAAATATTAGCTACTACATATAATTTATTAATGGATTCTGTAAGGTGGCCTAGAGCTGGATGTGATGGAGGGAATTTTTGACTTTATTTGGCAAACCATAAGTGCCAAATTAACTTATGAAATCCTCAGACTAAATAGTAATTAAGTTTTTTCATAAGCTTTTTTCTTTAATAGGACTAAAGTGAATTGAAAACAAAGGAGATTATATGAATAACTGCAACTGGGTCATGACAGGGCAAAATAGTGACTGTGGAACAGTAATAACAGACATATTTCCTCTCTGTTTATGGGAACACTTCTCAGATTTAGAAGTGATGTTCAAAGGGAATAATTCTGTAAAGATACTTCAATATCCTTACATGGAACCTTCAGTCTTCAGGGAGAAAAATAAATAAAAAGTAATACTCATAGTCTCTAGGCTATTTAGGCAACAATCAAGACAAGCTGCAGACATGAGATACTCTTGTGAATAGGTAAAGTGAATTTACAACCAGTTTGGATAGCTTGGGACCCAACTTTGTATAAATTGGTAAAGTTCTTAATCAGGCTTTCTACAGCATCACTTCTAAAACCAGGCCCAGCAAACAGACACAGGAGCCTCACCTCTCCCTCTCCTAGTCTGGCTTCCCAGAAGCAAGCATAGATACATAATTGCATTAGTGGCAGTTTTTAAATGACACCTGGGCCTGTTATCTGTTGAGCCAAATGATATCCTGAAATATTCCAATTTCTTTTCCTTTCTTCCTTAGAGTTAATGTTAACATTTGTATTTTTCACTGGGAAATGTTTCAGTATTCTGTATGTGTGTTTGTTCTCAGTTGCTCAGTTGTGTCCAACTCTTTCATGATCCCATGGACTATAGCCCTCCAGGCTCCTCTGTCTATGGAATTTTCCACGCAAGAATACTGGAATGAGTTCCCATCTCCTACTCCATGGGATCTTCTTGACCCAGGAATCAAACCCTGAGTTTCTTGTGTCTCTTGCATTGGCAGGCAGATTCTTTATCACTAGCGCTACCTAGGAAGTCCTGTTCTCTATGATTCATGGCCACCAGGGAAGCCTCTAAATGTTCAACAAAGCTGATATAGTCAAGCATAATAATCAGTTACGTTTCTTTCTTGAAAGACTCCCTTCTGGAGCCAGCTATCTTCTTACCTCAATCAGTTCAGTTCAGTTCAGTTCAGTCACTCAGTCATGTCTGACTCTTTGCGATCCCATGAATCGCAACATGCCAGGCCTCCCTGTCCATCACCAACTTCCAGAGTTCACCCAAACTCATGTGCATCAAGTTGGTGATGCCATCCAGCCATCTCATCCCTGCCTTAATAGAGGTTGGCAAATACCTTGATCTGTTGGCCAGATAATACTGTACTATTTCCTTGTGCTGATTCCTGGACTCATGTCTTTCTCTTTATTAATTTTTATCCTTGTTTTGTTGGAGTACAACCTTCTGTAGCTTCTTAAACTGTGAAAGAAGTTTCACAGTTAGTGGAAAGTTTCAGTTTACAGAAC
>SJYV01021456.1:0-12604 GCA_006410875.1 Neotragus pygmaeus | reverse complement strand
TTTTTTTTGTTTTTTTGTCTTGGTGTCAGAAATCTTTCTCCTATAAATTTATAATGATAACAGACAGCAGTTTGCTTATTAATCCTTGACTTGGAGAATTAAAGGTTATGTCTGATACCAGTTATTTGAAGAGAGAGGGGAAAGCACTTTTCTTGTGATAACCATTTCTTTGGCTTCATTATTCATTTCCCAAGTATGCCCACAGAACATGCGCCCTTGTTCACAGCTAGTTTTGAAACTTCATAAGAAAAGAACATCCTGTAGGAATGCTGGGGATAAGTGCAGACCTTCCCTTATTTAGAGAGGTTAAGGGAATTGTGCATTCCATTTCCGCCTGACCCCATGAGATTTATGATGCTATAAGGTAAGCTTTCAGGGAAAAAAACCTCAGCTAGAAAGAGCCACTGAGGATCTGGGAAAATGTCCTCATAGAAATTCACATCTGACATACAGGAATCTTGTCCTAATCCAAAATCTACCTAGGGAAGCTTTTGGAAGACTGTGTCATTGTCTAACACCTGTGTCCATAAATCCCTCCCTCTTAGGCGACCTAAATCCCTCTTCTTACATATAAAATAATTCTATAATGCTTGGGATTTACCTAGTGCCTTTCTTTCTCAGTCCTGTCTATAAATCCTTCTAATAACTCCATGAGGCAAGGATGTATAAATATTACTATTTACACTTAATTACCTCATCTTAACTCCTTTCTCTATGAAAAGAGAATAATAGTAATATTTACTCTTTTTTTTTTTTACCCTTTTTATAGAGAAAAGAAGGCAAGGAGTGATTAAGTGGGTTTTCGCTGGTTCGTGAGAGAGGCAGGCCCAGAAGGCAGGAAAGAAGGGAGGAGAAGCCCCCGCGGGACAGGAGTGCAGAGCCAGCCCTGCACCTGGTTTAGCCCTGCGGCCCCGGTAGCTTCGCTCTCCCTTCGGGGCCCTCACACACAAAAAAGGGCCTCCGTCTTGGCTTAATGGTCTACTGTTGCCATCTTGAAATTCTTAGCAAACTTTGAACAAGGGGCCCCATGTTTTCTGGCACTAGCCCCACAAACAGTGCAGCCTGTCCCGGGCGTAATAGAATCTGTTTAAGATCCTGTTGCTCAGAGATGCTGAGTGTGAAGAGAATTTTGCAGCCTGTGGTGAGCTGTGCGCGTGTGTCTGTGAAGGAAGCGGGGGTCAGAGAGGCAGAAAGCATCAGTAAAGCAGGGCAGGAGGACTGAAGGGAACGAGGGAAACCAGTGCACGGGAAAGGAACCTTAAAACTAAGATCGTTTTAGGAACCGCAGCCTGCAGTGTGAGAGACTTTGGTTCTCACGGATCCCTGGGCTGGGAAGATCCCCTGGAGAAAGGAAAGACTACCCACTCCAGTATTCCTGGGGTCGCTAAGAGTCGGACATAATCGAGTGCCTTTCACTGGTGGCCCAGTCGTTAAGACTTTGCCTTCCAACGCAGGGAGTGCAGGTTCATCCCCTGGTCAGGGAGCGAAGATCCCACATGCTGAGGGCCGTGGTCAAAAAGTAACAGAAAACCTGAGATCGTTTTAAAAGCTGGGAGGATGCCACTGGGTCACTTTTATTTATGAAGGTCACGGTTCGTGGGACTAGAAAGTGTAGTGTTTCACACACACAGCCGGTCATCCTTACTTGCAGATTCTGTATTTACGAATTTGCCTACTAATTAAAATGTATTTTTAACCCTCAAATCAGTAATTCTCAGGGCACTTTCACAGTCATTCACATTCACAGACATGCACAGAGCAGGGGAAACTTCAGGTCACCCCCAAGGAGCATGCTCCCAGCAAGGCCAAACAAGGTGACGTTCTGCCTTCTTATTTCAGCTCTGGGTACAGTGAGTGAGTGTCCTTTGGGTGGACTGTGTAATGCCACTGGTTTTTTTGCATTTTGGTTGGTGATCTTGCTGTCTACACTTGCCCCCAGATGTACTGCTCACACACTGTCCTGTGTGGCTCAGTACAAGGAGTCTGCCATATGCCTTATGGAGATGGTCAGTGTGTTCACCAAGCTTTGTTCAGGCGTGAGTTATAGTAATGGTCTTGACCATGAGTTCAGTGTGAAGGAATCAGCAATATACATGGAACAAGTTGTCTTTAAACAGTTACATGGCTTCCCGGGTGACACAGTGGTAAAGAATCCACCTGCTAATGCAGGAGATGCAAGAGACAAAAGTTCGATCCCTGGGTCGAGAAGATCCCCTGGAGAAGGAAACAGCAACCCACTTCAGTATTCTTGCCTGGGAAATCCCGTGGACGGNGATGTACTGCTCACACACTGTCCTGTGTGGCTCAGTACAAGGAGTCTGCCATATGCCTTATGGAGATGGTCAGTGTGTTCACCAAGCTTTGTTCAGGCGTGAGTTATAGTAATGGTCTTGACCATGAGTTCAGTGTGAAGGAATCAGCAATATACATGGAACAAGTTGTCTTTAAACAGTTACATGGCTTCCCGGGTGACACAGTGGTAAAGAATCCACCTGCTAATGCAGGAGATGCAAGAGACAAAAGTTCGATCCCTGGGTCGAGAAGATCCCCTGGAGAAGGAAACAGCAACCCACTTCAGTATTCTTGCCTGGGAAATCCCGTGGACGGAGGAGGCTGATGGGCTACAGTCCATGGGGTCTCAAAGGGTCAGATACAACTGAGTGCACACACAGAGACATACATAAAACAAGGTTATGTATTGATAGTTTAATGTTGTGACCAGTAGCTCAGGGAAACCTGGTCCTCTATTTCCCTGGGAGCAAAGGGTCTGTATTCACTGATCCACTCCTGGCAGTGACTTTATAGGGTATAACTACTGAGAGCAATGAGAATCCATTGTAAATGTGTGTAACCCACACGACATGAGTGATGGCAGCTCTCCACTTAAATGAAAAATTCTGAATCCTTTAAGCTGGGCCCTGTCTTAGCCTAGTTTAGCCCTTTTATGGACAAGGATTCTTCCTAAAGCATTTCTTCAAGGCTTAGAGAATCTATAATACTTGGAACACCAGATCCAGCCAGAACCATATCACTTGATTCACAGACTTTTCCCCTCACATTTAATATTTCTGAAATCAGGAAACATCTTATACTGGATTTATTTAACTAACAACCAAAGCCCGTTCTCCCAAAGCCATTGCTGAATCCCTGGTGTTCCTTCCAGTCCAGAGCCGGCAGAGTTTTTTCCATAAAGTACCAGGTAATGTCACAGGCTTTGTGGATCCTGTGGCCTTTGCCACAGCTAGTCAGCCACAGATAATATCTAAATGAAGGAGCATGGCTGGGTTCCAGTAAAACTTTCTCATATGTATTTCACATGTCACAAATATTCCTTAGGGTTTTGTTTTTCCAACTGTTTAAAAGTATAAAAAACAAAATGAAAAATTCTTACAGAACCATCGTTAGGTCAGATTTACCCTGGAGGCCATAATTACCGACCCCTCATTCATTCAGTGGCCTCATAGAATTAAAGAGAGAAATTCAGCCACCTTGATGTCTACTGGAGAAGTCCCTATTTGGATTAGAAGAGGCCTTTGGTCCTTAGCCAGTGGTGTCCGCCTCTTGTTACTCAGTGATCCTTTACTTTCAGAGACCGAAATAAGGATTTAACTGCTTCATCTTGATGTAACCAGATATTAAAGTTGGTAACTTATAAATATGAATTGGTTTAGATTTTTACACTGCTCCATGGAGGCTGTATTTGCAAGAGGGATCTAGGAAATATTGAAAACAAAAGTAGCAAAAGTTCATACTTCTATATACAGTAACATGCCAATGCATTTCACACACAACCCTTTCATTAGATTTCCTTTGTTCAGCAATGTTCTAATTACCCCTTTATCTTTAAGCTCTACTTTCTGCTTTTCCATTGTGTCATTTTTCTTTGTGGTTTTCACACGTACAATAGACCTTATTCACAAGAAGGCGGAGCCGCAATCTAGAACGAGACTAGTAATGCAAGGAAAGTTAAACAGGGTGGAAATTAAATAAATTTAAGGACAAAAAAAAATCAGAAGGAAATTGAACCCATCTTGCTTTAGCACAGCATCCAAATAACATATTTTGAAGATTGAATATTCATCACTGACCCAAGATGGATGCCTGGTGTTGAATTTATTATAAAAACGGTGATGAGAAGTGAATTCAGATGTAGCCTCAGATAACAGTCAGATACTAATGGATGGGAGCAGCGGCGAGTGCTCAGAAATGCCCTTGGCTTTTCATGACCTGCTTCTGACCCCCGCAGCCAGCCCATTCATAGGCACCTGGTATGGCCCAGCTGCTCGAGCCCGTACCAGCCTAGACTCGGGAGCCAGCCCTCTGGGGCCACGCGGGACAACCCTGCCTCTCTCCCTCGTCAGGCAGCTGGGCCTCTGGAAGCAGAGCCAGAGGTGCCCATTTGGCCTGAAGTCACCCTCACAGGGGGTCCCTTGTCTAGAATTTGGAGGCAGAGCTCGCATAAGCAAGCAGCCACATAGAGGCTTATCTCCTGCGTCGGGGACACACTTGAACCCAGATGCCTGTGTCCATGCAGGCTGGCCCTCAGCAGAGGAAGGCACTTTTTTTTTTAAATAGGGAATCCAGATACCCCTCTTCCAGATGGCAGCTTTCCTGCCAGTGGTAACTCAGAAGCCCAGAACNGCTTTGTTCAGGCGTGAGTTATAGTAATGGTCTTGACCATGAGTTCAGTGTGAAGGAATCAGCAATATACATGGAACAAGTTGTCTTTAAACAGTTACATGGCTTCCCGGGTGACACAGTGGTAAAGAATCCACCTGCTAATGCAGGAGATGCAAGAGACAAAAGTTCGATCCCTGGGTCGAGAAGATCCCCTGGAGAAGGAAACAGCAACCCACTTCAGTATTCTTGCCTGGGAAATCCCGTGGACGGAGGAGGCTGATGGGCTACAGTCCATGGGGTCTCAAAGGGTCAGATACAACTGAGTGCACACACAGAGACATACATAAAACAAGGTTATGTATTGATAGTTTAATGTTGTGACCAGTAGCTCAGGGAAACCTGGTCCTCTATTTCCCTGGGAGCAAAGGGTCTGTATTCACTGATCCACTCCTGGCAGTGACTTTATAGGGTATAACTACTGAGAGCAATGAGAATCCATTGTAAATGTGTGTAACCCACACGACATGAGTGATGGCAGCTCTCCACTTAAATGAAAAATTCTGAATCCTTTAAGCTGGGCCCTGTCTTAGCCTAGTTTAGCCCTTTTATGGACAAGGATTCTTCCTAAAGCATTTCTTCAAGGCTTAGAGAATCTATAATACTTGGAACACCAGATCCAGCCAGAACCATATCACCTGATTCACAGACTTTTCCCCTCACATTTAATATTTCTGAAATCAGGAAACATCTTATACTGGATTTATTTAACTAACAACCAAAGCCCGTTCTCCCAAAGCCATTGCTGAATCCCTGGTGTTCCTTCCAGTCCAGAGCCGGCAGAGTTTTTTCCATAAAGTACCAGGTAATGTCACAGGCTTTGTGGATCCTGTGGCCTTTGCCACAGCTAGTCAGCCACAGATAATATCTAAATGAAGGAGCATGGCTGGGTTCCAGTAAAACTTTCTCATATGTATTTCACATGTCACAAATATTCCTTAGGGTTTTGTTTTTCCAACTGTTTAAAAGTATAAAAAACAAAATGAAAAATTCTTACAGAACCATCGTTAGGTCAGATTTACCCTGGAGGCCATAATTACCGACCCCTCATTCATTCAGTGGCCTCATAGAATTAAAGAGAGAAATTCAGCCACCTTGATGTCTACTGGAGAAGTCCCTATTTGGATTAGAAGAGGCCTTTGGTCCTTAGCCAGTGGTGTCCGCCTCTTGTTACTCAGTGATCCTTTACTTTCAGAGACCGAAATAAGGATTTAACTGCTTCATCTTGATGTAACCAGATATTAAAGTTGGTAACTTATAAATATGAATTGGTTTAGATTTTTACACTGCTCCATGGAGGCTGTATTTGCAAGAGGGATCTAGGAAATATTGAAAACAAAAGTAGCAAAAGTTCATACTTCTATATACAGTAACATGCCAATGCATTTCACACACAACCCTTTCATTAGATTTCCTTTGTTCAGCAATGTTCTAATTACCCCTTTATCTTTAAGCTCTACTTTCTGCTTTTCCATTGTGTCATTTTTCTTTGTGGTTTTCACACGTACAATAGACCTTATTCACAAGAAGGCGGAGCCGCAATCTAGAACGAGACTAGTAATGCAAGGAAAGTTAAACAGGGTGGAAATTAAATAAATTTAAGGACAAAAAAAAAATCAGAAGGAAATTGAACCCATCTTGCTTTAGCACAGCATCCAAATAACATATTTTGAAGATTGAATATTCATCACTGACCAAAGATGGATGCCTGGTGTTGAATTTATTATAAAAACGGTGATGAGAAGTGAATTCAGATGTAGCCTCAGATAACAGTCAGATACTAATGGATGGGAGCAGCGGCGAGTGCTCAGAAATGCCCTTGGCTTTTCATGACCTGCTTCTGACCCCCGCAGCCAGCCCATTCATAGGCACCTGGTATGGCCCAGCTGCTAGAGCCCGTACCAGCCTAGACTCGGGAGCCAGCCCTCTGGGGCCACGCGGGACAACCCTGCCTCTCTCCCTCGTCAGGCAGCTGGGCCTCTGGAAGCAGAGCCAGAGGTGCCCATTTGGCCTGAAGTCACCCTCACAGGGGGTCCCTTGTCTAGAATTTGGAGGCAGAGCTCGCATAAGCAAGCAGCCACATAGAGGCTTATCTCCTGCGTCGGGGACACACTTGAACCCAGATGCCTGTGTCCATGCAGGCTGGCCCTCAGCAGAGGAAGGCAGTTTTTTTTTAAAATAGGGAATCCAGATACCCCTCTTCCAGATGGCAGCTTTCCTGCCAGTGGTAACTCAGAAGCCCAGAACCTCCTGCTAAGTTCCCCCAAAGCATCCTGTAGGCCGAGAATTTAGTTGATATACTGAGTATATTCACATGTAAACTGGCCAGGAAATGCCTTTTGGTGAGTGTTTAAAAAATAGCCTTTCTAAATACTTTTCTGACCATACCTGATTTTTTTTTTTTTAATATAGTTGATTTACAGTGTGTGTTTATTGCTGTATACAGCAGAGTGATTCAGCTATATATATATATATATATATATATATACACACACACATTGTTTTTTATTCTTTTCCATTATGGTTTATCTTAGAATATCAAATAGAATTCTCTGTGCTACAGAGTAGACCTTGTTTACACACACACATGCACACGCGCGCATGTGCGCGNTATATATATATATATATATATATACACACACACACACATTGTTTTTTATTCTTTTCCATTATGGTTTATCTTAGAATATCAAATAGAATTCTCTGTGCTACAGAGTAGACCTTGTTTACACACACACATGCACACGCGCGCATGTGCGCGCACACATATATAAGGTTACATCTGCTAACCTCAGCTTGCAACTCCATCCCAACCCCCACCCCTTTGGAGACCATCAGTCTGTTCTCTGTGTCTCTGTTTTTGTTTCATAGATAGGCCCATTCGTGTCATATTTTAGATTCCACACGTAAGTGATCATATGGTATTTGTCTTTCTCTCTGATCTAATTTCGTCTGATAATCTCTAGTTGCATCCATGTTGCTGCAGAAGACATCACTTTGTCCTTTTTATGACTGGTAGTCCATTGTGTATGTGCACCACATCTTCCTGATCCATTCATCTGTTGAACATTGAGGTTGTTGTCATGTCTTGGCTATTGTGAACAGTGCTGCTATAACATAGGCGGATATTTATCTTTTTGAATTCTAGTTTTCTCTGCATATATGCCCAGGAGTGGGATTGCTGAATCATACAGTAATTCTGTTTTTAATTTTCTGAGGAACCTCCATACTGTTTTCAACAGTGGCTGCACCAACTTATCTTCCCACTGGTAGTGTAGGAGGGTTCCCTTTTCTCCACCCACTCTCCGGCATTTGTTATTTGTAGACTTTTTAGTGATCACCGTTGTGACCAGTGTGAGGAGGTACTAACTACCCTCGTTGTAGTCTAGATTTGCATTTCTCTGATAATTAGAGATGTTGAACAGCTTTCTTATGACTAATGGCTGTCTGTATTTCTTCTTTGGGAAATGTTTATTTAGGTCTTCCGCCCATTTTTTTTTTATTGGGTTGTTAGTTTTCTGTTGTTTAGTTGTATGAGCTATTTGTATGTTTTGGAAATGAAACTCTGTCAGTTGCATCATGTGCAAATATTTTCTTTCATCCTATAGGTTGCCTTTTCATTTTGTTTATGGTTTCACTTGCTGTGCAAATCTTGTAAGTTTTATTAGATCCCACTTGTTTGTTTTTGGGAGACTGACCTGTGGTATGATTTATTTCAGAAAACATTTTTGCCAATGATCTCTTTTAGGAGTTTTATGGTGTCGGATCTCATGTTTAAGCCCTTAAGCCATTTAGAGTTTGTGTGTGTGTGTATGGTGGGAGGGTGTGTTCTAACTTCATTGGTTTATATCCTACAGTCCAACTTTTCCAAATCCACTTGGTGAATAGCCTGTCTTTTTCCCATTGTCTGTTTTTCTCTTCATTGAAGATTAATTGATCAAAGGTGTGTATTTATTTCTGGACTCTGTATTCTGTACCATCAATCCATATGTTTGCTTTTGTGTCAATGCAACGTTTTTTTGATTACTGTAGCCTTGTCGTATTGTCTGAAGTCTGGGACAGTTATGTCTCTTTACTTTGTTTTTTTTTCTTCAGGATTCCTTTGGCAATTCTATATCTTTTATGATTCCATATGAATTTTAGGATTATTCTAGTTCCATGAAAAATGTCATAGGTAATTTATCAGGGATCACATTAAATCTGTAGATTTCTTGGGGTAATATGTTCATTTTAACAATATTAATTCTTCCAAACCAAAAGCATTGCATATCTTTCCATTTCTTTGAATCATCTTCCGCTTCCTGTATCAGTTTTATGGTTCTCAGCATATCAGTCGTTCACTTCCTTGGTCAGGTTTATTCTAAGTATTTATTTTGGGTGCTGTGATTTTTTAAGTTATTGTTTTATTTTTACATTCCCTTTATGATATTTTATTGTTGGTGTAAAGAAATTTCTGTATGTTTATCATGTATCCTACTACCTTGCTGATTTTCTTGATCAGCTCTAGTTTTTGGTGGAATCTGGGAAGCCCCTAAGGGTTTTCTATATATACTATCGTATCATCTTCATATGACAGTTTTATCTCTTTCCTTCCAATTTGGATATGTTTTATTTCTTTTTCTTATCTGATTGCTGTGGCTAGGACTTCCAGGACTCTATTGAATAGAAGAGATAATAGTGGGCATCCTTGACTTGTTCCAGATTTTAGCATGAAGGCTTTTACCTTCAATAACACTGAGTATTATATTGGCTGTGGATTTGTCATAAGTAGATTTTACTGTCTTGAGTATATGTTCCTTCTAAGCCCACTTAGGTGAGAGTTTTTTTTATCACAAATGAATCCTTGAATATTTTCAAATGCTTTCTCTGCGCCTTTTGAGATGAACGTGTGGCTTTGTCATCTGTTGATGAGGTGTATCACATTGATTGATTTGCTTATGGTGACATTCTTGTGAACCTGGCAAGAATTCTACCTGCTCATGGTGTGTGATCTTTTTTTTAATGTGTTATTGGATTTGAGTACTTTTTATTGAGATATAACAGACATATAATATTGTAAAAGATTAAGATGTCCAACATACTGCTTTTATACATTTATATATTGTGAAATGATTACCACCATAGGATTAGCTAACCCCTCTATCATGTGACATAATTATCATTTCTTTTTTGTGGTAGGAACAGTTAAGATCTAATCAGTCCATTCAGTCCATGGGGTTGCAAAGAGTCAGACACTGCAGAGTGACTAGCAACTGTATAGTGAGTTTAAACTGAGTAGTAGCTTTATAAAATAGTGTTCTTGTCTGTAATCACTATGGTGTGTATCAGATCTCTAGGACTTACCTACTGGTTGCAAGTTTGTACCCTTAAACAACATCTGTTTGTCAACGTCCCTCTTCCCCCTGGTAACCAGTCTTCTAATCCCAGTTTTTAAAAGTTTGGCTTTTTTAGATCCCACATATAAATGAGATCGTACAGTATTTGTCTCTCTCTGGCATATCTCACTTAACATAAGGCCCTTGCAATCCATCAGAGTTGCTGCACATTTCCTTCTTTCTCATGGCTGAAAAATCTCTCTCATATGTGTGTGTCTCACATCTCCTTCATCCACTCATCTGTTGACTCTTAGGTTATTTCCATGTCTTGACTACTGTGAGTAATGCTGCAGTAAACACAAGAGTGGGTATATCTCTCTGATATCCCGTTTTTCTTTCCTTCAGCTGCATAACCAGGAGTGGGGGTGCTGGATCGGAGGGTCATTCTAATGTTTTGAGGAACTCTGTACTGTTCTGCATAGTGGGTGAACCGCTTTGCATTCCCACCAGCAACAGTGTGCCAGGGTCCCGTTTTCTTCACATCCTCACTGACAATATCTCTTCTCTTCTTGGTGACAGCGATTCTAACAAGTGTCGTTATCTGGTATCAGTGGAGTTGGTTTCTCATTGTGGTTTTGATTTAAATTTCCCTGATTAGTGAGGTGGAGCATCTTTTTCATGTACCTTTGGCCATTTGTATGTCTTCTTTAGGAAAAAAAAAACCAGTATATTCAGTTTCTCTGCCCATTATTCAATTAAATTGCTTATTGAGTTATGAATTTTTAATATATTTTGGATATTAATCCCTTCTATTATATATGATTTGAAGATATTGTCTCCTATCCTATCATTTGCCTTTTCATTTTCTGATTGTTTCTTCTGCTTTGCAGCTTTATAGCTTGATGTAGTTGTACTTGTTGAACTGTGCTTTTGATGTCAATGGACATGAATTTGACCAATCCAGGAAAGAGTGAAGGACAGGGGAGCCTGGAATGCTGCAGTCCATGGGCCACAAAGAGTCACACATGACTTACCAGTTGAACATCGTCAACTGTTGTTCTGGATAGGATTTCTAGTACTATACTGATTAAGAGGGGTGAAAGTGGGCACTCTTGCCTTGCTCCTGATAATAGAAAAAAACTTTCAGTCTTTCTCCATTGAATATAACAGTAGTTATGAGTTTGTCGTATGTGGCCTTTATTTTGTTCAGGTATTCTCCTTTAATACCCAGTTTGCTGAGAGATTTTTCATGAAGGTGTTCATAATTTCCTCGGTTCTGTCTCGTTGCAACAAAAATTTGAAGTAACGGACAGACAAGTGTTATAACCCCATGTAATTTTCTCGGACAGACCAGTGTTACAGCTCTGTGTTATAGCTCAGTTTTATTTAGAAAGCAAAGGAAAATACATCCTCGAGGTGTGAGGGCGTACCAACCCAAAAGCCTCGAAGGGAAGAGAAGCCCCCAGCTCCATTGTGGCTCCGCTTTTTATGTTTTTTTCTCCTCCCCCCGGGTCTGCACTGTGTAAATTGGGCTAGCCAGGAGGGCTGTTTGTTTCACCTGAGGTCCTCATTCTGGTCCTCAGACCTTCCCTAATTCTGTTTTCATGGGCTTTTCCCTTCTTTGTCTTTTAGTCACTGCCATTCTGGACTCCCTTTTCCCATTCTAACTACCTAACACAGGGATGGTGTGTGTTATGAGATGCTTTTTCTGCATGTATTGAGATGCTCATGTAAGTTTTAATTCTGTTAGTGTAGTGTACTACATTTAGAGGCTTCCCAGGTGGCACTAGCAGCAAAGAACCTGCCAGTGTAGGAGACTTAAGAGATGTGGGTTCGATCCCCGGGTTGGAAGATCCCCTGGAGAGGGAAACGGGGACCCACTCAAATATTCTTGCCTGGAGAATCCCATGGACAGGGCAGCCTAGTGGGCTATAGTCCATAGGTTCACAGAGAGTCAAACTTGACTGAAGTGACTTAGGATGGACGGACCACATTTATTGATCTGTGTATGTTGAACTGTCTTTAATCCCAGAGATAAATCCCAATTCGTTGTGATACTCCTTTTATTGTTATGTTGAATTCTATTTGTTAATACTCTGCTGAGAATTTTTGCATCTATATTCATCAGGGATAGTTTCGTTTTCTTGTAGTATCTGTGCCTTTCGTGTGAGGAATGCTGGCCTGGCAAAAGGAAGTTGGAAGTATTCCCTCTTCTTCAGTGTTTAGGAAGAGTTTGAGGAAGATTGGCATTACTCTTTAAATGTTTGGTAGAATTTGCCAGTGAAACCATCTGGTCCCGGGTTGTCTATATTTGGAGATATTTGGTTACTGTTTCAGTCTCTTTACCAGTTATTGATTAATTTAGATTGTGTATTTCTAGGAATTTATCCATCTCTTTTAAATTATCCCATTCATTAGCATATTATTTTTCACAGTAGTCTGTTATAATCCATTGTATTTTTGTAGTATCAGTTGTAATGTCTCCTCTTTCAGGTTTTGAGCCTTTTTTTTTTTTAAACTCTAGCTAAAGGTTTGTCAGTATATTGTTTCAAAAAACTAGCTCTTAGTTTCATTAGGGTTTTTTTTTTTCTTACTGTTTTTCTGAGCTCTGT
>SJYV01021455.1:0-63855 GCA_006410875.1 Neotragus pygmaeus | reverse complement strand
GACTGAACTGGACTGAACTGATGCCCTTAGTGCATTCTTTTTTTGAGAAACTGTCAATGTACTTTTTGTGCTAGAACCCTTCCACATATTCTAAAAGATACCCTATGTCTGTGTGTGTAGCTAGAACTTCCATCTTATGTGGCACATAGATTAGATATTTCAGTAACAGCACTCCCTCCATTCTCTCATTACCTATCCTTCTCTGCTGCTGCTAAATCACTTAAGTTGTGTCGGACTCTGTGTGATCCCATAGATGGCACCCCACCAGGCTCCCCTGTCTCTGGGATTCTCCAGGCAAGAACACTGGATTGGGTTGCCATTTCCTTCTCCAACACGTGAAAATGAAGTCTCTCAGTCATGTCCAACTCCTAGCAACTCCATGGACTGCAGCCTTCCAGGCTCCTCAATCCATGGGATTTTCCAGGCAGGAGTACTGGAGTGGGATGCAATTGCCTTCTCCAATCCTTCTCTAGGAAAGAGTATAAATAAAGATTTAACCTCCCCTTTATGAAGAGAGGGAAGAAATTTCTAGGTTACAGGAGCCTTACACTGGAGTTTGAGCTTTTGGTTTAATAAAGCAGATTGTTAATGGTGAATGCCAATGATGTTAACTACTTCTGGAAAGGTCTTTGGTTTTCCAGAAACTTTTACACCTTCAATCTGAGAGCCCTGTTCTAATTTAAGCTAAACTTGGAAAACAACTTACCCAAAGAGTACGGAAAAAACTTTTATGGAGTAACTCAAGACCATTAACAAAGTATAAAAAAGTCCTCAGTCTGTCATTCAGTGGGCAAAAGACCATTAAATGTGAAGGTGACTAAAAATTAAAAAAAGGAAACTCAGTCAAGAAATTGAGAAATTTCTTGTGATATGCAATGATTTTCCTGCCTAGTAGCTTTTATAACGTTTGAAAACGTTATTTATTTGCCAAAATCTTTTCTAGAGAGGTACACATTAGTAGGTAGTGCTTGCTACTATATTTTTAATAATAAGAGTCATGAACATTAAAAAATAATCTATGGATTCTCTTGGTATGCAGATATAGATTGTAGGAGGGCAGACCAGGGAAGTGTTTATTATTGATGCTTATATCATCAAAACACCCACAAGATTTCCCATGATACTCAGTCTTCTTTTCAACAGTGGTCATCAATACATGAAGTGAAAAAAAAATGTTTCCCTCAGATTGAAGAGTTTGCCCTTATTTCCTACCTTATTTATTGTAGTTTTCATGTCATGACCATGATAATTAATTCTTCAATTCAAGCTTGGATCTTACTAAATTAGTTGAATAGTCATGCCTTTTCTTTAAATAATAATGCAAATCTTTTGACATTAAAAGACACTTTTTAAAATGGGCATGTAGTTATCATCAGAGAAAGAAGCAACAGACTTATAAATTGTTTAAACTGTAAGTTATCACTCATGCATTAATACCTCTTTAATCTAGTTGATGTCTTAAAATATACTGGAAAAGTGAAAAGATTATATTTTGGACTAATCAATAATACCACTTATGAATTGCTCTAAATAATTTCTACCATTTTTGTCCATCCTCAGTTGCTTGTAAGTAGAGTAGAGTTTAATGGCATTACAATTTATAGAGTGAAAGACAAAGAATTAAAGGATAATGCAGTGATACAGAGGTAGACAGATGTTTTTGAGTATCCTAATATATTAAGTACTCTATAGAGTCATCTTTTCCTTAATATTCCTTCAGTCAAGACTTCCCTGACCATCCGCACAACATGCACAGCTTATGTTTTCAGTATTTACACACCGATTGAGGATGGAGAAAATTATTACCCAAGTTGTCAAAAAACTAATGCATTCAGTTTCCTTCAGTCTTCCTGATTTGGTCCACTTTGATAGGAACCTGCATACAATATTTGCATTATTATATTTATATATAATACTTATATATTTATATATCGAGTTTGTAAATAAAACTTCCTTGAAGGCAACTTGCCAAAATAAAAATCAAAGTGAATCCCAGAGACAGAGGAACCTAGTGGCCTGCCATCCATGGGGTCGCACAGAGTTGGACATGACTGAAGCGACTTAGCAGCAGCAGCAGCAGTTCAATTTATTTGTCATGTGTGTGACCTTGGCAATTTGCTTATGATTTGAGTCCAGATTTTTCCATCTTTAAAGTGGATAATATCTTTCTGGATTAGTTTACTTCAAATCATACACACTCAAATGAAGAAGAGTCCAGTGATACTACCAAATTCTGCTCATACATATAGTATATTACTTCTTTCCCACCACAAATCCCAAGCTTGAGGACCCATTTGGGAGCTCTTATGACTTAATTTAGTTTTCTTCTCTTATTAAATAAATTCTTCCCAAATCTCTATGGCAAAGTTATCACACACCCACTTAACCTATGCAGTCTTGAAAATTGAAAGTGTTTTCTAAGAGAAGGTCTGATCTTAACAATATTAGAGATATACATGTATGGTACCAGTAAGCTGCCTTACAAGAATTTTTCTTAGGAATTGTAAATGGTGATCTTGACTCTATCCTATTCCTTTAAAGGTATACCTACAATAGATATGTCAATTAAAGTTATGGGTATATTGTGACTCCCTTCTCTGTAGCCTTAGTTGGTCTATTTGGAATCATTGACAGATTTGGGAGANGGAATTGTAAATGGTGATCTTGACTCTATCCTATTCCTTTAAAGGTATACCTACAATAGATATGTCAATTAAAGTTATGGGTATATTGTGACTCCCTTCTCTGTAGCCTTAGTTGGTCTATTTGGAATCATTGACAGATTTGGGAGAACATGTGCAGAATCCTTTGGTCTGAAAGACAATGTGTATTCAGCATTTTTTCATGTTCAAGACTGTTTACTTCTGCCCACTCAGGGATGATGTACTATGCCTGACTCAATCTTATAGAGTGATATTTAGTGTGCTAATGCAGGTGTATGTCTGTGTATGTGTATGTATGTATGTCTTTAGTATATCCTTACTTCTAGAAGTTTCAAAGTACCACACCATCGATAGTTCATTAATCATTTCAAAATTCTTATTAGATAGAGGACAATCACTGGTGTTTTTTAACATATCTTTCTCAAATTTTCATCCTGGGTTTACTTTAAACGTTTTGCACTGGCAATGCATTTATAGAAATGATCATCAAAGAAAATCATCTTCAATAGTTTTCATGACTTATTTTAATATTATTATATTCTTAGCACTGTCAGTATGAAAAGACATGACTCTGATTATTTTCCATGTATGTCCATCTTTGAATAGACATGTATCGATCATTCCTATTAAACTAAGGGCCCAATCTGGGGCATTTTAAAATTTGGTCTAATCTCTTAGTTCTATCGTTATGACCTCATTTAATTTCTGATTCATCTGTAGCATAAGTTTTATAATTCCCATTACCTGAGAAAAAGAACTGATGCTTAGAAAGGGATCAGTGATTTGGCCAGGTATATGCAAGATATTGCAGAAGGAAATGGCAACCCACTCCAGTATTCTTGCCTGGAAAATCCCGTGGATGCTGGAACCTGGTAGGCTACAGTCCATGGGTGGCAAAGAGTTGGACATGACTGAGCGACTTCACTTTCTACACAGTATATAAGGCCCTTCCAAATGGCTCAATAGTAAAGAATCCACCTGCCACTGCAGGAAATGTGGATTTGATCCCTGGCTCAGGAAGATCCCCAGAGTAGGAAGTGGCAACCCACTCCAGTACTCTGGCTTGAAAAGTTCCATGGACAGAGGAACCTGGTGGGCTATAGTCCATGAGAGTGCAAAAACTTGGACACAACTGTGTGACTAAGCACACACACAGATACAGGATGTGAACAACAGAATAGGAAATCCAATTGATTTGTTACTAAAGCCTAGAGGGTTTCTTATGTTTTAGGTTTTAATATTGGATGGAAGAAATGTATTTTGAAAAATAATGTGTTTTAAGCAATTCAATTCAGGTATATTTCATTGAACAGTGGGAGCAAGATAAATAGTTGATTTGGATAATTCATCTGCTTGTAGAAAAATACGTTCATGTGTACCTGCCACATTACATTCCTTATCTGAAATGGTGACTTTGTGTCCTTTCATCCACCCATCTCTAAATTTATAGTCATGTAATATGTACCTGGTAACTTATGAGCTGTACAAAAAAGATCTTCAAGACCAAGATAATAATGGTGGTATGATCATTCACCTAGAGCCAGACATCCTGGAATGTGAAGTCAAGTGGGCCTTAGAAAGCATCACTNGGGGCAGGAGGGGAGGGGGGCAGGGGATGAGACGACTGCATGGCATCACGGCCTCAGTGGACGTGAGTTTGAGCAAACTCTGGGAGACAGTGAAGGACAGGGCAGCCTGGCGTGCTGCGGTCCACTGGGTCGCAGAGACTCAGACACGACTGAGTGACTGAGCCACAGAAAAGAACCCTCAGAACTGCGAGTCTCTCCTGCCTGCCTTTTGGAGAAGACAGGAAGACTCTAGCTGCTTTCCCACACACGAAGAGTGACAAAGCCTACATGTGCGAATGCGGCAGCAGGGAGGTTCTGTAGCTGTACCAGCGACCATCACACTATCCTGGGGCGGGCACAGCCGTCAGCGCCATCAGCCACTGCCGGCCCTGAGAATCAACCCGCCCAGACGGGGCCCCTGCCAGCAGGGTGCTGTCTGCCACTGTGGAGCCCCTTCAGCAAAGCAGGGAGACCCCTGCCCAGCCAAGGGCAAAAAGAGAAATCTGAATATGTTAAATATGTGTCTATGTACTTTTTAAAAGTATAACAAAATTAGAAGATAGGGAATAGCATGCTCACACCATTATATATATTAATTTATATAGATATATATATAAACAGGGGGTCTTCCTCAGTGGTCCGGTGGCCGAGCATCTGCCTTCCAATGTAGGGGCACGGGTTCCATCTTTGGTGGAGAACTAAGTCCCTACAGGCCACAGGGCAGCCAAGCCCATGTGCCACGGCTCCTGAGCCCGCAGGTCACACCTGGAGACGCCCACGTGTGCAGCAGAGAGCCTGCGTGCTGCAGGGAAGACTGCGTGCAGCCGCAAGTTAAAACAAATGGAAATATGTAAACAACAAGGACCTACTGCACATCACAGAGACGTCTACGCAGTATCTTACACCCTACAAGGGGAAAAATCAGGAAATATGTGTGCGTGTGTGTGCTCAGTGGCGTCCGACTCTCTGCGACCCCGTGGACTGCAGCCCGCCAGGCTCCTCTGTCCACGGGGTTCTCCAGGTCAGAACACCAGGGTGGGGTGCCTCCTCCAGGGGCTCTTCCCCACCCAGGGATGGAACCTGCGTCTCCTGCTTTGGTTAAGTGGATCCTTTGCCACTGGGACCACATGCTTCTCCCCTGACCGCCAATTCAGCTGCTGAGGTATTCACCTGCAGGACCTCAAAACGTGACCCTATTTGGAGAGGGGGTGTTTGCAGAGGTAATCCAGTTAAAATGAGGCCATAGGGCGGACCCCAGTCCAGTACGACTGGAGTCCTTGTAGGAAGAGATTTGGGGACAGGTGGGGACGGCAGAGGGCTTCCCAAGTGGCACTAGTGATGAAGAGCCCGTCTGCCAGTGTGGGTAGCCGTAGGAGAGGCAGGTTCAATCCCTGGGCGGGAAGATCCCCTGGAGAGGGGAATGGCAGTCCGCTCCAGTATTCTTGCCTGGGAAATCCCATGGACAGAGGAGCCTGGTGGGCTACAGTCCACGGGGTCACAAAGAGTCTGAGGTGACTCAGCACGTACACAGAACCCTTGCCCCGCAGAGGGCAGAAGCCCGAGGAATCTGCATCGGAGATCTGCAGATAGACAGGCACGGAGAGGGGGCCACGGCAACACTCACGGAGACGACAGCCGTTGGCCAGTGGGAGGGGCGAGCCCCGCAGCCACCTGCCCCCACGACTTCAGACGGAGCCCGCCCTGCCGACACCTCCATCTTGACCTCACAGCCTCTGGAGCCAGGAGATAAAATGCTTCTGATGCTTAAGAGGCCTGGTCTATAGCACTTTGTATGGCAGCCCGAGAGAACCCCCACATCACCATGAGAAGAATTTCAACGGCGCGCTGGGTGAACCTGCCCCACGCACGTCTGACTGTCGGACTCCCTGCCCCGCTCACTAGCTGTGTGCGTCTCAGTCACAGATGAGTAAAGACGGGCCACTCTGCTTGGTTTCCGGAGGCTGGCGTGACACCTAACCACTGACTGCTCAGTCTCTGTCGTGCCTGACTCTCTGCCACCCCGTGGACTGTAGCACAGCAGGCCTCCCTGTCCTTCACTGTCTGCTCAAACTCATGTCCATCCAGTCGGGGATGCCATCCAGCCATCTCATCCTCTGTCATCCCCTTCTCCTCCTGCCTTCAGTCCTTCCCAGCACCAGGGTCTTTTCCAGTGAGTCGGCCCCTTGCATTAGGCCGGGCCAAGTGCTGGAGCTTCAGCTTCAGCTTCAGTCCTCCTGCGATGAACCTGTCGCTTGGTTCAGGGCGCCAGAAATGTGAGAAGAAATAAGGTTTGAGAGGCACGAAGTGGAAGCCAGTTCATGGAAAACTCTTCTAAACATGAGAAATGTGAAGCCTGCAAACGAAGACTCGATTATCACCGACGCCCGGCCTCACACCAGCCGTGCACCCCTCCGCAGGGCAGCGTCTGAATGACAGATACCATTTTGGTAACCTGTGGGACAGATTTTTAGCAGAATCTCTGCTTTGCTTGGGTCAGACTTGATGGACAAACAGCAAGTAAGACCGTTTGTGAAGATGTGCAGATGCATGTCTGACGCATATGGTCCCGACGAGGTCTGGGGGTTCCAGTCAGAGTGTCACATACAGGGCCCTCAGTGCAGAGATGCCATCTGAGGAAGGAAGTGCGTCAGTGACCTAGTTCCTGCATGTGCTCACGCATCCGAAAGAGAGAGTGAAAGTGCTGGCCCCTCAGTCGTGTCCGACTCTGAGACCCCGTGCAGTATAGCCCCCCAGGCTCCTCCGTCCATGGGATTCTCCAGGCCAGAATACTGGAGTGAGTTGCCATTCCCTTCTCCAGGGGATCTTCCCAGCCCAGGGATCAAACCAGGGTCTCCCTCATTGCAGGCAGACTTTTGACTGTCTGAGCCACAGGGAAGCCCTCCATCATTGGTCCATCAGTTACGCTCGTGAAACAGTGATTTGATCGCACCGTTTTTCAGCACCATCCTGTACAACATGCTGACAATTTGAAAAAGCATTTCAACTGCCCTTGGGTATGATTTAGTTTCAGATCAGATTTACATTTTTTTTTTTTTTTACAGAGTTATCAATCACATCAGAATCCAGATATGCCAGAGACTGAAACATGCCCGTGGAAGCCAAGTTTCAGTCTGAAAGAAAGTCTGGCAGGGCCTTCCAAATTTGAAGATAACTGAAAACGCTGTTAGACAAAAGCCGTAATGAAAAGAAGCAGAGCTATGACAGCCAAAGAGATAGAAGTCATGAAAACAACTCCAGAAGATGTTTTTTCCCCTCATTACAAGAACCCAGAGCTCTTCCAAACAGGAAATTAAAAGCAGAAGGAAACGGGGACATGAGAGCAGACACAAGCCAGTTTCTGGACCACCGAGAACTGGGCTGGGAGGCCAGCGCCACAAGCCCCCGGCCGTGAGCCCAGGCTGAGCTCGCAGGGGACACAGCTACGGCGGCCAACGCCACAAGCACCGGGGGACCGCGGGAGGTTGCGAGGACAACTATACGCCAACAAACCGCACCACGTGGAAGCGACGGGAGGGTTCTCAGAAACACACCATCTACCAAGACTGACCAGGAGGAAACTGACTTGTGACTGACTACCAGAGGCAGAGTGGGGAGGAGGACAATTAGAGGCAGGGGGTCGAAAGGTACGGACCTCCAGCCAGAGCCACGGGGAAGGGACCCTGAGCCAGCGCCAGGCACAGCGGAGCACAAAGGCGCCGGTGGGCCCCGTCCAGAGGGCCGCAGTCAGAGGCAGCAATGCAACAGCAGCATGCGGACGGGACATAATACACACGAGGACTACTGGAGCGGGCTGCCATGCCCTCCTCCAGGGGATCTTCCCAACCCAGGGATCGAACCCAGGTCTCCCACGTGGCAGGCGGATTCGTCACCTTCTGAGCCACCAGGGAAGCCCAAGAATACTGGAGTGGGCAGCCTATCCCTTCTCCAGGGGATCTTCCTGATCCAGGAATCGAACCAGGGTCTCCTGCATTGCAGGCAGAACTTTTACTGGCTGAGCCACCAGGGAAGCCCATAGCTGACAGTATTGTATAATGTGTAGGAATGTTCTTAAGAGAGAAATCCTAAGAATTCTAAACATAAGGTGAATGTTTCTCCTTTATTCTTTTCTCCTTTTCTCTTTCTCATATCTCTGTAAGAAGGCAATTGTCAGCTGACCTCCTGTGATAATCATTTCACAACAGACGTAAGGCAAACCATCACGCTGTCCCCCTTAGACAGTGATGCATGTCAGTCGTTTCTCAATGAAACCTAAAAAAATTAAGTTAGCTGATTGTATTAAGGGCTTTGAGCTTTCATCATGAACTGCTGCAACGAGCCATCTTCCATTGAACATGGTTTTCTTCCCCTCAAAGTGTGATCTCAGTAATATTTACAGAGTCCACTGACTATGCCATGACAATACACAGTTTATCTTGAGACCGAGCCTCATTATTTCCAGTGCTACCGTCTGCACATCACTGCTTTGTTTGTATACAGTTTTCAACCAGAACAGCATTCCTTGCATCAAACAGGTTTTCAAAGGAGGAAAACATACCTTGAGCTAGGCAACATGGCAAAGGCCTGACGCAGAGCACAGAAGGCCGTGTTGACTCAGACGCTACATTATTCAAATACAAATGCACTGGGCCAGACGAGAAGGAATATTTACTCTTTGAATAACTCTTTAAATAAATTTCATGGAAGTTGTCATCATACTCATCTTGGACACTTAGGAGGAGGTAAAAAAAAAGAAATCAAAGTGAGAAAACAAATGTGCCTTATTTAAACAGAACTGTATATAAAGAATGAATTTAAATAACGGGGGAAGTGTTTACTAAACCAAGTGGCAAATCACACTCTCCACGCCAGGCGCCAAGTGGGAGGCCGAGTCTGCGATTCTGCCCTGGACGCTGCGGGGACTGTCCAGGCGTGGCCCACCGTGGGCGTGTCGCCCTGGGGTGCTCTGTGAGACGACGCGCCTGGGAGCTGCTACCCCTCTTTCTCGGGGAGGTTACCCCAGAGAGGAAAACAAGTTCTGAGCGGCTGTCATCCACCACGGACAACATTCTTGCAGCTGTTCGGGAATTTGAAAGAGAAAAAGCAGCCCCTCTGTTTCAAAAACACTGATAAATCCATGGATCTGTAGGAATGCGTCTTACGCCACCCATTCCCTTGATCTTGACAGAGAAGGAGGCGCCTTTGTGGGGTCTGGGGTTGCTGGCTGTCTCCGTGTGTTGCAAGAACAGTGACGGTCTTTTCTATCTGGGGTGCTCATCTCATTTTCACCATTTTTTAAGAGGTGGGAAATGCACATGCCGTGAGTCTCACCTTTGAGGGCAGCTTCATGGGCAGCTGCGCACTGCTAGGTATGCTCCTGGTGCCAGACTGAGACCCCGTGCCCGGCAGCCTCCCCACCGTCCCGCCCCTGGGCACCACTGTTCTCCCTCTGACTCTGACTCGGGGGGCCTCATGTAAGTGGGAACATACAGCTGTTGTCTAATCTGGAACAAAATTACTTTCCGAAGAAGAGGCCCTGCAGCCAAAACCAACAAGCAAACATGCGCAGCACACAGGAGGCGCATTCCAGAGGCGCGCAGGCCGCCGGTGCGTGCACTCCTGCCTGTCACTCAGGGGACACTTTTTGATATTCAAGCCGTTCCGTGGTATTTGGGGGTGATTCCGTGCTGCCTGTACACTCATCCTGAGCACACTGTCACGTGTGCATCACGTTTTCCTATCTGTTGTTTTGCGTTCTCTTCCTCAGAGAGGCTCCCCACCCGCCCCCCACCTCAATTGCCCAACTTCAAAGCCTACTAAGCCCGGATCTCCTCTGGGTCAAGTGCTCGATAACTTCTCTCTTATGTTTCAAAACCCAGACTTTGAAACCAAACTGAGACGTCACTTCCCGCCTTATCAGGCAGATAAAGATGAAAGAATTGATACCACCAAGGTTGACAGGGGACTGGAGGAAGGGGTGTTGGAGAGGGACGGCCGGTTCATCCTTCCTAGCAAACATTCTGGCAGGGATTATAGAGTTTAGAAGGCACATTACCCTTTGATCCAATAATTCCACTTCTGGGACTCTGTCCCTGCCCGTCTGCACTCACACAAGAGCACCCACCCATGCGGGGCTGAGGCGAGGCCTTGACTCTGCCAGTCAGGAAACCAAGAACATGGAAGTGCAACGCAGCCCCAAGCGTGTCAGAGAAAGCGCCACAACAACACCTTTTACCCTCTGTGCAAGACAAGGCTCACGGGCGTGGTGGGGGTGAGCTGAGAGCAGCACGGATGCACGCACGCCGCTGCGTGTAAAGCGGATCGTCACGGGGGCGGGCGCCCAACCCAGGGAGCCAGCTCAGCACTGAGGAGCCACGGGCAGCCCCGGGCCTCGTGGGCTTAGAAGCCTGGCGTTTGGGTGGGGGCGCGTGCAGAGCCTCTCTGAGGAAGAGAATGCGGCTGCTGCTAAGTGGCTTCAGTCGTGTTCGACTCTGTGTGACCCCACGGACGGCAGCCCGCCCGGCTCCTCCGTCCACGGGATTCTCTAGGCAAGAAGACTGCAGTGGGTTGCCACGCCCTTCTCCCGAGAAAGAGCGCAAAACAGCAGATAGGAAACGTGATGCACACGTGACAGTGTGCTCAGGATGAGTGTACAGGCAGCACGGAATCACCCCCAAATACCACGGAACGGCTTGAATATCAAAAAGTGTCCCCTGAGTGACAGGCAGGAGTGCACGCACCGGCGGCCTGCGCGCCTCTGGAATGCGCCTCCTGTGTGCTGCGCATGTTTGCTTGTTGGTTTCGGCTGCAGGGCCTCTTCTTCGGAAAGTAATTTTGCTCCAGATTAGACAACAGCTGTATGTTCCCACTTACATGAGGCCCCCCAAGTCAGAGTCAGAGGGAGAACGGTGGTGCCAGGGGCGGGACGGTGGGGAGGCTGCCGGGCACGGGGTCTCAGTCTGGCACCAGGAGCATACCTAGCAGTGCGCAGCTGCCCATGAAGCTGCCCTCAAAGGTGAGACTCACGGCACGTGCATTCCCACCACTTAAAAAATGGTGAAAATGAGATGAGCGCCCCAGATGGAAAAGACGGTCACTGTTCTTGCAGCACACGGAGACAGCCAGCAACCCCAGACCCCGCAAAGGCGCCTCCTTCTCTGTCAAGACCAAGGGAACGAGTGGCGTGAGACGCATTCCTGCAGATCCACGGATTCATCGGTGTTTTTGAAACAGAGGGGCTGCTTTCTCACTTTCAAATTCAAATTCAAAGAGCAGCACTGACAGACATGCCTCGCCAGGTCTACGTCACATCACCGGTGCGAGGCCGCCGCATAACCCAGGAAGCCCAGCTCGGGGTTCTCCGTCAGCCTGGAGCCCTGGGATGGGGTGGGAGCTGGGAGGGAACTTCCCGAGGGAGGGGACGTATGCACACCTACGGCTGATTCCTGTTGATGTATGGCAGAAACCAGCCTAACACTGTAAAGGAATTATCCTCCAGCTGAAAAGAAGCTTTTAAAAGATGAAAACAACTTTTAACAAAATACTTAATATCATAAGAGAAGGTTATATGAAAAAAATTAAAATTCACATACGGGCCACGATCCCAATTGGGGCGAAAAAAAACGATTCACACGTCCACTGTTCGTCTCCAAGTTGTCCCGGGTGTTGACGGCGTGCCTGCTGTTCTGACCTGACGGAGAGGGAAGGCCGAAAGCGGCTCTCCCCTCCGGGGGCTTCCTTGCAGCAGGAGACATAGAAAACCAGCGAGCCGCCGGGGCAGCCGCGTCACAGCGCAGAGAGAGGCGGAGGCGATGGGCTCCGAGAGCAGCCAGGCCCTGCCTTCCTGGACGGACACCCAGAGCCTCCACAGAGGGAGCAGAGGCGCGCCAGAGGGAACCCTGCAGCAGCCGACTGATCTGCCGAAGGCGCGTGCCAGCTCCTCCAGGGTGGTGCCTGCTAGCGAAAACCTGGCAGGATGTGTTCTCAGTGGCTTCAGTTGTCTCGNGGGAGCAGAGGCGCGCCAGAGGGAACCCTGCAGCAGCCGACTGATCTGCCGAAGGCGCGTGCCAGCTCCTCCAGGGTGGTGCCTGCTAGCGAAAACCTGGCAGGATGTGGGAGCCTCCTGTTACCAAGGAGAGAATGGGTACGTGACACAAAACAGAGCGTATTCATACACTGCACACCCATTCGAATGAATGAGCCGAAGCTCCAAGCTTCCACACAGACACATCTGGGCCACGTGACTCCTGCGCCAGGAGCTGACGTCCCAACGCGCCGCCACGGATGGACGCTGGCCATCACCTCCCCAACAGCACTCTGCCAGTGCACGTGTTTGAGACCATCTTTTTTTTTCCCCTTTCTTCCTTCTGTTTTTTAATTGGACTAGAATTGAATGAGTATAGTATAGTTGAATTGGAGTATACGTGCATGCATCTCCTGCATTACAGGTGGACTCTTCACCAATGGGGGCACCAGGGAAGCCCACAGTGGACTCATGAAGTTGCATTAGTTTCCGGTGGACAGCAAAGTGATTCAGTTCCATATGCACTCATATGTATTCAGCTATATACATATTCTCTTGAATATTCTCATTTCTATTATGGTTTATCATAGGGTACCGAATACAGTTCTCTGTGCTATGCAGAAGAACCCTGTTTACTCATTCTATGTCACAAAGCTGGGGCTTTCCTCGTGGCTCTGCCTGTCCTTGCAGGAAACACAGGAGACTCGGGTCCGATCCCTTTAGGAAAGATCCCTTGGAGGAGGAAATGGCAACCCACTCCAATATTCTTGCCTGGAGAATCCTGTGGACAGAAGAGCCTGGTGGGCTACAGCCCATGGGGTCGCAAAGGAGTCAGACACCACTGAGCCGCTGAACAACAACTTCATAAAAGCTTTACATACAGAACGGCTGTATCCTATTTCAGATGACTTTTCCTCCTAGGTTATTACTTGTAGTTATCGATTTTGTGTGTTTATGTTCATCCCAGACTCCTAATTCCGCCTTCCGGCCCCCTCTCCCCTTTAGTAACCCAGTAAGCTTGCTTTCTGTGTCTGCGGGTCTATTTCTCTTTTGTAAACAAGCTCATCCCTATCGCTTTTCAAAGACCCCCCCCCCCCCTTGGCTGGGCCCCGGGGTATTTGTCTTGCTCCAACCGGCTGGCTGCCTCAGCGGGGTCCTCTCCAGTCGCACCCATCCATCTTCTTTCCCTGCGTGTTTACAGCTCTCCTTACTGATTTGCCTCCTACCAGCCATAATTCAATTAAAAAGGGCGGTTCAGGGAGTCGACTGTCTGCTGCAACGAGATGCCCACTCGCGGGACTGCCGACCCTCCCAGGAGGAATCTAATACTCGAGCAATTAGACGGGCCGTCCGCCTCCTCTGTCAAGAAGCAGAGAGACGTGACAGCGACGTGCTGGCCCGTGTTTCTCAAACCCGAGCATGTTTACCTCCGGAGCCTGGAAAATTCCAGCCTCGGAGGCTCCCTCTCCACCGCTTCCACGGGCTCCCGCCCCTCCCACGCCAGGCGGCAGTTTCCATGGCGACCGATAAGCCTGCCCGCGGCCGCCGCTGGTACCGCCGAGAACAAAGCGGAGCCTCGATAATGACATTGCCTGGCGGGGGATGGGGCCAGCCCGGCCGAGGCCGCCACCCGNGGCTCCCGCCCCTCCCACGCCAGGCGGCAGTTTCCATGGCGACCGATAAGCCTGCCCGCGGCCGCCGCTGGTACCGCCGAGAACAAAGCGGAGCCTCGATAATGACATTGCCTGGCGGGGGATGGGGCCAGCCCGGCCGAGGCCGCCACCCGCGCCCCCCACCCAGCCGCTGCACAGGCGAGTGCATGCGGGACCACACTGCTGCATTCCAGAAAACCTTCTGTTTTTTATCTTTGGACTTGAAAACTTTCCCTTGAGATAGAACTGGGCTATCCTTGTATAGGTTTAAGGCAGGCAGCGTCTTGGGCGGGTACATTGAGTCACAACAGGCTCACCACTGACCCCTCCGCTAACACCTCCATCACAGCACATACTTCTCATCTCTTTCTTTTTAACAGCAGTTTCTCTTCCATTGAAAACTCCTAGAGAAGCTTAATTTGGGGAATGGAGTTCTCTGGGGCAACAGGAGGATGGGGAGGCTAGAGGGGTCCACGAAGAGGATGAGGGACGCGTGGCCAACTGGCCGACGTCTGCACAGTTCAGGGGCGCCCCTGGGACCCGCGGCGGCAGCCCCTGAGAACTTTGGGGGTGCCTCCTCGGATGTTAATGGGCGCGCCAGGGTGTCTGAGGCTCCAAGGAATTCAAGAGCCGCTGGGCTGCACCGCTGCTGAACCCCCACTGGGATGGCGGGTATTTCCGCGTCCTTCCACAGTATTAGGGAAAGAGCTGAGTGCAGTTCTCTGCACTGTGCCTGCCCTGAGCACCGGCGTGTGCTCCAGCTCGGGCCCACATCCGCCCAGCAACCCTCCAGTTCCTGGCCCACCCAGATGGCCAGGGGCTGGGCGGAAGCGAGGGATGGGGTGATGGGGGAAGGGCTGCTTAGTGGGGTCAGGGTTTCCTCTGGGGGCAAGCGTTCTGCTTCTGGATACAGGTGGTGGTTGTACACCGTTGTGGACGCACCAGACGCTACTGCATGGCTCTCTTTGGAGGGGACATGTGGCTGGCTTTATTTTGGGGGGCTCCAAAATCATTGCAGATGGTGATTGCCGCCATGAAATTAAAAGACGCTTACTCTTTGGAAGGGAAGTTATGACCAACCTAGACAGCATATTAAAAAGCAGAGACATTACTTTGTCAACAAAGGNGTGAGGGGTGGGAGGTGGGTTCTGCAGGGAGGGCATACACTGTACTCATTGCGAGTCACACTGCAGTATGGCAGAGACCAACACGACACTGGAAAGCAATTACCCTTCAGTTAAAAATAAATTAAGGAGAAGTATCAAAAGACATCCTTATATGTGGAATCTAAAAAGAAATCATACAAATGAACTTACAAAGCAGAAAGAGACTCACAGACCAAGAATGAACTTACGTTTGCAGGGTAGAAGGGACAGTTAGGGAGGATGGGAAGGTCATGCACACACTGGTGTATTTAACATGTAGAACCAACAGGGACCTGCTGTAGAGCACGGGGCACTCTGCTCAGTGTTCTGGGGCGGCCCGGCTGGCAGGGGAGTCAGGGGGAGCAGGGATACATGTAGATGTTTGGCTGAGGACCTGTTGTTCACCTGAGACTATCACAACACTGTGAATGTTACACCCCAAAACAAAATAAAAAGTTTAAAGTTTGAAAAAAATTTTTAATTTAAAATTAAAAATAAAATTTCTTAATTTTTCAATTAAAAATTTTACTGCTGATTTTTACTGGAGTATGGTTAATTTATACTGTTGCATTAGTTTCTGCTGTACAGCACAGTGAATCAGCTATACGTCTCAGGTATCTTCTCTTTTTTGGGTTTCCTTTTCATCTAGGTCAGCACACAGCATTGAGTAGAGTTCTCTGTGCTATACAATAAGTGCTCATTAGTTATCTATTTTATATGGTTCTCTTGAAAATAGTTCATTTTACGGCATGGGAATTCTACCTCCATAAACCTATAAAGCAAAACCTCAAATTCCACACATCTCAAACCTGCGGGCACTGTCTACAAGAAACCTCGACGATCAGCAAGGCAGAGCACGGCTCTCCCCAGACCACTGCTGTCCAACAGAAACAGAATGCAAGCCATGTAAGTAAGTAAGTTCATTTTCCAGTAGCCATGACTTCAAAAGGGAAAACAAAGGAAGCTAAAGTGAGTGCCAGTCCTGTATTCTACCTCACTCACACACCTGAAAACAAAAACGCGAGAGCAGCCAGGCCAGCTCCCTGCTGCCGCAGCCCTGGAGCCGATGGCTGCCCAGCCCTCTCGGGCCCTGCCTCGGCAGGGGGGTGTGGCGGCCTCCCTGGTGGCCTGGCGGCGGAGGCTCCTCGTGCAGGGGGCACAGAGATGACCCCTGGTCTGGGAACTAGAGCCCACGTGCTGCAGCTAAAACCTGGCACAGCCAAATAAGAAACTTTTTTTAAAAAGAAATAGGGTTTTCACCAGCCCATGCTGCTTACCTGTTGTTCAACTGACTGCAAAAACCACCCTCACTATTGTTCCTTCTCTAAGGAAAATCTGGCCAAACCACCATCTGCTGGGCCTCTCAGCCAATTCTTGTCCTTAGGATAAATTCCACCCTCTGCGAAACAGTCCACGGGGGTTTCCCAGGTGGCTTAGCAGTAGAGGACCCACCTGCCAAGGCAGGAGATCCAGGTTCAATCCGTGGGTCGGGAAGATCCTGCAGAGCAACCCGCTCCAGTGTTCTCGCCTGGGAAACCCCACAGACACGGAAGCTGCAGTCCCCGGGGTCACTCGGACGCGAGTGAGCCACTGAACAGCAGCAGCAGGCCACAAGCTCTCGGGGCCCCAGCCCTTCTCTCCAGAGGAGTGTGGGGGCACCGGTGGCGCTGGAAGGGTCTCTGCTTAAACTCTCCTCAAAGCTGGGTCCGCGTAAAGTTCTGAGGCACTAGACACATGGGCTGCGCTGAGGTCTTCCTGCAAGATGTCCCTGAGTAAATACTTCAGGCTTCGGAGGTGATGCGGTCTGTGACTCAACTACCACTCAGTTCTGCCTCTGGGGCATGAAAGCGGCCGTGAGAAAAGAGAAAAGTACAAGTGTCAGTCACTCAGTCGTGTCCGATTTTGCCCACCAGGCTCCCCTGTCCTTCAGGGACTCCCAGAGTTTGCTCAGAGTCATGGCTATTGAGTCAGTGATGCCATCTAACCATCTCGTCCTCTGTCGCCCCCTTCGCCTTTTGCCTTCAACGAGATGAAGTTGTATCATTAAATAATAATAAAATTGGAGGGTCAAATGTCAAGAAAACCAAGAGGAGATGCGTCAAGGGAAGACAGGGTCACGGCTGAGCGAAGAACACAGCAGGAGTTGGCATCGCTCTCTGAGTGCACGCCCAGCTCTTCATGAGGAGCTAGAGCAGGAGCTGGCATCGTTCTCTGAGTGCACGCCCAGCTCTTCATGAGGTGCCACGAGCAGGAGCTGGCACCGCTCTCTGAGTGCACTCCCAGCTCTTCATGAGGAGCCACAAGCAGGAGCTGGCACCGCTCTCTGAGTGCACTCCCAGCTCTTCATGAGGAGCTAGAGCAGAGGGAGCTCCGGAATTTCCACATGGAAGGGCGTCGCGGGGGCGAGCTTGGAGACTGGGGGTTTGGGGATGTGCCTGGCAGGAGTGTTTGCACCACAGCGGTCGCTGTTACCTGAGACAGCCCGCTGGAACGAAAGCAAACAACCCCTTGAATGCATGTATTTAGGGGTTTATAAAGTCAGGTATGGAGGAACAGGAGTGGCAAGGGACTCACTGTCGAGTTATTATCCCCGTGTTTATGTGACTTAGCTTGACAAACACACCTGGAAGTAGACGGCCGTTGTGCGTTGACATTTAAAACCTTCCTGTATGAGGCAAACAGTGGACTACGCACACACGGAACATTCAGCTCATCTCCAAACAAGGACACAAGATCTCACATCCCAGAAAAGCAGAGAAAACCCAGCTCTGTGCACGGCTCAGGGATCTGATCTGTAAACAGGCAGCTAATGTGAAACCTCTTTATGGTTTAGAAGTGGACGTGGCCAGAATACTGGGCATCTGTGCCTTTTCTGGGAAAACCATTCCTTTCCTGAGCCGGGTGTCGATGTATACGGAGCTTGGACGTGAGCCTGGCCTCCGTACGTCATTAATCAGGGGGAAATTCCATGGTGGGTATCTGCCCTGGCGTTTTATTTGGCAGCTGAGTCCGAGCTGACATCCTAATGGTTAAGTTTTCAGAGACGGCCCGTCTCTTCTGAGAAACCACCACCTTCAGCGGGACTGGCTTGTGCCCGTCTTTGGTCCAGGTCTCGCGTTGGCGCCTGACTGCTACGGGACGCCGCGCGTGTGTCTGCGCAGGGTTGGGGGGAGTGTTTGCAGCAGGCAGGATGCTCCTTTGCTCACCTCACCAGGACACAGTGTACGTGAAGACGCGTTTTCATAGTCATGGGATGGGGCAAGGGCCCAGCAAACGAAGCAAAGAAGCCGGTGAATATAAAGGAAAACATTGATAAGTCTGTCTCCACAAACTGGAAAAACGAGAGACAGGGAAACCCCGTTATGAATAAGCCTTAATGAACAACTGAGTGAAAACGTCACAAAACGTATATTCAAAGCATGTCTACACAGGCACAGGAGCCCAGACCGTGAAGAGGTGAAAGAGAGGGGTAAACCTCAAGATAAAAATGTAGGCAAAGGATATCGGCAGGGGTTGGGGAGGGGGTCACACATTGAAAAACACCACCTTACTTGGCACCCAAAAACTGGACATCAAAACCAAAATGAGAGGCTGCTTACTCCCATGAGACTGACAAGTTATATCTGAGACGTGTTGTCTTCTCAAGACACTGAATGCCATCTGTAATAATTTTTAAAATGCATTTATTTACTTGGCTGTGCCAGGCGGTGGGCGCAGCCCTCGAGATCCTCGGTTGCGGCGAGTGAACTCTCCGTTTCGGCATGCGGGATCTAGTTCCCTGACGAGGGACTGAACCTGGGCCCCCTGCATTGGGAACACGGAGTCTCAGCTACAAGACTGCCAGGGAAGTCCCTGTAATCATTCTGATGTCACGGATGCCTGCTGCACGCTTATTAAACATTCTTCTCCTTGCTTCCTAAGTTGTATAAATATACTACTATTAAAGAAAAACTGAGAAAGATGAAAAAAGCAATAAAACCCAGGGCTGTCAAAGATGTGGAGAAAGGGGCAAAGCCCTAAGCCAATAGCGTGTGGTTGGCACAGTCTCTGTGGAGAACACGGAAAACAGGTCTCAGAGTGAAGGACAGATGCCAGCCCGCCTCTGGCCTGTGAGGATATCCACAGCATGACAGGCCCACAGGCCAGCTCCGCATGAGGCCGAGGGAACGGGGGCAGGGCAGAGAAAACACGACACCCACCTGAGAGCAGCCAGTGTGAAGGTGAGGCAGGGCTTTGCGGCCAGAAAAAGCAAGTGCTTTCCTTTAAAAGTCAGGCAGGGAGAGAAAAACAAGTGCCACATACTAACACACATGTATGGAGTCGAAAGAGATGGAAGCGGTGAACCCACATGCACGGCAGGAGCGAAGATGCAGGCCTACAGCACAGGCTGTGGGCATGGCGGGGGGAGGCTGCGGCAAGTGAGAGCACACGAGAGACAGCTGGGGGGGCCGCCGGGAGCTCGGCCTGATGCTCCGCGCCGGCCTGGACGGGGGAGGGGTGGCCGGGGCAGGCGGGAGGGGACCCGTGTATCCCTACGGCCGATTCCTGCTGACGGGGAGCAGAAACTAACACAGCACTGTAGAGCAATTAACCTCCAATCAAAACGAAAACGTTGATAAAAGTTTGTTTTTGAAGGACATTTAGTATCATGTTCTATTTGAAGCAAGATGAAAGTGAAGTGGAAGTTGCTCAGCCAACTCTCTGCGACCCCACGGCATTCTCCAGGCCAGGATACTGGAGTGGGTGGCCGTTCCCTTCCCCAGGGGATCTTCCCAACCCAGGGGTCGAACCCAGGTCTCCCGCATGGCAGGCAGACGACTGCAGGGACCATCAGAAGCCACAGCGTCGAGAGGCCCTGGGCTCCTGCGGAGGTTGTTTTTTTATCTCCAGAGTGATGGTAAGCCACCAAGAGCTTTCAGTCAGAGGAACAGCTTGGTCAAAGACGCAGATAAGGGACTTTCCTGGGGGCCCAGTGGTTAGGGACCCACCTGCCAAGGCAGGGACACAGGTTCAATCCCTGGTCCGGGAAGACTCCACCCACGCGGGGCAACTAAGCTGAGCACCACTACTCCCGAGCCCGCGCCACGCCGTCAGAGAAGACCCCGCACCGAAGCGGAGAGCAGCTCCGGATCGCCGCAGCCAGAGGAGGCCCGCACAGAGCCGCAAAGGCCCAGTGCAGCCAAACCGGACGGCCGGACGGAGAGTGATGCAGAGGAGCGGAGGGCGGGTACGAAATGAAACCGTCAAGAGAGAGACAGACACCGAAATACGAGCAATTCAGAGGGGCTCAGGGAAGCCGCGGCCCTGATTTCAGAGCTTCACCTGTGTCTTAAATGTCTCAACGGTTCGAGACTCAGAACAGTCCACATGCCAAGAAAGCATGTTTGTGGGGAGCATATTCTGGCCCCTCAAGAGCCACGCAGGTGTTGTGTTGGTTAGATGACACACTCAGCAAACAGCAGTCCTGGAATCGATACTCGGTTTTCTTCTTTTTTGGCCAATCACATCGCTTGTGAGCTCTTAATTCTCTGACCAGGGATTGAATCCCCGGCAGTGAAAGCAGGGAGTCCTAACCACCGGAGCTCCAGGAAGCTCCCAATCAATACTTTTAAACGAAGAAATTAACCGAGTATTTAGAGCAGAAACAAGTTTATGAGGTATTCATATGAAAAATAAAAATAAAAACAAACTGAAACAACACAGCAAAACACTGAGCTGTGTGTCCGCTGAGGCACACCGGGGCTTGAGTCCCCGCTCTGCTGTATGTGAGCTGTGTGGCTGGGCGAGGCATTACAACGTCTCAGAATCTCAGCTTCCTCATCTGTGGAAGGAGAGCCAACCTAGCTCCAGGATATCATTTTTTCTGCAGAATAAATCTTAAAAGGCCTGTCAGCGCTCTGCACAGTGCCTGCTTTCAACAGTCACTTGGTCAATCTCAGCAGCTACTCCAACTGTGAGAGGGCACAAGTGAAAACGGGAAGGAGCAGTGCACGTGGGGTCTTCCACGCGGGACCGATAGCGGCTATTCATTAAGAGGCTCTTACTAGTTCCGATCCACATACGGTGAGCTTCCCCGCTGGCTGAGATGGTAAAGAGCCCACCTGCACGCAGGAGACCCGGGGTTCGATCCCTGGGTCGGGAAGCTCCTCTGGAGAATGGAATGACTCCCCACTCCAGTGCTCGTGCCTGGAGAATTCCATGGACAGCCCGTGGGGTTGCAGAGTCGGACACAACTGAATGACTAGCACACTTATGTAAGATGAGGTGTCAGCGATGAAGGCAAAGGGTTAGAGTAAAGGTGACCGTAAAATTGCACTGGTGTACTAACCCACGGGAAGCAGCCGCAGATGAAAACCATCTTTCACGCTGTTACACCGTGGGGTGGCAGGGGGGCAGTCAGGGGCACTCCGTTGGTTTTCAGAGATCTCTATCTCGCTATTCTCTTACAACAAGCTCGAGTTTATTCTGAATGAAAAGAGGAAGCACGAAAGTCTAGAATAAATGTATTTGCACACAGAGACTCTTGAAAGCTGACTGGACTGCAAGGAGCTCAAACCAGTCAACCCTAAAGAAAATCAAACCCTGAATATTCAATGGAAGGACTGATGCCGAAGCTGAAGTTCCAATACTTAGTCCACCTGATGTGAAAAGTCCACTAGTTGGAAAAGACCCTGATGCCGGCAAAGACTGAAAGCAGGAGAAGGGGACAACAGAGGATGAGATGGCTGGATGGCATCGCCGATTCAGTGGATGCAAATCTGAGCAAACTTCGGGGAGATGGTGAAGGACCGAGGAGCCCACGACTTAGTGACTGAACAACAACAGAGAGCCAACTGCCTTTGAACAAAAAAGGCAGAGCTACTTGCTTCTGACGTTTTCCCCACAACTTCATTTGGGATTTGCTAGTGCAATTCATAGGGGGCCCCATGGCGCAAACAAGGGAGTCTTGAAAGTTCTTCCTATTTTCAGACAAAATGGCACAAACAAGGGAGTCTTGAAAGTTCTTCCTATTTTCAGACAAAAAGAATAAGTCCCCAGATAGCTGAAAGCCAAAAATCAAGAAGACACAGACACACACAGAGACACACACACACACACACACACACACACTCTTAAAATTTTAAAGCATAGTTTCTTGGCCACGATGCTTGACATGTGAGATCTTAGTTCCCCGACAGAACCCACGGCGCTTGCACTGCAAGACTGGAGCCTTAACCACTGGGCCGCTGGGCAAGTCCCAGGGAAATACCTATGTAGACCGAGTATCCGATGACTTCCTATTTATCAGATTTTAAGAATCAATAATCACATTCTACCAGCTCTTGTGCATAAGCTGCCTTTTTTTTTTTCCAGGTGTCCAGACAAAACACCTCCCTGTGAAAGAATAAAGCAAAATTCTGTTTAGAAAGCTCTTAACCTCTGTGACCGAGAGCGGAGGAAGCAAAACGCGGTACTTTTCCTTTTAGGAACACACAGGCGTCTATGAGTTAACTTAAGAACCCCGGAAGCATGCTCGGGAGTCAGCAAAAACAAATAAAAGTCTCTGTTTTTTTTTTTTTTTTAAGAAAAGAAAAGGTATTCTGAATGTGAAGAAGTAAAAAGGAAAAAGATGGAAGGGGAAAAAGGAGGTGGCACGGCCAGTGTGGGCAGAGGGCTAAGTCTGTTCTGCAGGCCCGGGGTGCAGGAGCCTCAGCCTGGGCCCCGCTCCCGCCCCTGTGTGCGTTGCTGGAATGGAAGCGCGCTTGTGGGCTGGGGCAGGATTCCACGGCTGCAGGCGGCGTCTGGTGGTGAGACTATTTGAAAAAATTATTATTCTTTAATTCTCAATGGCTTTGTTTCGATGGCCACCAGTTTCATCCCAAACAAGTTGAATCGAATCCCGTTTCTGTTCCTTCTGGCCCGTGGGAATGTCTCCCCTTATCTCTCTGTGAAATATGTCACACGTAGAGAAGAATGCATGAGGAGATGCAAGGGGCACTTTCATAAAGACGCTTGTGAAACCCAAGCCCAGACACAGGCCGGGCCGTGTTTTCTGACTGCCAGATCTCGGCTTTCAGATTCGCTGAGAATCAGTTGTTCCGATGACGGCTTTGGCTGCACGGCTAATTCCCCTAAAGTGGACACATGTATCAACTTTATCTACGCAACAGCAACAAGTAAAAGTGTGTTCCTCTGAGCTCTTTCGGATGGTCACAGCAAGCCCAGCTGGAAGAGAGCTTTCGCGTGATTTGAGATTTTAGTTTCATTTCTACGGGAGCGGAGGGCAAGTTCAGATTTACGGTGGCTAACAGCTATCCTGTCATGACCAAACTGGAATTTAGGGCACTCTGAGGATTTTCAATCTCTTAAAATGAAGAACCTTTCGGTGGTTCAACCAAGAGTATTCTGTGGGTCTGGGATGTCAAGGGTGTTGTAAATGAGAGAAAAGGATTCCAGCACCCAACCTGTTTTTGTGTCTGTCTTTGCTGTTTGAAATTCTTTGAGTGTATAGATGTTTGAACGGCGTGATCACGTAACCTTCTGACGTGTTTTAAACATCGGAGAGGAGCTTCATGCCTCAGGTGAGGATCAAACCCGAATCAGATGGGTGACAGAGCTGGGTCTGCAAATCAAGACAAGCCTGCCCAAAAGAAACTAAAACTGGGGCAAAACTGAAATGAGTTTCGGCCCAAGGGAAACCAAGCTCCCCTTGCGGTCCACGTGGTCTCTGCAGTCCAGGCACGTCCAGCGTTAAGCTGTGCCCGTGACTCTCGGCACCGGCTCAGAAGTGCCCCCTCATCCCAACCCATGTCCAACTCCGACCTGAGCCTCAGCACGTGACCTTGTGTGCAAACAGGGTCTCTGCAGATGTGCGTGTCCTGGATTCGGGGGAACCCCCAGTTCCAGGAACGACTGTCCCTGTAGAAAAGGGGAGGGTGCGGGACACATGGAGACGAGGAGCGGGTGACGGCTGCGGCGGGGGCTCAGGTGGGTGGAAGGACCAGCGGCCGACGCCAGCGGCCAGGAAGCAGGCAGAGGCGGGTGTCCACAAGGGCCCCTGCCCACACCTCGACTCGGGGCTCTGGCCTCAGAACCGCCAGAAAATGAATTCCTGTTGTTTCAAAGCCGTCAGGTTTGTGGTAACCTCTTACAACAACCGCAGGAAATGAATACACTCAAAAGCTTGACTCCTTTCTTTCTTTAACAATTAAATTTAGGGATTCATTTAATTCCGGAGACTCTACAGGTCAGGATAGACTCTCCTACTTGCCCAAAAGTATATGCAGAAAAATATTTTAAATGATCTATTTTAGAGCTTCCTATTGTACATTTAAAATATTTTAACAGTATCAAATGCAATATTTAAATTTTTTTAATTTTTTAAAATGATTTCTATTGGATTGGAGTTGCTTTATACTGCTGTGTCAGTTTCTGCTGTACAGCAGTGAACCAGCTCCGCGTATACATGCACCCTGTCTTTCTGGGTTTCCTCCCCGCTTAGGTCACCACAGAGCACTCAGTAGAGTTCCGTGAGGTATACAGTAGGTGCTCACTAGTTACCTATTCTACGTGTGCTGAGCTTGGTGCCTCGGTCGTGTCTGACCCTGTGACCCCATGGACTGTGGCCCGCCAGGCTCCTCTGTCCATGGGATGCTCCAGGCAAGAGTACTGGGGAGGCTGCAGTTTCCTTCTCCAGGAGATCTTCCCGAGCCAGGGATCGAAACTGCATCTCCCGCACTCACAGACGGCCACAAGTTAGTGCCCGAACAACAGCAACAGCACACCATGCTGTGTTACACGCTGCTGTGCTATGTAACGTATCATGCGATACCATGTTGCTCTGTTGTATTATCTTATGTTTCATTATGGTATGTCATAACTCAGTTAATTTTGGGAGGCACTGCTTTCCCCCAGAGGGCCGTTTCAAGAAGAGTTTTGGCTGGGGTGCTGAGCTGTAATAGACATCAGATGCTGGTGTGAGTTGCAGTCCAGTCCGCCCTGTGGATACTTCCGTGTGGGTGAGTGAGGACGGAGTGGATTCAGCGAGTCAGGACTGACACTGGGTGTGGGGAGCACAGTCGCCCAGAAACGTAGGACCCACTGGCCGCAGCACAGGAGGCACGTACTGGGAAGTGTCCGACCCACTCACTTGGGACGACAGTCTCTAGGTCCATCCGTGTTGCTGCAGATGGTGTTATTACTTTCCTGGACAGCAGAAATTAACATGACACTGTAAATCAATTACACTTCAATAAAATAGATTTCAGAAAATTAAATGGATTAAAAAACAACCAGATTGTCTGATAGTCTAAATGAAGAGGGTTGATGGAAACCTGCTGATGGCTGCCTGTGAAATGATGCAGGCTCCTAACACCAGGGAGGGACCTGCAAGGGGTGTGTGAAACAGAGAGGATGTGGAGTAGTGTGAAGTAAATAATTAGGCAAACCACACTGGGCCAGGAGGCGGCTGCAGAGACACAGAGAGAGACGGAGAAAAACACACAGGAAGTCTTAACGTTGCCTCAGAACATTAAAAGGGAATTCCTTTCTTTGCACAAAAAACATGTAGTACTTATTTTTTGATGTATAGTTGATTTATACTGCTGTGTTAATTTCCACTGTACAGCAAAGTGACCCAGTTAAACATATGTATGCACTCTTTTTGTATTCTTTCCCATGATGGTTTTTCACAGGATACGGAATATAGTTCCCTGTGCCATATAGTAGGTCTCCGTTGTTTATCTAATACTTCTATAATCAAAAATAAAAACAAGAAAAGAAAGACTTGTAAAAACATCCACTTTCTGAGTGAAAGCTGCTGTGAACGGCATCCCCAGACCGAGCTAATTTATTCCATCCTCAGAGGGGATTTGTGAGCACACACCCGAGCGTTCACAGTGCCGACAAGGAGAGGCTTCGGCGCCCGAGACTCTCTGCCCCAGAGCGGGGACAGAACCTGCAGCAGACACCTCTGTAAATGCCCACCCCCCACAAGAATTTGCCCAAAGGCACTCGCTGATGTCCTAAGAAACAACTCAGTTGTTTTTTTCGGCCAAGTCAGGAAGCTATGGGATCTTAGTTCCCTGATCAGGGTCAAATCCCTCTACCCTGCATGACACGTGCAGGGTCCTAACCACTGGACTGCCGGGAAATCCCAAAGTTAACAGACCTTTAAGCCCACACGATCCCATGTTCACTCACCTCCTATTAATTCTATTTCCCATGCCTATCAAAAAAAACCCACCTTAATTGGATATTTGCCCTTCAGTCTGTGGAACACACTATTGGGCTTCCCAGCCTCACAGTGGTGGAGTCACAAGCTAACGCAGGAGAGGCAAGAGACACAGGTTCGGAACCTGAGTCGGGAAGATCTCCTGGAGGAGGAGATGGCAACCTACTCCGGTATTCTTGCCTGCGAAATCCCATGGACAGAGGAGCCTGGCAAGTTACAGTTCATGAGGTCACAAAGAGTTGGGCACGACTGATCACACACACATATTATTGGGAATGGGTAATTTTCAGTTTTCAAGAAGAAAGCTTATTGTTTTAATTTTAAAAGGTAATAAAGTGATATTAAATTCATAGAATGGTGAAAAAAATTTTTTTTAAACTACCTTCTCTCAGTTTGAGGACAAAGCTGAATACTAATTCTGTAAATTCTTAATCATTGTGAATGTTGACAAAACAGACCAGAAAGATGGTTTGCTTCTTACTTTTACAGAACAAATGATGGTACGTAAATGAAAAGAATCTAACCTGGCACATGGCGGGGGAAAAAGCAAATACTGTTTTACATCAGTTAAAAAAAAAAGAAAAGAAAAAGGAGAGAAAAAGAAAACAAGGTTGTCAGAACCTGCAAAGGAGAAAAACTGACTAAAAGCAGGTCCAGGGGAATAACTGCGAAACAGATGGTGTACTTAAATCTGTTTACTGCCAGGAAGTCGATGTGGCCCAAAAGCCGATCACACGGCACCCAGGCTCCAAGAACACGGTTTCCTTGCTTAATTACACTGCAATGTATATATTTCTTGGAATCCAACCTGGCGTTCCAGCCTGGAGGAAAATCCCATGGTAGGCTGATGAGCTGAACTTGCCTCTGGAAACCGGGCCATGTGTTAAAAATCAAACCAGGCTGCCTCAATGTTTGCACCGCCTTTCGAATCCATTTGTCCTCAGCTCAAGTCCCCTCTCCTCTGCTCAGGAGTCCTGTGACCCTGAGGTCGGCTCCCCTGGGTGTTCTCAGAGCCGTGGTCGCTGGGGAAGGGGGAAGGACTCAGGCACACGCAGTGAGAGACCAACGGGAGGTCTGACATAAACCAGCGGGGACCCTGTGCCTGGCAGCGGGCTTGCAGCATCACAGGTGGCCGTCCTGGGGGGAGGGCCGTCCGGCAGCCCCAGCCCCGCGCTCCTCCCGCGCCGCCAGCTCTGGGCCGGGGCCGCGGGCGGTCAGCAGCAGCCGTGCCCCTGCTGTCCTCGTGGGAGCGCATTCCCAGTGTCGGGATGGATGCCAAGCAACCGCTCGTTCAAGCAAACTGAGTGTCCAGTCCCTTGGACTGCAAGGAGATCCAACCAGTCCATGCTAAAGGAAATCGGCCCCGAATATTCACTGGAAGGACTGATGCTCAAGCTGAAGCTCCAATCCTTTGGCCACCTGATGTGAAGAGCTGACTCACTGGAAAAGACCCTGATGCTGNAGTCCCTTGGACTGCAAGGAGATCCAACCAGTCCATGCTAAAGGAAATCGGCCCCGAATATTCACTGGAAGGACTGATGCTCAAGCTGAAGCTCCAATCCTTTGGCCACCTGATGTGAAGAGCTGACTCACTGGAAAAGACCCTGATGCTGGGAAAGATTGAAGAAGGGGACAACAGAAGGTGAGATGGTTGGATGGCATCACCGACTCGATGGGCATGAGTTTGAGCAAGCTCTGGGAGATGGTGAAGGACAGAGAGGCCTGGCGTGCTGCAGTCCATGGGGTCGTGGGATTTAGCCACTACCCACAGAAAAGAAACACGAATATCCCTTCTGTGTGTAAAAGGCTGTGGCTCCAGCCATGGTGCAAGAGACTCAGGACAACACCTCCACATACCACCAGTTGCTCGCCAGTTTGGCAAAGGGAAAAACTTGATCCCATACTGTGTTGGCCAAAGTGTGGGGAAGTCAGTCTCTCCTCCACGCATAGATGCTCAGTTGTGTCCGACTCTTTGTGGCCCCAGCTCGCCAGCCATGGGATTTTCCAGGCAAGAATACTGGAGTGGGTTGCCATTCCCTTCTCCAGGGGATCTTCCCCACCNTCTCCTCCACGCATAGATGCTCAGTTGTGTCCGACTCTTTGTGGCCCCAGCTCGCCAGCCATGGGATTTTCCAGGCAAGAATACTGGAGTGGGTTGCCATTCCCTTCTCCAGGGGATCTTCCCCACCCAGCGACTGAACCGAACTCTCCTTCAATGGTAGGTGAATTCTTTACCACCGAGCCGCTGAGGAAGCCCCCATCACTGTCATGAGTGAGCGAAAGCTGCTCAGTCGTGTCCGACTCTTTGTGACCCCACGGGCTACACAGTCCATGGGATTCTCCAGGCTGAAAAACTGGAGCAGGTAGCCATTTCCTTCTGCAGGGGAACTTCCCAACCCAGGGATCGAACCCAGGTCTCCCACATGGCAGGTGGATTCTTTACCAGCTGAGCCACAAGGGAAGCGATCCGTGTCATAAGTGGCACTAAACAGCGTGCTCAAAAGACACCCATTTTCAGCACAAAACCCGAAACAAGAAGGCAGGACTTCACGCAGGATGACAAATTTTTCACCACTCTGCACACATCTGGGAAAACTCAGTGAATGTTGATTTGGGGATTATTACACATTTTAGGGAGTAGGCGAACCTGTAAACACAGAATCTGCAAATAACACAGAAGGACCTTAAGGGTTAACATGGGTTGTCTCCGGGGAAGAAGACGAGGTGAGTGAGACCCAGGGATGGAAGCGAGAATTCACTCTTGAGCTAGTCTTTGCTACTTTGGGGATCTTTGTAACAACTATGTTTATTATGTATCCAAAAAAACAAATGAAAGTTTCAAGAAATTGCACCAGTGATGAGACTTGTGTAAGACGTAAGACATCCTTTTGCTATAGGTAAAAAGAGGGTGACAATGTCAACCTCAGCAGGTGGGGACTTCCCTGGTGGTCCAGGGGTTAAGACTCTGGGCTCCAGAGGCAGGGGGGTCCTGGTCATGGAACTGGACCCCACAGGCCACAATTAAGAGTTCACAGGCCACAACTGAAGTTGCAGACCCCATGTGCTGCAGCTAAGACCCGCCCGACACAACAAAATAAACCAAGATGCAAAAACTCATTGGGTGGTGGAAAGGCTCTAACAAGAGCTGTTAGGAAAAGGGATTGGGGCAAGTGTCTGGCCTGTAACGACCTCTGCGACCCCATCGACTGCAGCATGCCAGGCTTCCCTCTCCTTCACTAACTCCCAGAGTTTGCTCAAACTCGTGTCCATTGACACGAATCATCTCATCCTCTGCTGTCCTCAATCTTTCCCAGCATCAGGGTCTTTTCCAACGAGTCATCTCTTCGCTCTAGATCCATTCTGCTCTTTAATAAATAAATAAATAACAAACTCTGATTTTGTTCCACGTGGCAATGGGTTCAGTGACAAGCACCCTCCACCCCAGAACTCCCCTGCAGCTGCATGGATGGAGCAGGCAAGCCAGTTCTGGCCAACGAGACCAGCGCAAAAACCGTCTTGGCATTCCTTCTTGAGTAAAAAGCAGAGCTTCATGAGGAGGAGGCACTTGGCCTTCCCTTCCGCTTCCTGCCTGGAACACGGGTGTGATGTCTGGCAGTGCAACAGCCATCCTGTGACCGTGAGGGAGACAGCCTCACACTGCGAAAGGAGCAGGAAGAGACCAGGAGCTCGGGGCTTCGGAGAAGCTACTGGGCCTCACGGGTCCATCCTGAGTTAGAAGAGAAAGCCAAGCCCGCACTCAGGGCACCGCGGCAGGCTTTGCTCATCTGTGCAATTCAGACAGGACTAAATCGACATTGCTCCCAACAGAAAACTCAAGCACAGAGGATGTGGAGGCCCTTCATCCGCCTTCCTCACTCCCCAGAAAAGTCAGCTCAGGTCACAGTCCAGCCACCACCAGTGTGTTCCAACTTCGGCCCCAATCTCAATCCCCAGACCCAGCTCCCAAATGCCGCTCCCTGAGGCTCCCAGACCTCTTGTGCGCAGGTCACCGCCTGTCTCCCTCTGCCTACAAACAGACTTCTGCTCCTGATCCCTATTCAGGGTCCTGGTTACCATCCAACCACCCCATAAAACAGGGTCGGCCCCGCAGGCCACTTTGATCTGCCCTTCGCAGCTCTGAGCCTCAAATCCCGCATCTCTAAACTGACATGATTACAAGACATGTTTCTCATGGGGTGTGGTGAGAGTTACATCACACCACTGAGCCTCCAGCCGCTTTCCCGGGAAGAGAATGTGCTGATCGAGTGAATGCACAGATCCAGGGGGCTTAGCAGTTAATCATGGCCTTGGACACAGCTGCCTGGATTACACGTGTGTGCACATGGCTCTTGGCAGATTTTGGTTGTTCTTAGTTTAAAACAACTGGCCGGCTCTGTGGGCCTTGGAGAAGCCAGAGGAAGCAGCGCTGAGATGGAACTGACACAGTATTTGCATTTGGGTTACGTGCCAGATGTTGTTCTGAGGACTGGGGGGTAAAACAGTGAACACGTGGTCAAAACCCCTAACAAATACAGTCCACTGTATTTCAGAGATTGGCAACTGGGGGAGAAGGTGGCTGTAACTGTTGTTCAGTCGCTCAGCCATGTTCGACTCTGTGTGACCCCATGGACTGCAGCACACCACGCTCGCTCCCCCGTCCTTCACCATCTCCTGGCGTATGCGCAAACTCGTGTCCACCGAGTCGGGGATGCGATCCAGTCATCTCACCCTCTGTGGCCCCCTTCTCCTCCTGCCTTCAATTTTTCCTAGAATCAGGGTCTTTTCCAGTGAGTTAGCTCTTCGCATCAGCCCCAAAGTATTGGGGCTTCAGCTTCAGCATCAGTCCTTCCAATGAATATTCAGGGTTGATTTCCTTTAGGGTTGATTGGTTTGAATCTCCTTGCAGTCCAAGGGACTCTCAAGAGTCTTCTCCAACACCACAGTTCAAAAGCATCAATTCTTCAGCGCTCGGCTTTCTTTATAGTCCAGCTCTCACATCCACACATGACCACAGGAAACACCACAGCTTTGGAGAAGGTGACTTCATGTCCAAATGCTGACTCCTCCACGGAGGATGATCGTGAGCACGATCATAGAGCACGAAAGGGGAGTTTCAGGGGTGCGGAAGTGGAGGGAGAGGCTACATGCAGATCCAGCACGGTCGCCTCTGACAGCCATCTCTCTTTTTTAACCCTCTTATTTTCTGTTGGAGGAGAGCTGATGAACAGTGTTGTGATAGTTTCAGGTGAACAGCGAAGGGACTCAGCCCTCATACACAGATCCCTTCTCCCCCTGACTCCCCTCCCATCCGGGCTGCCCCAGAACGCTGAGCAGAGTGCCCCATGGTCTACAGTAGGTCCTTGTTGGTTCTCCACACCCCACACTCTCTGACCCTCCTGTTCCCCCATCCCTCCCCCTTGGCAACCATAAGTTCACTCTGAGTTGCATAGAAAATCTCGAGAGGGAGAAAACAAGAAAATGTCAGAAGCTACTGACCCTATGGAACTGGAAAGGATTTTTACGGTTTTTCTTTCTACATTTCTGATATAGTTTGAGGTTTATCAACAATTGCATATTATATTTTTAATTTAAAAAAATCTTAAAAAACAACTTTAAGAAACTATTGTAAGCATACCACCCTTACATAAGTAATTTTAGCAATTTATACATGAATCTCTCTCTCTTTACACACACACACCAATGATAAATATAAGAATTTATATATGATAAACACATAATAAGAAATTTATAATAAATCTATAAATTATTACATATTAAACTTTATATATTGTATGTGTATATATACACATAATACATCTCTGTGTGTATATATATCATGTCTGATAGAGATACACATATGTATAATGTTGGATAGATGTGTGTAGATCTATAAAATATTAATATTGGACCTAGAGATTGTCATACTGAATAAGTCAGAGAAAGAGAACTATCATATGGCAGTATCACATATAGGTGGAATGTAAAATAACTGTACAGATAAACTTATTTACAAAACAAAAGCAGAGTCAGAGATGTAAAAATCAAACTGATGGCTCCCAGAGGGGAGGAGGGGAGGGATCAGCTGGGAGGCGAGGATACACTGGGTTGCTGTTCAGTCGCTCAGCTGAGTCTGACTCTTTGCGACCCGTGGGCTGTAGTCCACCAGGCTCCTCTGTCCGTGGGATTCTCCAGGCAAGAGTACTGGAGTGGGTTGCCATTCCCTTCTCCAGGGGCTCTTCCCCACCCAGGGGCTGAGCCCGCGGCTCCTGCGTCTCAGGCTGAGCCCCCTGGGAAGCCGCCGTCCATGGGGTGTTCCTGCTCGCCCAGACTCGTCACTGGGCCTCCCCGCCTCCAGACTACCCCCCACAGTGTACACAGCAGACACTAACACAACAGTGTAAAGCAACTTTACTCCAATTAAAACGTAAAACAGCAGTTAAGGGCTTCCCTGGTGGCTCAGTGGTTAAAAAAAAAAAAAATCCGCCTGTCAATGCAGGAGACACGGGTTTGATCCCTGGTCCGGGAAGATCCCACAGGCCGCGGAGCAACTAAGCCCGTGCGTCACAAGCAGTAAGCCTGGGCACCAGAGCCCGAAGCCTGAGCGCCCGGGAGCCCGCGCTCGGCAGCAGGAGAAGCGGCCGCAATGCGAAGGCCCCGCACCGCAGCGAGAGAGCAGCCCCGCTCGCCCCGAGAGCGAGAGCCCCGGAGCGGCAGCGAAGAGCCGGCACAGCCGAAAGGAAATCAACGCAGTTTACAAGCTCTCCTCCATCCGCCAAACTCAGAGCTGTCGCGTGCCGCACGCCTGACTGGGCTTCCCTCTCTCACACCTGCCGCTCTTTCACGCGCATTTTCCGTCTCTCCCGCTGATGCACCGCCCGAGTCACGGAACGCGAGCCCACCCCACCCGTGGCTCTCTCCATCCACCGCCACCCCCATCCAAGGACATCCTCCTGAAACGCACATCTGATCGGCCATGCTCGGGCTTAGAAACGTTTCTTCAGTGATGAGAGACAGAGACGCTAACTGCCAACGCTAAGACGAAAGAATGAACAAAAACGCAAGCTTTCTCGCTTACTAATGTGTGAATGTGGGGAATCTGGGAAAATGATCCTGATGACCCTATTTGCAAGGCAGACATAGAGACAGAGGAAGCAAAGAAGCGTCTGGACACCAAGGGGAAGCGGGGGCGGGACGAGCTGGGAGGCGGACCGGCCGCGTCCACTATTGACAGTGCGCGTAAACAGGTACTGCTGAGAACCGCCTGCAGACTCTGCGCAGCGCCGCGGTGGCCCAAACGGGAAGGAAGTCCAGAGAGGGGCACCTGGACACGAGTGGCTGCTCACCGCTGCGCGGCAGACACTAACACGGCGCTGTAAAGCAGCTAGAGTTCAAAAACTGACCCTTGACACAGCTGCCTGACTCAGGACTGACGGGCACAGGGGTCTCCAGCTTCAGGCATGCGCACCCAGGTCCCAGGGATCCGTCTCTCCCATCTCTGGCCGCTGCCTTCCCCAGCAGCCGCCCTCCCCAGCCCCTTCCACGAATACGCCAGGGCTGGGCCTCCTTTCCCAGTCCTAGTCACATGTCCACCCTGGAGACGGTTACATTGGTTTCATCCGACCCGGTAGAAGCCAAAAGACTGGAGCTTCAGCCTCAGCACCAGTCCTTCCAGTGAACACCCAGGGCTGATCTTCAGGATGGACCGGTTGGATCTCGCTGCAGTCCAAGGGACTCTCAAGAGTCTTCTCCAGCACCACAGTTGAGAAGCATCAATTCTTTGCTCTGCTTACTGGAGCCAGGAAACTCCCCTCCTTGGCCTGAACAAGCCTGAGTTGTTTTTGTCTCCCAAGGCCTCCCAGACCAGCTGTGCCCTGCCCGTCTACAGAGCCCCTGTGGGTGCTGACTAAAAACCTCATCTGGGGGGAGGGCTCAAGGCGAACCGAACCGGGCGTCTTTCTCCTGCAACCAGGGTGTCCTGCAGGACCCCCCCAGAAGGAGCGGCCTTCAGAGCAACGCACCTTCACTGTTTGGTTGCTCAGCTGTGTCCGCCCTTCTGCAATCCCATGGACTGTAGCCCACCAGGCTCCTCTGTCCATGGGATTCTCCAGGCAAGAACGCTGGAGTGGGTTGCTGTTTCCCTCTCCAGGGCTTCTTCCCGACCCAGGGATCAAACCCCAGGCTACTGCATTGCAGACAGATTCTTTACTACTGAGCCACGAGGGAAACCCTTTCGTTTATACTTAACAAACCCATCTTTACTTTTTACACGCCATTGCTTCCACTTCACACAATCCTTTATTGTTTTATTGAAGCATAGATGATATGCAAGATTACACTAGCTTCAGGAGTGCAGCAAAGCAATTCAAAATTCTATAGATTATAGACCATTCAAAGTTACTACAAGATAATGGAGATCAATGTCACGCCAACTGATGTGAAGAACTGACTCAATGGAAACGGCCCTGATGCTGGGAAAGACTGAGGGCAAGAGGAGAAGGGGGCGACAGGATGAGATGGTTGGATGGCATCATCAACTCAATGGCATGAGTTTGAGGAAACTCTAGGCGACAGTGGAGGACAGAAGAGCCTGGCGCGCTGCAGTCCATGGGGCAGCCAAGAGTCAGGCACGAGTCAGTGACTGGACAACAGCAGGATAACGTATAATTAAATGTGGGGTAGAATGTGGGGCTGACCTGGCGGCCCAGGGGCCAAGGCTCTGCAGGTGGCCCAGCGGTAAAGAGCTCACCTGCCAATGCAGAAGTCGCGGGTCGATCCCCTGGGTCAGAAAGATCTCCTGGAGAAGGGAACAGCAACCCAGGGAAACAGATGGGGAAACAGTGGCAACAGTGTCAGACTTTACTTTNTTTCACTTCCCTGCTCAAATCCTGGATAACAGATGACATTGTCTCCTTATGTACTGGCAGTCTTCCACGGTATGTTGAGTTTTCAGTCTTTCCTAGTTTTCCATAGCCTTGAGAGTGTTGAAGAGCACTAGTCAGGCATTTTGTAGCATGGCCCTCATTGTTGTCTGGTGTTTTCTCTCGTGTAGATTTGGGTAATGGGTTTTTGAAAGAATACCACAGAGGTGTCTCCCCTTTCTCCTGCCCAGCTCTCTCCAGTCTCCTGCCTGTGTGCTAAGTCGCTTCAGTCGTATCTGACTCTTTGCGATCCTCTGGACCATATCCCCCCACCAGGCTCCTCTGTCCATGGGATTCTCCAGGCAAGAACGCTGGAGTGGGTTGCCATGCCCTCCTCCAGGGGATCTTCCCCATCCGAGGATCGAACCTGCATCTCTTAAGTCTCCTGCCTTGGCAGACAGGCCCTTTACCACTAGCATCACCTGGGACGCCCCCTCTGTCATTTCCCCAACATGCATTGGTGTCACAGATCTGACAGACACTGTCCAGCTTAAATGCCAAAGTGGTCTCTGACCTCCCACCCCAGCCTCCGGCCTCCTCATCACTGCCGCACGCTGGGCTGGGCATGAGCTCCATGGGGAGGGGCCCAGGAAACAGAAGGAGAAGGAAGAAGTCCTTGACTGGCAGGCCCTGTTCTCTTCAGCCTCCTTCCCTTCCAACTTGGACACAGTGACCTCCGCCCAAAGCCCAGGCAATGAGGAGAGAGGCAGCATGGTTTTCTTTATAGTGCCCATAGTGGTTTGTCAGAATCCCATGATGCGAGCGTGTTCCTCCCAAGAGACTCTAAGTACCCGAGGCACAGGTTTACAGCTGTCTCTCCTAGAGAAGGGAGCAACTCTATAAATAACCACTGAGTGAATTAAATGCAGCAGAGCTTAAGGTTAGACATCAAGAAGAACTTCCCAATGAGAACTGTATTCCCTGTCTGGAATATTTTTCAAAGTTTTGAAAATATCAAGAGACACTGCCTGGGATGGTTCAGAGGTTGACCTCCCTGTGGGGTGGTTTGACTCAAGGATTGCTCAGAAATGAGCCTCCCCGCCACCCCCCCACACCCTCCCGAAACAAGAGGAGATAGTTACAGGGTGACTTTCTGCCCCACACTAGAAGATTAGGAGAATTGTGACTATTTCTGGGTCCTTTCATCTGAGCAACTCCGAACTCCTGGCAAATATCCCACCACCACCTGCTGCCCTAAGGGTGTGAGAGCCCCTTGGTTTCACAGGGGAAGAAGTGAAGCTCTAATGAAGTCGGCACCTTGTTCAAGGTCACTTGGCAAATGAGGAGCTGAGGCCGGACAGGCCCAGGACACAGCTGGCCCGAGGCTGTCCGCAGAAACAGCAACACTTGGATGTAGGCCCTTCAATGGCAGTGGGTACGGTGTGTGCCCTGGGGAACCACGCTCTAGGTACCAGAGCCCTCTCCTCGGGAATTACACAATGCGCCCGAGCAGGAGGAGCCAAGGGCAGCCAGCCTCTCTTCCCTTAGTCTTCCCAACAAGGCTCATCGGCCACCCAAGTTTAAGTCCTGGCTGCAACTCTCAGCCTCAGTTTCCCCATCTGTTTAATGGGTTGATCATTCCTGCTGCCAAACTCCGAGAGTGGTTTGACTAAGAAACGAGAAGTTATGCAGATGAGCACAGCTGGCACTCAGACTGTGGCTTTGGCACCTTTTCTGGAGGAAGTGCCTTGTTAGAGAACCTCAGTCAGAGCCTTCTGGAGGGAACTGGGTGGTCATATTGATTTCCCTGGTAGGCAAAGGGGCGATCAGGACATTGACAGTCATCTGACAAAGGGGTCAGGCTGCTCTGAGAACCACCTTCCTCAAGGGTGTACAGCGCTTTACAGTTTGCAAAGCACACCAGTATTTCACTCAGCTCTTGTTAAGTCCTTGTGAAATGAGGAGGAAGCAGTGATTGCTGTTCCCATTTTACAGATGGTAAAGCCCAGACTCAGAGAGGGGACGTAACTTACCCAGTCACAAAGCGGGTCAGTGGTGGAGATGAAACTAGAAGCGATGGGTGCCAGAAGGCCGGGCCCAAGGGAACCCTGGCTCCCTTCTGTCAGTGGGCACAGGAAAGGGCTTGCCTCCCACCTGAAGCTTCAGACAAGCCTGGAGCTGGCAATGGGGCCGCCTGTCTACAGGCTGAAGGGTGCAGTGAGAAGGTGGTGTTTGATGTTGGCCCAGGCCGCTGGGACCACAGCTCTTGGCAGCCTCCGATGCCAAGGGGCAGACAGCTGGGCTCTGGCCTGGTGGCAGTTGGAATATATACCCCACGACACAGCAGAGAGGCCAGGGCTGACCCAGGAGGCCTTAAAGCCACATTTCAAATAGATCCCCCAGAAGCCACCTCCCCTTGAGACACATCAGCACTCACTGCTCTTCCAGCTCCTCCTGGCCGGGCTTCATGCAGTTCAATTCAGCAAAAATCCCTCAACTCCCAGTCTGAGCTGCATGGAGAGACAGGAGCCTGGACCCAGGGGGAGACCCCAGGATGGGGGCCCAGAAGAAGCATGTGTCCAAAGGGAGCTCCTGCTAGATGAGGGACCAAGGCTAGGGAACAAGGCAGAGATAAAGGCAGCTGAGTGGCCCAGGCTAAATGCTGCTGGGAATCAAGGCAGAGCCTAAGGGGCATCAGGCATCGGGGAGGGCTTCCTGGAAGAGGTGGAATCTGAGTAGGTTTTGAAGTATATATAGGGTTTCCCTGAGTGAAGCGTGTGTGTGTGTGTGTGTGTGTGTGGGGGACGATGAGGCAGCAAACATTTGGAAACAGACAGTCTGGTGTCATTTGCTTGTTGGCAAGTGACAAGCAGTCAGTACCTGTAAGGGGGCTCACAGGAAAGGAGAATGGACCAGGATGCACTGGGAGAGGCATGGAGGCAGACCTGGCTTTGAAACTTTGCTCTCGCGCTAACACGCTGTGTGACTTGGGTGCCTGCCTTGACTTCTCTGCGCCACCATCCTCCCGCGACAAGGGCACGTGCACCCCTGCCTCCCCACCCAGGCTGCTGCCGACAGCGAGGTTGTGCAGACGGTTGGGAAAGGGCTTTGCAAAGTGTGGAGGCATGTGGCTCCAGACAACGCTCACTCAGGCTGCCGCTCCCAAGAGTGAGGGGCCCGCCAAGGCCCGCCCCTGCCACCCCCCTCCTGCCTCTGCAAACAAGAACTGTTCCTTCCCCAATGACATCTGTCTGGGAGAAATTTGAAATTTAAAACGGGCAGCTCCATTATTTCCTCTCCTTGGCTAGCAGACCTCGGCATCTCGGCTGCCTGCCCCAGTCCCTTGGCAGCCCAGCCTGGGGCGGCCCTGGGGCTGCCCCTCCACTCGGCTTCCCATCCCTAGCCCCCTCTCCAGCCAGCCCTGGAGCTCTGCCCTCACCCGCCTTCCAGTGCACAGCCCTGGGCATCCTCCACGGCCCCCTGAAGAGGCAGCACAAAGCATGGGATGAACAGACCTGCAGCGCAAGCACCCGGGGTTCAAATCCCAGCAGAGCCACAGGCCTGGGGCAGAAGCAACTCTCTCTGAATCCTGCTTCCCTTGTCTTAAAGCTGGAGAATCACAATATCCAGTGTTCTTACAAGAGGCAAATGATTACTGATCCTCTGCTGTATGGGGGTAGGGATAGGCTGGCTAAAGTGTGAGGATTCAGAGGAGATGAGGGGGAAGGGGTCGCATGCCAGGCGCCTGGCACGGGGTGCTGCCCAGGGTGGGATACTTAGTAAATGGTTCAGATGCCCATTGTAGAGATGAGGAAACAGAGGCTCGCGCTCAAGGGCTGGTGACACTGTGAACTCTATGGGCCTCTTACTTTCTCTGTGCAGGCATGCACCTGAGTCCGTTGGAGGAGCAAGGGGGCTCCTGCAAGGGTGCTGCCCCCATCGGCAGCCCGAACCCCAAGTTCAAGGGTCTCCCCTGGAGCCGAGGAGGGTGCCCGCCCCAATTCGGGCCTGTCGAGCCTCACGGGAGGTGCGCCCCAAACTCCAGCCCAGGTGCCCAGCCCGCCGGCCTGAGCCGCCACCGCCTCGCCCACCGCACGGGACCCCCGCGTCCCCACGCCCCGGGCCCACGCGTACCTGCGGCTTGTCGCGCGGCCGGTCCTCAAGTTGGGAAGCGCCGCCCATGGTCTTCCACCGGTCGTTGACCATCTTCCGGCAGGACCGCTGGCGGGGACGCTGGGCGAGGCGCGCCGCTGCGGAGCGCAAAGGCGCCGAGGTGGGCGCGGGCTCGCTCTGTTCGCCGGCTTCCCGCCTCGGTGCCCCGCACCCGGACGGCCCAGGCCAGCGGGCGGGTGTGCGAGTGTGTGTGTGTGTGCGCGTGCCGGCGTGTGCGCGGGTGTGTGCGGGCGACAGCGGGAGCGGGAGCGCGAGAGCCGCCGGCCGCCCGCCGCCAGCCCGCCGCTCGCGCTGCGCGCCGTCCCCGCTCCCGGCTCCCGCGCCTCCCCTGCGCGCTCCTCCCTCCTCCCTCCCTCCTTCTCAGTCTCCGTGTCTTTTTTGTCTCGGACTCTCTTTGCCTTTTATTGCTCCCCCGCTCTCCCTCTGATACACACGCACACACCGCGGACGGCGAAGGGGAAACTCCACCTCCCCAAAGGCTAATTAACAGAGAAGAGGCGGGCCGGCCGAGACCCCCCGGGCCAGCCCGGGAGGACAGCAAAGAGCCGCGGGCAGCCCTCCCCTCGCCGAGCCCGGAGGGGCTTGAGAACCCCGGGGGCTGCCTCCTCGCAAACTTCCTCCCGGGCCGGACCTGCGCCAACTCGCCGTGCGCGGGGAGCGCGGCGCCGGGCAGGCCCCGGGGGCGCCCCCGGGGGGCCTTCGGGCGTCTCTGGGAGCGGCGCCGCGCTCCTCCCGGCCCCCTCAAGGCGCAGGGGCTCACCCTGAGACCCGGCGGGGTCCGGGGGTGGGGGCCAGCCGAAGGGCGCCCCCTGCGGGTGTCCGAGATCTGAGTGCGGGTCCCGGGGCAAGTGCGCCCAGGCCCGGAGTCTCCGGTCACCAGGGACCGCCCGCTCCCGACCCTGACCCACGAGGCCGGCCCTGGGGGCTCCTCGGCCAGAGCCGGTAGGCCTGCGTCCGGTGCCCGCGGACGGAGAGCCGGCCCCACGCCGTCTTCTCGCCCAGGCGGCCCGCGGTGTCGCCTGCGAGCCGCCCCGCGCTCTGCCCGCGCTCGCGGCCGATCGCCCGCATTCCCCGGGCGCGCCCAGCGCTGCCTCGGCCCCCGCCTCCTCCTCTGCCCGGGGGAGGAGGGATTTGTGCCGGGAGGGGGCTTCTTAGGCGCCCCCTCCCACCGGCAGCACTTTAAAAAGCATTTAATCCGCCCGGTGTAGCCTTCAGAGGTAATTGACAAAAGTCCTTAATCTGCGCTGTTAACGAGCTGCTATTGTGACTCCTGACCGGGAGGCGCCCACACGGCCCAGGCCGCGCTCCCGGCCGGCCGCCCCCTCGGAAAAAGAAGAACAATGACAAAAAAAATAATTAGTAGAAGGAAAAAAATCATAAAGATCCGATCAGAAATAAATGAAAAAGAAATGAAAGAAACGATAGTAAAGATTAACAAAACTGAAAGCTGGTTCTTTGAGAAGATAAACAAAATTGACAAACTTTTAGCCAGACTCATCAACAAAAAAAGAGGGAAGAATCAAATCAACAAAATTAGAAATGAAAAAGGAGAGATTACAACAGACAATGCAGAAATACAAAGGATTATAAGAGACTATTATGAACAACTATATGTCAATGAAATGGATAACCTGGAAGAAATGGATAGATTCCTAGAAGTGTTCAATCTTCCAAGACTGAACCAGGAAGAAATAGAAATTATGAACAACCCAGTTACAAGCACTGAAATTGAAGCTGTGATCAAAAATCTCCCCCAAAAACAAAAACCCAGGATCAGATGGCTTCACAGGAGAATTCTATCAAACATNCCTAGCACACATAACCGACCTCGGGACATGGCGACCGTGGCACACAGACCGGACATCGGTGCAGGGCAACTGCAGCACACAGCCCGGACCATGGCCCAAGGCTACCGCAGCACACAGCCCGAAACTCGGTTCAAGGCTACCTTGCCACACAGACTGGACCTCGGCACAGGGCGACCTCGGCACACAGCCCGAACCTCAGTGAAGGGCAACCACGGCACACAGCTCAAAAATCTGTGCAGGGCCAACGTGGCACAGAGCTTGGAACTCGTCATTACCCAAACACGGAACACAGCCCAGACATCCGCAGTGGGTGACGCGGAACACAGGCCGGACCTCTGTGTGGGGCGAGGGCGGCACACANGCCACCTGATGCGAAGAGCTGACTCATTGGAAAAGACTCTGATGCTGGGAAAGACTGAGGGCAGGAGGAGGAAGGGGCGACCGAGGATGAGACGGTTGGATGGCATCACTGACTCGATGGACATGAGTGTGAGCAAGCTCCGGGAGTTGGTGATGGACAGGGAGGCGTGGTGTGCTGCAGTCCATGGGGTCCACGGGGTCGGAGATGATTTATCAACGGAACAACAAGTTGCTTTACAATGCTGTGTTAGCTTCCGCTGTACAGCAGAGTGAACTAGCCGTGTGTACACATATTTCCCCTCTCTTTTGGATTTCCCTCCCATCCAGGTCACCGCAGAGCACGAGTAAGGCTCCCTGAACTCTACAGTCAGCTCTCATCAGCTGTTTCACACACGTATCAATAGTGGATGTGTGTCAAGCCCAGTCTCCCGGCTCCTCCCGCCCCCGCTTCCCTCCTGGTGTCAGAACATTTCTTCATTTCCTCTGTGTCTCTATAGATTGTTCTGTGCCATTTTTCTAGATTCAACATATATGTGTGATTTTTCTGTTTCTTACTTACCTCACTCTGTGTAACAGTCTCTAGGCCTACCCACAGCTCTGCAAATGTGTATGTACAATGGAACATTACTCAGCCATAAAAAGGGGACAGAATGTCTATAGCAGTGAGGGCCTGGGAGGGACAGCCTGGCGAGGGAGGGGAACACAGTGTCACTCTTTCCACGTCCAGGAGTGGAGCCTCCTTGACCCCAGGAATGCTTCCTCACTCAGGGAGGAGCAAGCACAAGCCCGTGAAGCACTTCCCATCCGGGAAAGGTAGACAGAGCCTCCGCCTCTGCTCCTGTCCCCTTCTGGGGCCCAAGAGCCAGGAAAGGTTGTCCCCGGGCCACTGGGGCTTCCCTGGGGGCTCAGGTGTAAAGAATCTCCAGTGCAGGAGACCCGGGTTTGATCCCTGGGTTGGGCAGATCCCCTGGAGGAGGGAATGGCCACCCGATGCAGTATTTTTGCCTGGAGAATCCCACAGACAGAGGAGCCTGGTGGGCTACAGTCCATGGGGTTGTAGAGTGGGACACGACTGAGCAACTCACATGTTCACTCTTTGCACTTGACCAGAGGCCATGAGAAGGATCAGGTGGGAACGGGTGCTTCCCCCAGCCTCCCTGCCTTCCCGCCCCATGCAGCCTCAGCACCCTTCGGCTTCTTGCAAGCTGGGGAAGGGGAGCAGTGAGCTGGGTGGGTCAGGAGTGCCTCGCCCGGCTCACCCTGCAAAACAGAGGGCAAGAAGGCTCCCGGGTTCCGGCCCTGGCACGAGCCCTCTGGGGCCCCCTTTAGATGCCACGTATTAGGACAGTGATGGGCGGGGGCCCCCGGAAGCCCTGCCCACGGAGGGATTCAGAGATCCCGCCCCAGACAGCCAGGTGTGAACCATAAATGACATTCTAGCAGACGTCAACAGGGAGCATGCACGCCTCCGACAAAGACCGGCCTGCCTCGCCCCGGGCACTAAGCTGAACCCTGGGGGTTTCGGGATGCAGGTCTCGGGAGCTGAATCCTGGGGAGTCTCNAAAAAAAAAAAAAAACTGGATGATAACATAAAAGTCAGTACTGTGGTTACCTGGTGGGAGGAGGGCTGGATGGGAGTAGTCAAGGGAAAGAGGCTGGACAGGGTCACACAGCTGGGCTTCAGACCCAGGTGTTTGTTTTATTATTTATTTTTAAACTGTTCATGTACTCATCTGTAAACGTGGAACATTTCATAATTTTAAAGGGCAAGGGAGGTGCCTAAAGGGCATTATTTCCTTCCTTTATAGGGAACTAGAGATAATGAGTGAATAGATAAAGAATCATCATCAATAGCAAGTTAAATACAAAAGGAAACCATAAATTTCTAACATTCTAACAGATAAAAATAAAGAAAAGCCACCAAAATATTCTACCATTCTAGTAAATCTGGGCCTGGTTAGAGAGGAGAGTGCTTACTGCAATGAAGTCCACTGATTGAGCAGAGAAGGGGCAAAACCCAGCTGGGTTTCTAGGACTTCCTGGCACAAGAGCCTCTTTCTGGGGCCAAGTGTGTTAAGGGTCTGCTCCTCAGTTTTGCTTCTCCAGGAACTTGATTTTGGAGGCTCCCTTGGAGCTTCCCAGGCTTTAAGAGAGCTCCTGTTAAGGACCAGCCTCTTAGGAACTCCTTGAGGACATGGATCATGTTTTATCTGCCTATAAATTCCTGGCACCTGGCAAAGACTTACCTACAGAATTAATAGATTTTTCTGTGAGAAATAAAATACTGCCTGCCATACCAGTAAACAAATGATGTAGCAGTTATTGATTGCAGCCACCCTGACAGTGAGCCCTAGGGATGTTCAAGATGAAAACAAGGAGTGCCCGCCATCCTGCCAGCCAGGGCCAGACCCAGAGCCCTGCCACTCTCAGGGGAGTGACTGAGCCCTGGGGACCAAGCTCCTCCTGTTCACGAAAGCCTGCTGCTGCCCAGGCACAAGCGGCCGATGGCTGTGCCCGAGGAGACTTCAAAACCCTGCGAGACCTGGACCACAACAAGAAAGAGTTTACATTCCAGAAGTTCTCACTGTGTCAGAGTAGCATGAATGCTTCATTTTCTGACCTACCCATAAACCAGAAGAGATGCGGTTTAGAAAGATAGTGATGGAATCAAGCCTAGAGCAAAGATCTCCTGACAACCGCCTCCTACTGTTCTGTTACACTCTCTGTGCCTCTGATCCCATCATCTGAATAGCCCAGGGTCAAGGGCCTGCCACCCACCAGAGCAAGTTTATGAGTTTTCTATTGACATTTGTATAAGGCTATCTCTAGATAATGGTCTTTGGCTCATTGATAAAGAACCCGCCTGCAATGCAGGAGCAGCAGGAGAGTTCAAACCCTGGGTTGGGCNCTGCCACCCACCAGAGCAAGTTTATGAGTTTTCTATTGACATTTGTATAAGGCTATCTCTAGATAATGGTCTTTGGCTCATTGATAAAGAACCCGCCTGCAATGCAGGAGCAGCAGGAGAGTTCAAACCCTGGGTTGGGCAGATCCCCTGGAGGAGGGCATGGCAACCCACTCCAGTATTCTTGCCTGGAGAATGCCATGGACAGAGGAGCCTGGCGGACTACAGTCCATGAGGTCTCAAAGAGTCAGACATGACTGAGGCGACTTTGCATGGCACCTCTCAGTCAATTCAGTCTTCCAGTCATGTCCGACTCTTAGTGATCCCATGGACTGCAGCACGCCAGGCCTCCCTGTCCATCACCAATTCCCGGAGTTTACCCAAACTCATGCCCATTGAGTCAGTGATGCCATCCCACCATCTTATTCTCTGTCATCCCCTTCTCCTGCCTTCAACCTTTCCTACCATCAGAGTCTTATCTAATGAGTCAGTTCTTCACATCAGGTGGCCAAAATATTGGAACTTCAGTTTCAGCATCAGTCCTTCCAATGAGTATTCAGGACTAATTTCCTTTAGGATTGACTGATTTGATTTCCTTGCAGTCCAAGGAAATCTCAAGAATCTTCTCCAACACCACAGTTCAAGAGCATCAATTCTTCGAAGTTCAGCTTTCTTTATGGTCCAACTCTCACATCCATACATGACTACTAGGAGAACCATAGCTTTGACTATACGAATCTTTGTCAGCAAAGTAACATCTCTGCTTTTTAATATGCTGTCTAGGTTTGTCATAGCTTTTCTTCTAAGGAGCAAGTGTCTTTTAACTTCATGGCTCCAGCCACCATCTTCAGTGATTTTGGCACGCCCAAGAAAAGAAAGTCTGTCCATGTTTGCATTGTTCCCCCAAATATTTGACATGAAGTGATGGGACTGGATGCCAGGATCTTAGTTTTTAGAGGAGAGTGAAAAAGCTGGCTTAAAACTCAACAGCCACTCTATATAACTGAAAGCAAAATAGCTATTGAGTGGATAAATAGTAAATACTCCTTCCTAAATTCTGTCTTTATAATGTGACAAGGACTGGGTGGGGGTGGGAATTCTAATGGGTTGTTTATTTTTCATTCATTTGCATAAATGAGTTCCTAAGCCCCCCAGCAAATATCATGAATTAATTAGTAGAATTTGTAATAGCCAAGAGTCAGACACAACTGAGCGACTTCACTTTTACTTTTTTCACTTTCATGCATTGGAGAAGGAAATGGCAATCCACTCCAGGGATCTTGCCTGGAGAATCCCAGGGAGAGGGGAGCATCGTGGGCTGCCGTCTCTGGGGTCACTCAGAGTCGGACACGACTGAGGTGACTTAGCAATAGTAGTAGTAGTAAGTAGCCAAACCATTATGTGGAGCTTTGGGACATCCACAATAAAAATGAGGACTTATTATTATTTTTTAGCAACTGATACACCCTAGAAGCATGAAATCTTTTCCAGAACAAGGTGAAGTGTACATAGGTAAATATGTTATCCATGTCCCAATGTAGGAAAGCAGATATCCTAGTAATTGGTGTCTGTCATCCCAAGTCACAGAGAGACAAGATGAACATTCTGTTCTCCCCTGACTTGTTCTGAAATAGGCAGGAGGGGGCATGAAAAGGGTACATAAGAGAGCCCTTCCCTTGAGAATAATGAGACATAGGGCAGCCTGATTTCTAATCATTCATTAGCTGAGAAAATATTGCTGGAGTCCCCTTTATGTGCCAAGCTTTGCCTGGGGAGAAGAAGCAACACATCTAGCTAGACCCAGGAGCCCGTCCTTTGCAAAGAAGCTGACACGACGGTACAACGCAAAGAGCAGAGATAGGCGAAGGTGACTGCTGCCGTGGATAGACGTGCTCCCAACTGCAGGCCTGGAAACCTAACTCCAGCCACAGCCTTGCCCCTGGTGTGCTGTGTGGCTTTGGGCAAATGTCTTCATCTCTCTGGGTCTTTATATCCTTGGCTGTGGAATCAGAGGTGAGAAGACTTGCAGAAGGAACACAGCATGGATAAAGGTCCCATAATCCTTCTATTCTTTGCTGACTATGGCTGTTCAGCTCCCCACAGAGAACACGACAGACCTTCCTCTCCTCATAGATCCACCCATCGCTTCCAAGTCTCCTCACTGTTTGCAAATGACCTGACTTCCTACTGCACAGAAAAAAGAGAAATCTCTGATGGTGACTGTTTCACCCTCCCACCACTGCACATGCATCATGCTCTTCCCATCATCCCTCGTGGACATGGAGAAAGCATCTTTTTTTGTCAGGGTCTTATTGCATTCTCCAGTCATTCCATCTTAAAAACAAATTCTCTCTGTCCCATATCTCCCTCTGGTTGCTAATGTCTCTCTTTGCTCCATTCCCAAGGTTCCTGAAAGCTGTCTTCACTCCCTGTCTTGTTTCTTCACCCGTTAGTCATTCTTCAGCCCCCTCCAGTCCAGATCCCCCTACACCCACTTCCCCTGCAGTTGCATTTACCACCATCACCAGGACCTTTGTTACCAGAGCAACCTGTTCACACTTCCTCCGAGTTCTCGGCAGCGTACTCAGTCCAGCTGGCCACTTCCTCNCGTTAGTCATTCTTCAGCCCCCTCCAGTCCAGATCCCCCTACACCCACTTCCCCTGCAGTTGCATTTACCACCATCACCAGGACCTTTGTTACCAGAGCAACCTGTTCACACTTCCTCCGAGTTCTCGGCAGCGTACTCAGTCCAGCTGGCCACTTCCTCCTTCCTGAAACACCCCATTTTCTTGATTTTCAGTACCAAACACTGGTGATTCCTATCTGGGCATTTCTTTGTTTGCTTTACCTGTTTCTCCCCCTCTAACTGGTCATTAGGTTTGGAGGCCGTAAGACCCAGGCCCAGATTCAGGCTCATCTCACCCTACTTTTCTTCCTAAGCGATCTCACTTTTTCTCAGGTTCAAATCAGAGCTCAGTCCCTTGCTTACCTGTTCACGTGCATTTATTGAGCCTTTAGAATAGGCCAGGTTTTATGAGTTTGAAGTCACTTTGCTTCTCTATTTATTACTGATACACTTTATGTATTGAAATCGTATGACTCAGATTAGGACTAGAACTCACTGTCTTTTATAATTGAGATCACACACCTGCTCTCAGGACCTAATGAAGCTCAGGTTCTTGATGCCTCATTATAGAAATAATCCAGTGAGAGACAAAATGATAGGTAAGAAGTGGCTTTATTTACAGAGAAAAGCACTCCGCAGACAGAATGTGGGCCATCTCAGAAGGTGAGAGTGGCGGCAGGGGATAGGGTTGTGAGTTTTTATAGGGGTGGGTAACTTCACAGGCTAATAAGTGGGAGGAAGAGTCCAGCTATTTGGGGGAAGGGTGAAAATTTCTAGAAGCTGGGCCACCACCCACTTGTTGACATTTTAGGGTCAGCCTTGGAACTGTCATGGTGCCTGTGGGTGTGTCGTTTAGCAGGCCAGTGTGTTACAGTAAGGGTATACTGAGGCTCAAGGTCTCGTGGTAGTCTCGTCCACCATCTTGGACCTCGTTGGTTCTAACCAGTTTGTATCATGTCCTATGGTTATGTTATTCTTTTAAAGGTCACGCCCTACCCCCTTCCTTCCTGTTTCAATATTAGTGGAGAAACACATTTCGTTCTGAAATAATCAAAAAGACTAAAAGAAGCAAGTAAAAATTAGCCATAATTGCATTACCCAGAGATTGCCACGGTCCACATTTTAACATATATTCTTCTAGCCTTAATCCTCTTCTTATAGCTATGGTAGGTTTTTATTATAAAAATTGGATGATATATTCTGGTTTGTAAGTTGCATTTTTTCACCAACAATAAATCATGGACATTTTTTCATGTCAGCAAACATATTTTTAGAACATAATTTTTATTGAATATCCAGTACACTTTCACACAAATTTACCCCAATTTTTCAGCCTATTCTTCTGGTAGGCATGTAATTTGCCCTGATTTTCCCTTGTGGTTAAATCTTTACCAGTTTATGTAATTATTACTTGGGATAAATTTCTAACAAGAGAATTGCTGCGTCAAAACAGGAAGGAGGAGCTACCCTTCTAAGCCTGTGCTCAGGTAGCTGCCTTGACCAAGTGTCTGGCCACAACCTATTTGAAACCACAGTTGGAGGGTGTTTGATATGCCCAAATCCCAGGCCACATGCCAGGTTTCTTTGTTTTTGAATATGTAAAATTTTATCTTTTGGGGGTTCTTTATATGGGAAATTCTTTACTGTCTGAGCCACCAAGGAATGAACAGAAACTAATATTGCAGCTGCTAGCCTATTACCATTTTGAATTAGCAAAGTCTTTAATTTGACTCTGTGAAAATGCCAAAGGCCCTGACGCGTGACTGTCTCTGGTACTAATTTGACCTCAAAGAACTCAGTTTCCTGTGGGCTGTGGTGTTGGGAAGGGAACACAGTGGGCAGAAGCCCACACAGTTGGCCTAAATATCATGCAGACTGTGGCAAGCCTTATGATAAAGTGCCTTGACCGAGAACTGGGTAAGTTAGGGTTTTGGAAGGTGGTTTTGAGAGCCAGTGGGCAAAGAAAAGACTTGGACNGGGCTGCTGTCTATGGGGTCGCACAGAGTCGGACACGACTGAAGCGACTTAGCAGCAGCAGTAGCAGCAGTCCCCACGAGACAGAGCACATCTGCTCTGTGTCCACTGCTGATCTGTATGGGAGCAGAGGAGAGAAAGAAACAAAATGTGGACAGGAAGATCCCACTGGGGCACTAGGTGAACAAGCCATAACGCAGAGCCCTACCTCAGTGCTTGCCTGGAAATCTCAGACCCAAAAGACCTGGTGGCCTATGCGTTACTGCGTGTAGTCTGAGGAAATAAGGCACTTGTCTGACTGTTGTTGATTTTCATGTTAATTCCATATGAGAAATACGGTTCCCTCTAAGACTCTCCATACAGTTGATGGTGTTCAGAGCAGAATTTAGGTGGTACATTTTTAGTTTCTTTCTTGTCTAAAATTGTTCTTGGCTGACAATGAGGCCCCTTTGTTGAGGTTTCACAGTCAAAGTCAAATTAACATCTTTCGTCACTTTCTGGCAATGTTTCTAGAGTGTTCCGTAATCTGTGATTTGCTCCGAAGGTGAGAATGAAATGTTGGCTCAGGTGTGTGCAGATGGTATTTTTGATANTGAAAACATTATAACCCAAAACCTATGGGATTTAGTAAAAGCAGAGCTAAGGTTATGGTTCATAGCAATACAAGCTTATCTCAAGAAACAAGAGAACAATTGAATAAATAAACTAGCTTTATAGCTAAAGCAACTAGAAATAAGAAATGGAGAACCCCAGGGTTCATAGAAGCAAAGAAATCATAAAAATTAGGGCAGAAATAAAAGAAAAATCAACAAAGAAGTGTAGGGCAAAAATCAACAAAACTAAAAGCCAGTTCTTTTGGAAGATAAATAAAACAGACAAGCCATTAGCCAGACTCATCAAGAAAAAAAAGGGAGAAAAATCAATTCAACAATATTAGAAATGATAATGAAGAAATCACAACAGATAACACAGAAATACAAAGGATCATAAGAGACTACTATCAGCAACTGTATGACAATAAAATGGACAACTTGGAAGAAATGGAAAAATTCTTAGGAAAGTACAACCTTCTGAAGCTGAACCAGGAAGGAATAAAAAGTCTTAACAGACCCATCACAAGCACAGAAATCGAAACTGTAATAAAAAATGTTCCAACAAACAAAAGCCCAGGACCGGATGGCCTCATGGCTGAATTCTACCAACAATTTAAAGAATAGATAACACCTATCCTGCTCAAACTCTTCCAGAAAATTGCAGAGGAAGGTAAACTGCCAAACTCATTCTCTGAGGCCACCATCACCCTAATACCAAAACCAGACAAAGATGCCACAAAAAAGAAAACCAGAGGCCAATATTACTAATGAACATAGATGAAAAGATCATCTACAACAACAACAACAAACTTAGCAAACAGAATCCAACAATGGATTAAAAAGATCATCATCATGACCAAGTGGACTTTATCCCAAGGATACAAGGATTCTTCAATATTTGCAAATGAATCAATGTGATACACCTTATTNTAGATGAAAAGATCATCTACAACAACAACAACAAACTTAGCAAACAGAATCCAACAATGGATTAAAAAGATCATCATCATGACCAAGTGGACTTTATCCCAAGGATACAAGGATTCTTCAATATTTGCAAATGAATCAATGTGATACACCTTATTATTAACAAATTGAAAAATAAAAGCCATATGATTATCTCAATAGAGGCAGAGAAAGCCTTTGACAAAATTCAACATCCATTTATGATAAAATCTCTCCAGAAGGCAGGCATAGAAGGAACATATGTCCACACAAAAAGCCTTTTATGATAAACAAATTGTAAACATTATCCTCAATGGTGAAAAATATAAAGCATTTTCCTTAAAGTCAGGAAAAAGACACGGATGTCCACTTTCACCACTATTATTCAACATAATTTTGGAAGTTTTCACCACAGCAATCAGAGAAGAACAATAAATAAAAGGAATCCAGATTGGAAAAGAATTAAAACTCTCACTGTTTGCAGATGACATGCTCTACAGAAAAAACAGTAAAGACACTACCAGAAAATTACTAGAGCTAATCAATGAATATAGTAAAGTTGCAGGACATAAAATTAACACCCCAAAATTCCTTGCATTTCTATACACTAACAATGAGAAAACAGAAAGAGAAATTAAGGGAACAATTCATTCACCATTGCAATAAAAAGAATAAAATACTTAGGAATAAATTTACCTAAGGAAACAAAAGACATATATATATAGAGAGACAATTGTAAAACACTGATGAAACAAATCAAAGACGATACAAATAGATGAAGAAATACCATGTTCATGGATCAGAAGAATCAACATAGTAAAAAATGAGTATACTACCAAAAGCAGTCTATAGATTCAGTGCAATCCCTATCAAGCTAACAATGGTATTTTTCAGAGAACTAGAATAAATAATTTCACAATTTGTATGGAAATACAAAAAATCTCGAATAGCCAAAGCAATCTTGAGAAAGATGAATGGAAATGGAGGGATCAACCTGCCTGATTTCACACTATACTACAAAGCTCAAGTCATCAAGAGAACATGGTAGTGGCAAAAGACAGAAGTACAGATCAATGGAACAAAATAGAAAGCCCAGAGATAAATCCATGCACCTATGGAAAACTTATCTTTGACAAGGAGACAAGAATATACAATAGAGAAAAGACAATCTCTTTGACAAGTGGTGCTGGGATAACTGGTGAACCACTTGTAAAAGAATGAAACTAGAGCACTAACACCATGCACAAAAATAAACTCAAAGTGGATTAAAGCCTAAATGTAAGATGAGAAACTATAAAACTCCTAGAGGAAAACATAGGCAAAACACTCTCTGACAAAAATCACAGCAGCATCTTCTATGACTCACCTCTCAGGTAATGGAAATAAAAGCAAAAATAAACAAATGGGACCTAATTAAACATAAAAGCTTTTGCACAATGAATGAAACTATAAACAAGGTGAAAAGACAGCTTTCATAATGGGAGAAAATAATAGCAAATGAAGCAACTGACAAATAATTAATCTCAAAAATATACAAGCAGCTCANCTTCTGGCCATCATGAATAGAATGTTAGTGTTTGTGGGTGTGGGTGCGTGCACGTGTGTGCATACGCACACACGGAATATTTAAGAGAAGACGGTTTACTCTTGTGGAAAGTCTAAAGGGTGTGAGGTTTTGAATCAGAGGCCACCAGGGTTAACCCCTGTACTACAGGCAACAGGAAACTAGGGAAAGACTTTAAAAAATAATGCACAGCCTGGGCAGGGCAGTACATCCAAGAACAAAAACAGAAATCAACTCCAAATGTTCATTGGAAGGACTAATGCTGAAGCTGAAGTTCCAATACTTTGGCCACGTGATGCGAAGAGCCAGCTCATTGGAAAAGACCCTGATGCTGGGAAAGATTGAGGGCAGGAGAAGGGGGCAACAGAGAATGAGATGGTTGGATGGCATCATCAACTCAATGGACATGAGTTTGTGCAAACTCTGGAATGTATCGAAGGACAGGGAAGCCAGGCGTGCTGTAGTCCATGGAGTCACAAAAAGTTGAGCACAACTGACTGACTAGACAACAATAATATTGGGCTATATTATCCCAACATTCTTCTCAGCCTGTCTACTAGTCAGGGGAGCAGAGCTGTCAGCCTGTCCCCTCAGCCTGACAAGTACACTCCCAGAAGCCTCGAGAATATTCAGTGGGGCTTTGTTTTTGATCCAGGCAATATTTAACTGTATTGAGCCTCCAAATCTGTCAACCTGTGCTGCAGGTCAGATGTAGTTATTTTAGGAGTTGGTGCTCTAAGGGGAAAGAGAGTAAAAAGAGAGACGGTGAAGGCCCAGAGTACAGTTTCTGGAATGCATGGGGTCCTGGCTTGGTGTCCAGAGAAGTCACAATAGAATCAGAGAATCTGTTACTGGGAGAGGGAAGGTGGCCCACGGGGCAGAGGGCAGTGGTGGGGCGGGAGTGAGGGGCAGTTTAGAAAGTTTATCTGGGGTGCAAAAATTGCTAGTTCCTTTTGCGGCTGCTCCAAATATAGCAGTCCTCCGCTCTTCCCTCTAATCTCGGTGTGGCCACCATGACCTTCCAACTTGGCTGCATCCAGACGGCCCACAGAAATTGTAATCGAAATCCAGAACTCACAGTCGGACACACCCTGCAGCCCCACACAGTCTGATGAGCCCTGCCGTGTGCAATCCTTTTTCAAGAAGACACATTTTAAGGAGTTAAAGTGTGCACTGCATTCTCTTCCACTTGCAGTTTTTCCCTGTTCCTATAGGAGAGTCCTGAAGCCTGAGAAAGAAGATGTGTGGCTGAGGATACATCACAAGGCTGGTCTCGCTTGCCTTCGCCCAAAAGGAAAAATTCCCTGGAGAACTCAGGACCCAGCACTGTAATTAAACTTCTGACCTAGAGATGGCACTGATAGGGGCAAAGCTGGGGAAACCCCATCTGCAGTCTCCCTATGGAGCACAGAGGCTGCAGGGGAAACCCTGGGAGTTCATTTCCTTCTGCTGGAATTGTCTACTGAATGCAAATAATCTCTAATTTGCTCCCGCTCCCTTTTTTTTTTTCATAACACCAAGAAACTGGAAGAAACTCTGCGTCAATCAATGCATATTGCCATTTACCCTGCCAGCAAACCTCTGCCTAGCTTGGTACAAGATGTTACTGCTGTTGCAATCAGGAATGAGGGATTTAGCAATCACTGATGGGAAACTCATGCTCATTATTTTAAAATGAAACCTACATTTTTCAGATTTTCTTTTTCTCTTTCAGCCAGCCTCTTCTGGAAAAAGTCATAGAGTCAAATCCTGTTTGCTGGTTCTTTTTCTGTCATCCTCTGGGTCTTTATGAGGGAGGGGCTGGGAACTGACCTGGGAGTCTCTTCTAATCTCTGTGTCTATGTTGGAATTTGTCTGCATCTTTTGTGTTTTCGTGTTACAAATCTTACAAAAATAGAATATTTCATCTATCCTGAAGGAAAGATCTTTGGGGTGCATATTAAGTATGTTAAGATCAAAAGAGCAATGGCCCCTGAATGGCTCACAATTAAATAATCTGGCAGTCAGAAAAGCTTTACAGAGGTGAGGAATACTCTGATAATGAACATGCCTGGGGGGCTCCCTTTGACTTGAGGCATCCAATTCTAATTTCCTCTATAGGAGCCCCAGAGAAGGAAATGACAACCCACTCCAGTATTCTTGCCTGGAGAATTTCATGGACAGAGGAGCTTGGCAGGATACGGTCCACGGGGTTCCAAAGAGTCAGACACAACTGAAGCAACTCAGCATGCATGCATGCCAACATCCCATAAGCATCTCCCATCTCCCCTTCTCTTCCCCAAAGCCTTGTCTCTCATCTTTACCTCTGTAAATCAAAACCCCAGCTGCTCAGGCTTCAAACCTTGAATCCATCTTATATTCCTATTTACTCCTCACATTATATATAAACCATCTTGCTTGCTTTACCTCCAAAATGTATTCAGAATCTGTCTCACCTCTTCTTTATGCTATCCTAGAGCAAGACATTATTATCCCGTTTCTGGAGTATTCTAGAACCCTCTTAACTAACCTCCTACAATCTACAGGGATCCTTTTACAATATGAGTCAGAATCAGGTCAAACCTGTTCCAGGCTTTGTTTCCACTGATCTAGTCCCCCTCCCCCCGATGCCCTCCTACGCCTGGTTTACTCTGCTCCAGCCACTCTGGCCTCTTCCTCCAATAAGGCGAGAACTTTTCATCTTGGCAGTATCTACTCTTCTTCCAATACTCTGGCCCCCTGATGTGAAGAGCTGACTCACTGGAAAAGACCCTGATGCTGGCAAAGATTGAAGGCAGGAGAAGGGGATGACAGAGGATGAGATGTTGGATGGCATCACTGACTCCATGGACGTGAGTTTGAGCAAGCTCCATCACTGACTCCATGGATGTGAGTTGGTGATGGACAGGGAAGCCTGGCATGCTGCGTCCATAGAGTTGCAGAGTCAGACACAACTTAACAACTTACAACAACTCTTCCACCAGATATCGGTGGCTTGTGTCTTTCACTTTCTTAATGTCTCAACTGAAATGTCACCTTATCAGAGAGGCTCCACCTACCCACATTAAAAAACAGCATCCCCTCCCTTCATTGTTCTGTAAGCTCCCTTATCTTTGTTTTTCTTCATTGCACTTATCACCACTCAGCATTTTATTTATTCACTTGTTCACTCTTGTTGGGCATCCCCCCATCATAATATAAACTCAATAGGGGCAAAGTCTTGGCTAATGAATCCCCACTGCTTGGCACCTACTAGGTGTTCAATTGATTTGTGTGTTAAACCTGGGGGCTTGGAAGACTCTTAGGGTTCATTCTGTCCAAATGTATCACTATACATAAGGATACCAAGGCCAGAGGGGACAAGGGATTAGAGGAGGCCCCTTGGAAGATTAACAGCTGTGCTGGAACAAATGCCCAAGTGTCTTGACCCCCAGCCAGTTCTCACCTCGGCTGCATTGAAGAGCGCAGCCTGCGATCACACCCAGCACACATGTGTCCGCGTGTATCATCCAACGTTCACTTTGCTCTGTGTGATACACTCTGATGCTTATGATGATTCTCACTCTATTTCATTTTTTTTTGAAAGCTGCTGATCAGATTGTTAAATTAATTTCATGACCTATTAAAGGATTGTGACCGACCATTTAAGAAAACTGTACACTATACTATAGGGTAGGAGAAGGCAATGGCACCCCACTCCAGTACTCTTGCCTGGAGAATCCCATGGATGGAGGAGCATGGTAGGCTGCAGTCCAGGGGGTCACTAAGAGTCGGACACGACTGAGCGACTTCACTTTCATGCATTGGAGAAGGAAATGGCAACCCACTCTAGTGTTCTTGCCTGGAGAATCCTAGGGACGGTGGAACTTGTTGGGTGCCGTCTATGGGGTCACACAGAGTCGGACACGACTGACGTGACTTAGCAGCAGCATACTACAGGGTAAAAAATACATATATTTTTTTAATCTCTTTTTCCTTTTTTAATAGTGCTACAAGTATGCTGCTGCTGCTGCTGCTGCTCCTCCTAAGTCACTACAGTCGTGTCCAACTCTGTGCAACCCCACAGATGGCAGCCCATTGGGTTCCGCCATCCCTGGGATTCTCCAGGCAAGAACACTGGAGTGGGCTGCCATTTCCATCTCCAAGTGCTATAAGTATGGCCACATTTATGTCAAGAGTTTTTAAAGTACCAAAAGAAAATCATGTATTGATAGTCATTCCAGAGTGAGTGTGACTACACAAAGCAACAAAAGAAATACCTGAGATCTGGTTTCTAGGCTCTCCTGTCTCAGTATATTAATTTTGAAATATCCCCTTGTTCCTGATTCCATTCCTGTCTCCAAGTTTACAGCTTTGGGTTTCATGCTATGCCATATCATATTCATTTTCTTGGTTTTCTGTACCAAGTCATGCTTATAAATTGCTTCTTTGTACTTGCAGTCAGAACAGCGCGTTCCAAAAGGAGGCAGGGGGAATGGTGAGGGTTTTCACATAGCTAACTTTGTTTTGACAGTCATGGTATCTGATGGAGGGGGAACCTGGCACAGCCCCACACCAGTCTCATTGTACACACCGACCCCTTGGAACTTCCGGGGGTGGGGAGATACATACAAGCATGGGGGCGAGAGACTGAAAAGCTGGTCAAGCTCAGGACAAGAAATAAATGGTTATGCAAAGCACAGAGGTCAAGGTCATATTAAAAATCAAGTATGTAAAGTACTGGCTCTGGCACAATAACTCTCTGGTCTAAATTTATCCCAGTCTTCCAACTCTCACAGGACTGACAGAGCAGCTAGTGTCACCACTCAAGAAAAAGGCAGAACAATGTCTGAATCTGTATCTACAAGCAGTTGCAGAGGAAAGAGGCCAAAAATTCAACCTGGCTCCTTCAGATGCTGCANTACAGTCGTGTCCAACTCTGTGCAACCCCACAGATGGCAGCCCATTGGGTTCCGCCATCCCTGGGATTCTCCAGGCAAGAACACTGGAGTGGGCTGCCATTTCCATCTCCAAGTGCTATAAGTATGGCCACATTTATGTCAAGAGTTTTTAAAGTACCAAAAGAAAATCATGTATTGATAGTCATTCCAGAGTGAGTGTGACTACACAAAGCAACAAAAGAAATACCTGAGATCTGGTTTCTAGGCTCTCCTGTCTCAGTATATTAATTTTGAAATATCCCCTTGTTCCTGATTCCATTCCTGTCTCCAAGTTTACAGCTTTGGGTTTCATGCTATGCCATATCATATTCATTTTCTTGGTTTTCTGTACCAAGTCATGCTTATAAATTGCTTCTTTGTACTTGCAGTCAGAACAGCGCGTTCCAAAAGGAGGCAGGGGGAATGGTGAGGGTTTTCACATAGCTAACTTTGTTTTGACAGTCATGGTATCTGATGGAGGGGGAACCTGGCACAGCCCCACACCAGTCTCATTGTACACACCGACCCCTTGGAACTTCCGGGGGTGGGGAGATACATACAAGCATGGGGGCGAGAGACTGAAAAGCTGGTCAAGCTCAGGACAAGAAATAAATGGTTATGCAAAGCACAGAGGTCAAGGTCATATTAAAAATCAAGTATGTAAAGTACTGGCTCTGGCACAATAACTCTCTGGTCTAAATTTATCCCAGTCTTCCAACTCTCACAGGACTGACAGAGCAGCTAGTGTCACCACTCAAGAAAAAGGCAGAACAATGTCTGAATCTGTATCTACAAGCAGTTGCAGAGGAAAGAGGCCAAAAATTCAACCTGGCTCCTTCAGATGCTGCAAAAGTTGCTCCAGGTAATCAGATATTATAGCAGGAGTGTAGAGTTTATAAACAAGATGATTCACCATCTTCATTATTGTGGCTCTGTCACCCCCGTGGCCAGGGATATTGTGGAGAGTGGACCACCAGGTTCAGACCTTTCAGTATCTCACTGAGGATGGGAGGAAGACCAGGTGAGACCTGAGACTCGCATCCTGGTTATTTTCCAAGTGCGTCTGCCACACATTCCTGGCCCTGCTCTGGGCCCTCTGGGCTCTGTAACCACATCACCAAGCTTCTATTCCTTTGGCTTCTTGTTGAGTTGGGCAGGAGACTCCATCCTGACAAATTTATTCCCTACTCCTTAATACCACCTTCCTTCCTACTTTACGGCTCTTTCGGCAGTGATCTCATTCATCTGTGGCTCTGGCTCCTGAGTGGAGGCCCCTCTCCCAGGACACTGGCTCTCATGGAGTCCTGCCACAGCGTCTCCTTGCCTGACCCTTCAGGCTCGTTCCTAGTCCCAGGGTGCCCACCACTCTTTGTTGGTCCCATAACTCTGGCCACACCTTTTGTAAACAGTCCCTTCGGTAAGCTTTTTCTCCCCACTCCCCACCGCACTAAACACCCATGTACGCACTGTTGCCTGCTGGGACCCTGACTCATGTACTTGGATTCACACCTATGGATGCTCTAGGCTTCACTCACACCCAGGATCTCACAGAGGTCCCCGCAGGCAGAACACTTTGCTGCCNTCTCACCTCGGCTGCATTGAAGAGCGCAGCCTGCGATCACACCCAGCACACATGTGTCCGCGTGTATCATCCAACGTTCACTTTGCTCTGTGTGATACACTCTGATGCTTATGATGATTCTCACTCTATTTCATTTTTTTTTGAAAGCTGCTGATCAGATTGTTAAATTAATTTCATGACCTATTAAAGGATTGTGACCGACCATTTAAGAAAACTGTACACTATACTATAGGGTAGGAGAAGGCAATGGCACCCCACTCCAGTACTCTTGCCTGGAGAATCCCATGGATGGAGGAGCATGGTAGGCTGCAGTCCAGGGGGTCACTAAGAGTCGGACACGACTGAGCGACTTCACTTTCATGCATTGGAGAAGGAAATGGCAACCCACTCTAGTGTTCTTGCCTGGAGAATCCTAGGGACGGTGGAACTTGTTGGGTGCCGTCTATGGGGTCACACAGAGTCGGACACGACTGACGTGACTTAGCAGCAGCATACTACAGGGTAAAAAATACATATATTTTTTTAATCTCTTTTTCCTTTTTTAATAGTGCTACAAGTATGCTGCTGCTGCTGCTGCTGCTCCTCCTAAGTCACACTTACAGTCGTGTCCAACTCTGTGCAACCCCACAGATGGCAGCCCATTGGGTTCCGCCATCCCTGGGATTCTCCAGGCAAGAACACTGGAGTGGGCTGCCATTTCCATCTCCAAGTGCTATAAGTATGGCCACATTTATGTCAAGAGTTTTTAAAGTACCAAAAGAAAATCATGTATTGATAGTCATTCCAGAGTGAGTGTGACTACACAAAGCAACAAAAGAAATACCTGAGATCTGGTTTCTAGGCTCTCCTGTCTCAGTATATTAATTTTGAAATATCCCCTTGTTCCTGATTCCATTCCTGTCTCCAAGTTTACAGCTTTGGGTTTCATGCTATGCCATATCATATTCATTTTCTTGGTTTTCTGTACCAAGTCATGCTTATAAATTGCTTCTTTGTACTTGCAGTCAGAACAGCGCGTTCCAAAAGGAGGCAGGGGGAATGGTGAGGGTTTTCACATAGCTAACTTTGTTTTGACAGTCATGGTATCTGATGGAGGGGGAACCTGGCACAGCCCCACACCAGTCTCATTGTACACACCGACCCCTTGGAACTTCCGGGGGTGGGGAGATACATACAAGCATGGGGGCGAGAGACTGAAAAGCTGGTCAAGCTCAGGACAAGAAATAAATGGTTATGCAAAGCACAGAGGTCAAGGTCATATTAAAAATCAAGTATGTAAAGTACTGGCTCTGGCACAATAACTCTCTGGTCTAAATTTATCCCAGTCTTCCAACTCTCACAGGACTGACAGAGCAGCTAGTGTCACCACTCAAGAAAAAGGCAGAACAATGTCTGAATCTGTATCTACAAGCAGTTGCAGAGGAAAGAGGCCAGAAATTCAACCTGGCTCCTTCAGATGCTGCAAAAGTTGCTCCAGGTAATCAGATATTATAGCAGGAGTGTAGAGTTTATAAACAAGATGATTCACCATCTTCATTATTGTGGCTCTGTCACCCCCGTGGCCAGGGATATTGTGGAGAGTGGACCACCAGGTTCAGACCTTTCAGTATCTCACTGAGGATGGGAGGAAGACCAGGTGAGACCTGAGACTCGCATCCTGGTTATTTTCCAAGTGCGTCTGCCACACATTCCTGGCCCTGCTCTGGGCCCTCTGGGCTCTGTAACCACATCACCAAGCTTCTATTCCTTTGGCTTCTTGTTGAGTTGGGCAGGAGACTCCATCCTGACAAATTTATTCCCTACTCCTTAATACCACCTTCCTTCCTACTTTACGGCTCTTTCGGCAGTGATCTCATTCATCTGTGGCTCTGGCTCCTGAGTGGAGGCCCCTCTCCCAGGACACTGGCTCTCATGGAGTCCTGCCACAGCGTCTCCTTGCCTGACCCTTCAGGCTCGTTCCTAGTCCCAGGGTGCCCACCACTCTTTGTTGGTCCCATAACTCTGGCCACACCTTTTGTAAACAGTCCCTTCGGTAAGCTTTTTCTCCCCACTCCCCACCGCACTAAACACCCATGTACGCACTGTTGCCTGCTGGGACCCTGACTCATGTACTTGGATTCACACCTATGGATGCTCTAGGCTTCACTCACACCCAGGATCTCACAGAGGTCCCCACAGGCAGAACACTTTGCTCCCTTGAAATCTGACCTCTGGCCCTCACACATGCCCTTGGGTCTCTCCCTCTACCCTCTCAAGTCCTGCTTTTGGGGGACAGTTGCCAGCAGCTGAATGCCAGCAGCTGCTCAGCTGAAGTTGTCACTGAGTTTGTTAGGCAGTGTGGGGCAGGATCAGATAGGGCCACAGGTCACAGCAATAACTCCAGGGTTTTCAAGCCTCATTCCTTTCCAAGGGCACAGGAACAGTAGAAGTGGACTGGTTAAAGCTAGTCCTCAGGCAAAGTAGACTGAAGCCTGGAAAGAACGTGAAAGACCATCTTGGCCAATTCACTCCCATTGCAGTTAGGGAAACTAAGGCCCTAACTGCTGGAAAGGTAAGAGGGTAAGGTACCAGAGAGGCAGGGTGAGAATCCAAAACTTCTGAATACTCATCGGATCCCAGTGTTGGAAGGAGCGTTAAAGGTACAGTCACAGTGAAAGACAGAGTACAAGGCCTTGCCATTTACAGGGAGGGGTTTGGTGACCTGCGGGCCTCATCTGAGCCAGGAATAGTCCAGACGGGGCAGCAGGGTGTGACTTGGAGGGAGGAGGTCCCCTTTTGCTGGGGTCACAACATCTCCCCACTCCTGGCGCTGGCCCGTGGCCAACCTCCTGAGAGCCACCCAAGCATGGGTGGCCTGGCCTCCCCTACTCCGTGGGTCGGGCCTGCAGTAGAGGGTTGGCTGTGCTCCCCAGCCAGGCTCACTTCCTGGGCCCGCGGCTGGACTAGGTTTCCTGGTCCCTGGAGGTGAGGTGGGGTCCCATGACTAATCCTCACCAGCAGAACCAAGTAAAAGCTATGGGTCAACTCCCATTCATGGCAGCGAAGAAAAAGCTTCACTTTCTCTTCTGCCATCTGGCTGGACACGAAGGATTCTAAGATGGTGCAGTTACCAGATGGGCTCAACCAGGATGCCTGTGTCCCTGGAAGACACCCACAGCAGACCATAGCAATGAGACATAAACAAGCCTTGGTTGGGACTTCCCTGGTGGTCCTGTGGCTGAGACTCCATGCTCCCAATGCAGTCAGGCCAAGTTCGATGCCTGGTCAGGGAACCAGATCCCACGTGCTACATACAATTATGAGTTTGCATGCTTCCACCAAAACCCAGGACAGTCAAATGAATAAATAACAAAAAATAAATATTTAATACATAAGCCTTTGTCCTCACATAGGAAGATGATTAGCAGCTAGAGGTGACTACCCTGTTTAATAGAGAAATTGGGGAAATTTACAGGTGACCCACCAATCCCCCCAATCCTTCAGGCTTGATCTTTCAAAGACATCTGGGAGCCCCCCTTTCTGCCCGGGTGTCTCTGCAGTGTATCCCGTCTTCCCCTCCCTGCCTTTCTTTTCCCTCTCTCCTGCCACTTATCTCCTGATCAGCTTAAACAGACCCACCTAGAGAGTGGGTCTTCTTCCATTGGAAGTGCCCTTCGAAGTCTGCCAGGACCACTTCTTGAAGGGCCCACTGATGCTCTCCAGTCCTGCTCCTGCAATTGCCTGGATCCCCAGTCATTACTGGGCCACTTTTCTGACAGCAAAGCTGCTGATGAATAGCAAATGCATGCAGAAGTCTCCATTATCTCCTTTATTGTTTCAAAGGGACAATAAATTAAGAGCACTATTTACAAGTTTTTGATAATAACTACAATAATAGCAATGACAGAGATGATAAACCGCCTTTTTTTCCCCATTGTACAAGCTTCCAGCCATTCACCCTAGCCATCTCCTAAAATAGAGTCCTTCCTATCTTGACTCTTCCCTTTGGGGACATGACCTGGGTTTCTATGTTTAATCTCCAAGATTCTGGGGTGGTACCCACATAGAGATTTTAATTGCTTGAGGCCAGAGGGGATTTTTCTGCTGAGAAGACAATGAAATCTGTGCTCTTTCCCACAAAAAAGGAAGAAATGTTTCAGGGGACACCACACCTAAACATCCTGAGCATTTCCAGCAAATCTCAGCAGAGGATGAGAGAGCTTGGGAGAAATACTGAAACTAAGGCTGATAGCACTCATGGTCAGTTTTGTTTTGTTTTTTTAAATCAGGGTAGGTTGTCAATTGAGTTACATTAGTCTGTTATCAGTTTCTCTTGACTAGATCTTGAGTTCTTAAAAGGTAAAAATCTTTAGCGAGATGATAGTGTCTGATTATGGAATGGCCTTAGTGATGAGTGAGTGACTAAATGAATGAATTTATAATCTCATGAGCTGAGAGCCATGGAAAGTGGGCTTGCCAGAGTCAGGAGACCCGGGCCCTAGCCTTGGCCCAGTTATGAACCTAACCACGTGATTGTAAGCAAGTCACTTCCGCACACTGATACTTGGTTTCATCGCTTGTAAAATGAGGTCCTTGGACTAGACCAGTGCTTCTCACACCTCCATGTCGTCAGGGGATCTTGTTAGATGCAAACTCTGATTCAGGAGATCTGGGGTAGTCTTCTAAGATTCTTCATGTTTAATAAGCTTCTGCTGCTGCTGCTAAGTCACTTCAGTCATGTTCGACTCTGTGTGACCCCGTAGACGGCAGCCCACCAGGCTCCTCTGTCCCTGAGATTCTCTAGGCAAGAATACTGGAGTGGGTTGCTATTTCCTTCTCCAATGCATGCATGCATGCTAAGTCACTTCAGTCATGTCTGACTCTGTGCGACCCAGGCTCCTCTGTCCACAGGATTCTCCAGGCAAGAATACTGGAGTGGGTCATTCTTCTGGTCCATAGCCACGCTTTGTGCAGCAGGAGTCTTGGTCTCCAAGGTCCCTTTGCTAATATTCAATGGCTCATTCTTAACAAATTAGAATAATCAGTTTATTCACCACTCAGCAGCCAGACTCCTTATAAAAGGTGAGTTTGACCCTTTGGTGGTTTCTCATATCATTCAGAATAATATCCACTTTTCACAATGTGAAACTACAAAGCCCTGCATGATCTGATTCTGATTCATCACTTCTACGGCACCTTCCTCTACCTCTTCCTCCCCTTGCTTATATATATTCCAGCTGGATCTCTTTGCTGTTCCATCCATATTCTTGCCCCAAAGCCTTTGAATGTGCTGTTCCCTCCACTTGGAATACTGTCCCCTGCCCCTGCC